>CANSZD010000619.1:0-600000 GCA_947648045.1 Beta corolliflora
AGCTTGCACTATAGGAAATAGGAAATTGAGAGCCTTTTTAAAGTTTCAAAAGCATGCATGCAATCGTTGTCAAATTTGAACTCAATGTCCCTTTGAACCAAATCAACCAAACAATCCTCCCTTGGAATCCACTCCAACTTTTCTTAGCTCAGCCAAACAAAACCAATGCCGATAATGATAGGAAGTTTGGAGACATACACACCTCCCTCCAACAAATGAATGCCCACAATAAGATCATCGAAACCCAACTTGCCAAGTCGCTCAACAAGTGAGCAATAACCCTTCAAACTCTTCCACACAACTTCCTAGCCAACCCATTATCCGGGAGCAAGCTAAAGCGATTACTTTGAGATCCGGGGCTCACTATGAGGGTCCTAAGATGCCCACACTTGATGATGCTAACCCCTCTAATGAAAGTGAGAATGTGGATAGTGAAGTCATAAAGAGATTGAAAATGTCGCTAGAAGACATTCATGAGGATGAGACTCCATAGTTGTTGAACACGAAGCATCAAGCAACGAGCCTCCCCCGATGAAGAGCTACACTCCTCCTGGCCCCATATCCTCAAAGGTTAGCCAAGAAGCACTTCAATGACAAATTGTCAAGTTTCTTGAGGTAATGAAGGGTTTATCAAGTTCACATTCCATTTCTCGAAGCTATGGCTCAAATGCCCACCTATGCCAAATTTCTAAAGGAACTTCTTTCTAACAAGTCCAACTTTAAGAAAGTTCCACCATTGCTCTCACCGCGGGTTAGTGCCGGTCCTAAACAAGCTCCCCAAAAGCTTGAAGATCCAGGGTCTTTCTCCATACTATGTGAGAATTGGAGATTTGGAGCCAAAGAGCATTAGTCGATCTTGGGGCTGGTGTAAGTCTTAATGCCATTTCTCCATTGCCCAGAAGCTCAACTTTGAGCTTAAGCCAACAAGTAAGAAAGTGATACAACTAGCGGATCGCTCCGGTTAAGGTGCCCCGTTGGAGAATTGGAGGATGTTCGGTGCAAGTTGGGAGAGTCTTCATCCTCTGTGACTTTGTAGTGATGGAAATGGAAGAAGACTCCCAAGTCCCTCTTATTTTGGGAAGGCCTTTCTGAAAACGGCCGAGTGCTAGTTGACATGAAAAGAGATGTAAATGACATTGAGGGTTGGTGATGAGAAGATGGAGTTTGCTTTCACAAGAGCATGAAAGCGCCTATTATGGAAGAAGTGCATCTGATCGACACCCTTGAGCAAGAAGTGTTAAGCCTAAGGGCTTTAGTTGAAGCAAGGGATCCTCTTGAGGATGTGCTACTAGGAGAAGATCAAGAGCAAGAAAGTGAAGCTTGGCATCTCAAAAGGCAATGGACAAAGCACCAATCTACCTACCTCCTAATTCAAGCTTTGAGATTTTAGAAGCTTCATTGAAAAAGAGGAGAAGGACCACGCCTCCTCCCTACATGTGAGTCGAAACCCCTTCCCCTTCTTTCAAGCATGTTTTTCTCTGAGATAACGAGACTTATCCCGTGATTGTCAATTCTACACTCAATGGTCCTTCTGACAAACTTCTTTGTGTTTTAAAACAACATCGAAGTGCCATCGGGTATACGATCGATGATCTCAAGGGTTTAAGTCCCACCTCGTGTAATGCATCGAATTCATTTGGATGATGGTCAAACCTCCTCTATTGAGCCTCAAAGAAGGCTAAAATCTAACATGAAGGAGGTGGTAAAGGAAGTTTTGAAACTCCTTGAGGCGGGGATAATCTACCCTATCTCGGATAGTAGGTGGGTTAGCCCTGTTCAAGTTGTCCCAAAAAAGGAGGAATGACCGTCACCAGAGATCGACAAGGGTGAGCTTATCTCCACAAGATCGGTCACCGGGTGGCGCATGTGCATTGATTATCGTAAGGTATTTTCATGATTTGGGTAGTTTTTACTTGATGGGTAGGCGTTAGGAGACCCTTGTTGCTATTTGATTGAATTGTTGTTCGTGATTGTGGTTAAGCTTGGTGAATGGGCCAATGCTTGTTAATATGTGGTGTGCCATGATTCCATCTCTCTTATTTGTTTAAACAATTTTCTTCCTTTTCCTTCTCCTTATTTCCTTGTTTTAGCTTTTATTTAAAAATTTGAAAAAGAGCAAAAATAAAAAAAATCTGAAAAACAAAAGAAAAACAAAATGAAGTTTTAGTTTTTGAATAAGGTTTTGATTTCCTTGCCCAAAGGAAGATGCTAGTTGATGATATATGTGGATTCCTTGCTTGGATTTTGAGTATATGTTTAGAGGCTCCTTTTGGAAGAATGTGAGCTTGGGTTGTGGTGCTTTAGGAGGTGATTAATCTTGATTGCATTAGAATCGACCAAAGTGAAACCAATGAATGATCAATTGGATGTCTAGTCTTGATTCTTGACTATGTTGCTCATGCTTGAATAAATTTAGCTTCAAATTTGCGGTCCCTAGTGTCCCTAGATATGCTCATCATGTCCCCAAACAAAACTCTACAAAAAGCTTAGTTTTCACTTCTTTTCGTTTGTAATAAGTGGTACAAAAAGCCACAAGTTCTTATGTCTCTCTTTAGTGAGTAACTTCACATTTGTATAGCAAAATTCCCATAATAAGGGGAAAAAGAAAAAAAGCCAAAAAACAATCAAAAAAGGGCGTGAAAAATGAAAAAAAGTGAAGAAAACGAAAAGCAAAAAAGAGTAGAAGAATTCCAATAAAAGAGGTCGATTTGTGGATGCCTCCCACACTAGTACTATTTCTCTAAAAGTTTTGGTGAGAGGGAGTTCAAGGCTTGTTTGTGTGTCTAGGGATGGTGGACTAGTAATTTGAGCTTCTATAACACTTGAAGGGCTCTAAATCTTTTTGATAGCTAGGTGTGTTCTCTAATGAGCGAGTAAAAGGTCTAATTAGGTATCCTTTTGCAATCTTGATTAGTTGCCTTCTCTACCCATAACCTATGAGTACACTTGAAAATTAGTTGTTTTGAAAGTTGCTCTCCATCCTTGCTTGCGAACCATTTCATTGATAGTTGACTTGGGCATTACTCTTGAACTTGATTGAATAAATTGTTGATGAAAACTCAGAGTTGTGGGTTTTCAAAACTCTTTGGAAACCCTCGCGAGATCTCACTCGCCCTTTAAGAAGCGATCTAGGGGGTTTAAAGAGCTTGTTGCATGTGCTAAATGCAATCGTGATTCCTACGAAAATGAGTTAATGTAAATTCTTTATCTTTCCTTCCCTTTTCATTTTCTTTTCTTTCCTCTTTCTTCTTCATTTTGCTTTCAAATAAGTTTTCATTCTCCTACTTGTGTTTTAGTCTATATTGCTTGAGGACAACGAAAGATCTAGCAGGGGAGTTTGATGATTGGTTTATATGCTTGAATTATGCTTAGTTTTTAATAGTTTTTGTGATAGTTTTTAGGCTAATTTAGGCTAAGTTCGTTCGTTTCTTTCTCTTTGTGCATTTTTCCTCCCTTGCTCTCTCTTTCTTTGGGTGTCTGTTTACATTTCGGGACTTGGAAGCACGTTTGGAGGGTCTATGCACAAGCCCGAGGCAAAGCATTGAAGAAATGGAGCACCAAGGAGCTCGAAAAAGAGAAAAAGAAGGCAAAGAAATAGCTGACCCGGAGGGCTCGGGTGTGTGGACCCGCCCGGGTCGGCTCAAACTGACAAACCATCGGCGTTTTTCGAAAGCCGCTCGGGTCTGTTGACCCCGATGGCTCAGTCCGACAACCCGAGGGCTCGGGTTCACCGACCGCCCGGTCTCTTTGATTTGGGAAAGCTCCATGTTCTGGCATTTTGACCCGCCGGTCATGTGACCCAGTGCTCGGGTCATCTCACCTGAGTGCTCGGGTCATTTCACCCGCCTTGGTCAAGTTATTTTTCGGGAACGATTTTTGCGATTTTGTTTACTTTAATGCGGGTTGTTTTGTAATTCTCGATTTATTTCTTGTGACTATAAAAGAGGGACTCCTCTTATTTCTACTTAGGCAATTATTAACTAGAGATTAGAGAGAGATTAAATCTTGTTTTAGCATTCAAACTCTAGAACAAAACCCTAGGAGAGAAAGTGAAGGTTTGAAGCTTTTAGATCTCCATTCTTCATTTATGAAAGCTTAAAGTTGGTAATTTTTGTTTATTATTCTTCTTTTCTTCCATTGATCTTGCTTATTACATGCTTAGTTTGTTTAGATCTTACTTTATTAGTTGATTATTTGCATTTTACCTCTTTTCCTCCATGGTTATGGTGATTAAGTTACTTCAAGCTTTGTTTTGTGTTATTTCCATGATGTGTGAGTAGTTTCTTACTAGGGGGAAGGGATGTAGCCTTCATTTACTCTTCGAATCTTAGATCTAAGTTAGGGGTTAACTCTTGGGGTTGAACTTGTTGATCAAGCTTGTTTTACTTGGTTGTTGGGTGCTTGATCACCACTTAACTTACATATTTGGAGTTCCTAGTGAAGGATTGAGAGATGAAGCTAGGAATAAACTAAGTTTGGTTGCTAGATTAGGATTTCCATGAAAATAGGTATTTTCTAATCTAGGGAAACTTGATTAATCATGTTGTGCTTGATTTGGCTAGATTAGTTGCTTATGCCATGAGAATAGGTCATGAGTGACTAATCAAGCTCCTCTAATTAGCTCGAGAGAGTAATTAGAGTTCATATGTTCATGATCTTCCCCTTGTGATCCCCCATTTGTTTCCCCTTGGCTTTGATTTTGGATTCTTGGATTGAGTGTTGGTGAATCCCTCCCAATCCCCTAGTTTCTTTTATCCTTGTCTTAACTTCTTTGCTTAATTACTTGTTGATTTACTTTGCAAACTTCCTAGTTTATTTAGATTTTAGAATCATCGTAAAACTCTTAAAAACCCAAAAAAATTGATTTAGCTCATTGTAGTTAGCTAATTACTCTTGATTTAACCCTACTTCCTTGTGGATTCGACCCTATACTTATCCTATATTGGATAAATTAGGTTATATTTGGCAGTATACAACGACCCGTCAAATTTTGGCGCCGTTCTTGGGAAGTAGCGGTTAACATTAGCTAATTGGTTAATTTTGAGACTAAATTGCCTTTTCTTTATTTTGGTGTGTTTACCTCTTGGTTGTTTTTACTAATATTCTCCTTAGCTTTGTTGGTTGCATGTCACGGAGATTGAGGGGCGATCCAACCATCCCCATCGATCATAACCTTGAGAATACTTTGAGGCAATTAAGGAGAATCTTTGGGGAACCCTTACGGTCCAACCGGTGTTGAACAACCGGGTTTGAGCAAGAGTCTTCTATCTCCACTACTTCTAGCACTATGGGGGATGAGGCTCCTAGAGCATTACGGGATTTTGGGCATCCCGAGGCATTTGAACTCAAAAGTGGTATTCGCCGCCCAACTACTACTGCCAACTTCGAATTTTCTCCGCATTTGATTCGCATGATCAAACAAGAGCCCTATGGGGGTATGACTCATGAGTGCCCTCTTGAGCATTTGGCTAACTTCTTGGAGCTATGTGCCACGGTGAAGCAAAATAATGTGAGTCAAGAGTTTGTAAGGCTTAACTTATTTCATTTCTCTCTTGTGGGCAAGGCTAAGAAATGGTTGCAATCTATTCCGGAAGACTCTTTGACAACATGGGCACAAGTTACCACGGCTTTTGTGGATGAATTCTACTCTCAAGAGAAGACCTCCGGAAGCTAGGAGGAAGATAGCTAATTTCTCTCAAGAGGAGGATGAGACATTGTATGGAGCTTGGGATAGGTTCAAGGATCTTCGACGATCTTGTCCTCACCATGGTTATAGTCAATGGATGCTCATGCAAAGCTTCTATGATGGTCTCCTCCCTATGACCCGTGCAAGCCTAGATTCGGGTGCGGGAGGCCAACTAACAAAGCTTCCGGTTGACAATATTGAGCCTACAATTGAAGAGAGCGACGACACTACTCTTGGGGAAATTCTACTAGAACCGCAAGCATGAAGAGCGCAAGCAAAGGCAAGTATGATCTTGATGCCATTGACCATATCAATGCAAAACTTGATACCCTTGCAAAGAAATTGGAAAAGGTAAGCTTGGCATCTCCTAGCCAAGGGACTTCTCAAGCTTTTTCTTGTGAGATTTGTGGTGGGTCGGACCACGCTAGCTCTTATTGTGGTGGGTCTATGGACCATGTTGCTTGGGTGAATACTAGGGGTGAGGGAAATCCTAACTTCAACAACCAAGGGAGATGGAATAACAATGTAAGTGGAGGATGGAAGAACCCCCCAACCACCCCAACCTTACCAAGCTAGACCACCCTGGATTCCATAACCCCCAACAATCATTCACACAACCACCCGCTAGAGCTCCCTTTTTTTTTTTTTTTTTTTTTTTTTTTTTTGTATACTCGCCAAATATAACCTAATTTATCCAATATAGGATAAGTATAGGGTCGAATCCACAAGGAAGTAGGGTTAAATCAAGAGTAATTAGCTAACTACAATGAGCTAAATCAATTTTTTTTGGGTTTTTAAGAGTTTTACGATGATTCTAAAATCTAAATAAACTAGGAAGTTTGCAAAGTAAATCAACAAGTAATTAAGCAAAGAAGTTAAGACAAGGATAAAAGAAACTAGGGGATTAGAGGGATTCACCAACACTCAATCCAAGAATCCAAAATCAAAGCCAAGGGAAACAAATGGGGGATCACAAGGGGAAGATCATGAACATATGAACTCTAATTACTCTCGAGCTAATTAGAGGAGCTTGATTAGTCACTCATGACCTATTCTCATGGCATAAGCAACTAATCTAGCCAAATCAAGCACAACATGATTAATCAAGTTTCCCTAGATTAGAAAATACCTATTTTCATGGAAATCCTAATCTAGCAACCAAACTTAGTTTATTCCTAGCTTCATCTCTCAATCCTTCACTAGGAACTCCAAATATGTAAGTTAAGTGGTGATCAAGCACCCAACAAACCAAGTAAAACAAGCTTGATCAACAAGTTCAACCCCAAGAGTTAACCCCCTAACTTAGATCTAAGATTCGAAGAGTAAATGAAGGCTACATCCCTTCCCCTAGTAAGAAACTACTCACACATCATGGAAATAACACAAAACAAAGCTTGAAGTAACTTAATCACCATAACCATGGAGGAAAAGAGGTAAAATGCAAATAATCAACTAATAAAGTAAGATCTAAACAAACTAAGCATGTAATAAGCAAGATCAATGGAAGAAAAGAAGAATAATAAACAAAAATTACCAACTTTAAGCTTTCATAAATGAAGAATGGAGATCTAAAAGCTTCAAACCTTCACTTTCTCTCTCCTAGGGTTTTGTTCTAGAGTTTGAATGCTAAAACAAGATTTAATCTCTCTCTAATCTCTAGTTAATAATTGCCTAAGTAGAAATAAGAGGAGTCCCTCTTTTATAGTCACAAGAAATAAATCAGAGAATTACAAAACGCCCCCGCATTAAAGTAAACAAAATCGCAAAAATCGTTTCCGGAAAATAACCCGACCCGGGCGGGTGAAATGACCCGAGCACTCGGGTGAGATGACCCGAGCACTCGGGTCACATGACCCGGGCGGGTCAAAATGCCAGGAACATGGAGCTTTCCCAAATCAAAGAGACCCGGGCGGGTCAGTGAACCCGAGCCCTCGGGTTGTCAGACCCGAGCCATCGGGTCAACAGACCCGGGCGGGTCTTCTGAAAAACGCTGATGGTTTGTCTATTTGAGCTGACCCGGGCGGGTCCACACACCCGGGCCCTCGGGTCAGCTATTTCTTTGCCTTCTTTTCTCTTTTCGAGCTCCTTGGTGCTCCATTTCTTCAATGCTTTGCCTCGGGCTTGTGCATAGACCCTCCAAACGTGCTTCCAAGTCCTGAAATGTAAACAGACACCCAAAGAAAGAGAGCAAGGGAGGAAAAATGCACAAAGAGAAAGAAACGGAACGAACTTAGCCTAAATTAGCCTAAAAACTATCACAAAAACTATTAAAAACTAAGCATAATTCAAGCATATAAACCAATCATCAATTTTGCAGGCCTAAGGGCGAACCTACATATTAGGGCCCTAATTAGGTCCAAGTTTTTTGAATGTTTGATTTTTCGGTCCATACCGAAAAAATAAACAGCTGTTTGGTCCAAAAATTTTGAAGTTTCGATTTTGTTTTTTGCCTTTTACATAACTTCTATATAAAATATAGGCCCCGTTCTTTTGGACTATACTGGACTGGACTGAACTGAACTGAAAAGAACTGAATTGAATTGAGCTGAACAATATATTTAATTTTCTAAAATAATAATAATCGATAATAATCAATAAGTATTAACATAATATTATCAATACTAATTATTATTATTTATTATTATTACATAATTGTTTATTATTTTCATTAAATTGTTCTTGGTGGTGGTGATAATAATAATAATAATAATAATAATAATAATAATAATAATAATAATAATAATAATAATAATAATAATAATAATAATAATAATATTTGAATAAGATTAGTGGAGAAGCATCCAAAACAATAATACAAAATAAAAAATTGACAAGGAAAGAGAGTGGCACTAACCCATTTTTGATTTAGGTGGGCTTCTAATAGGAACACTAACCTTTTGTCCTGTTTATAAAAAAACAAGTTTTGTGTTCCTCTGCGACACCCTTGCTACTTGCCATCTAACAGTTTTTTTTGCTTTTAAGGGCCAAGTCCTAGCTCTCTGTTGAATACCAACTTTTAGCTTTATTTTGCCAATGGTTTTGTGCAACCGTTTTGGATTAGCACTAGCCAAAAACCATAGACCTTGTAATAATTCTAACTAGCCTATGTTATGCTATGAAATTACTATCTACATTTAGTTGTTTGTCTCAAAGTCCTCTAATAGTTCAAAAAAAAATACTAACCATCATTTTCTAAGATGAACAGGCACAACCCACTAGCTTAGAAAATGTGTCCTACTTAGCATCTTTTTTAAAAAAACATCTATCTGATTTTGTATCATTTAGAAAGTTACATATGTACAACAACCTCAAATTTACAGCTACCTTTTAATTTAAAAAGCTCTTTACAATTCTTAGCTGTGAATTTAAATTTTCCCTTCAAGCAAACTGTAAACCATATATTATTTGCCTAAAGTATAAAAGCAGCAACTAATAATCTATGGACACATTAATCTATTGCTTTCCCTATATATTGTTAGCAACAAGTTCAAATTTTACAATTCCTTTAAAAAATTTAGCTTAAATTGACCAACATATATTGTTTGCCTTAAGTATGTAAGCACCAGGGATTGCACACTTTTAACAACCAATTTCCCTATATATCCTAAATAACACCTACAAACAACAACTAATCTAAATCTGTAACTTATAATGCATCTTATTAATTAATTTGAGCTTAATTCAAATTACACAAATACGGCATTTTGGGGTGCCGCGCGCGTAGGCGCACGGTGCAACAACTAGTATATTATAAATAAGAGAATTCCAGCATAATACACTATAAATAGTTAGAAGCAGTACATTATCAGGTACATAAATTACATAATTTCGCAACATTATAAAATAGACAATTCTTACTTAATATATTATAAATAGTTATAAGCAGTACATTATCAAGTAGGTACATAAATTACTTAATTTCGCACCAAACTCACTCGATGCGAATAAAACATTCATTTGTTTCTATAGTCTTACACACTTCTCCAATTTCAATCTCAATCTTTTCAGCGCATGAGAACCTTTGATCACAGACTTCAAATCTAGATTAACATCAACAATAAGAGAAGAATATGATGGCATTACAACCATAGACCTTGAGAGAGGTGTCGATGAATCGATACCTAGCCGAATTGGATCATTTTGGTTCTTCCTAACCAAGATCATTTTGGGTCTTCCTAGCATGAGGAATAGTCATAACAACTATAGTCAGCTATAACACTACCACAAACCACAGGATAAAAATCAGCATTTTCGGATTTAAAGGTTAATAAAACCTTTAGGTAAGCTCCAACAGCTTCTAAAAAAATAGAATAATAAATAGCCGCAAAACCATTTAAACCTTGAATAAAGGAACATAGATGTTTATCGTGCCATGAAGAAGAATCAAGAACTGATGCGGCCCAATCCACATATCCTTTGTTAGCTAAACGACCCTCAACATCCTTGATATCAAACTTCATTTCCAATGGATTAAAGTCTTTAAAAACCCGAGAGTCATCCGGTATAGGTAATGATTTCACATCTTCGGGTAAAATCAAGGCATCATTTTCATTTCTTTTCAAGATGTTACAAATTCCACGATCATCGGATAGAACATTAATTAAACCATTAATTTGTATTGCCTTTGATTTTTCTCGACCAATGAAAACTGAGAATATCTCTATAGCAAGTGATGACAATGGCATAATCCTATGATGACGGAGACTCCTAACAAATATTTCAAGCATAATAAATAAAAAAAAACATATTACTGATAATATTATTCAACAATCATAATTTTTATAAACCAATGATGTGGCATTCAAACAATCATCAGCCCCATGACATATTTCTCCAGTTCATATACATATAATATTCGAGCAAAGAAAAATGCTAATTGAAGAAATAAAGAGCTAAGAAAATACGAAAAAAATACAAATTGAATAAAATACCAGATGTTGATGTCTTAATGAAGAGCAACGAAGAAGATTTGCGAGTCAGCACTGAGCAGCGAAGAAGAGAGACTGAGAATGTGAGAGCAGCCCCGTTTCTGAGATTTTGCAGGCCTAAGGGCGAACCTACATATTAGGGCCCTAATTAGGTCCAAGTTTTTTGAATGTTTGATTTTTCGGTCCATACCGAAAAAATAAACAGTTGTTTGGTCCAAAATTTTTAAAGTTTCGATTTTCTTTTTTGCCTTTTACATAACTTCTATATAAAATTTAGGCCCCGTTCTTTTGGACTGTACTGGACTGAACTGAAACAAACTGAATTGAATTGAATTGAATTGAACTATATATTTAATTTTCTAAAATAATAATAATCGATAATAATCAATAAGTATTAACATAATATTATCAATACTAATTTTTGTTATTTATTATTATTACATAATTGTTTATTATTTACATTAAATTGTTGTTGGTGGTGGTGTAGTTTATAATAATAATAATAATAATAATAATAATAATAATAATAATAATAATAATAATAATAATAATAATAAAAATAATAATGATAATGATAATGATAATGATAATGATAATGATAATGATAATGATAATGATAATGATAATGATAATGATAATGATAATGATAATGATAATGATAATGATAATGATAATGATAATGATAATAATAATAATAATTATTATTATTATTATTATTATTAAAATAATATTTGAATTAAAGATTAGTGGAGAAGCATCCAAAACAATAATACAAAATAAAAAATTGACAAGGAAAGAGAATGGACTCAAAACCCATAACCCTCCTCTCATGACCTTGAGCCCAAATACCCTCAAACAACAAAAAAAAACTCCAGTGTTTAAAGTTCAACCCTACCCCTTTGTGTCGTCCTATCTCTCTGAATAAAAACCTCCAACATTCAATCCAGATGGCGGTGGCCGGCGAGTGACAAAAGTGGCAGAGGTAGACGGCGGCGACACTATCAGTGGCAAGGTAAGCTGTATCTTTTTTGCATTTTCGGTAGAATTTTGCGATTGTTGTTGTTGTTGACGAATGTAGATGACATATTTTGTCATAAATTGGGATATGAGTAATTCATTAGACTTTAAGTTTAGACTATTTCGTCTTCAACATAATCAGATCTAGTTTGTCACTCATCTTGAATATTTTTCTTATTATAAATAAGTTTCAAGATCTGTTTCACTCTTTTCTAATTATGATTTGGTAGTACAATCTGATGTATAATTACAAAAATATAATCATTTTAAAATAAAATCTTTTAGGGTAGAAAAATAATCTGGCCAATTCAATTAGATGGTGTCGTTAAAGTAATTTTTAAATGAGATGGATCTAACTTTAAACTACTATAGCATATGGAAGTCTTCTGACCAACCTTAGTGGTATAGTGGTTTGCTAATATTGAACACTGCATTTGCTACCACTATTTGAAGTCGAATTTGCTGTTGTTGTTGCTGAAGTGGAATTGAAACTTTCTCTGTTCAGATTTGTTGTTAATGCTCTCTGTTCGAATGTTGTAGTTGTGGAATTTGTTGATTTGGTATTTGTTTTAGCATTTTTTTTCCTGTATGGCTGCTTCAACCTTGCTTCTATTGTCCTGGTTAAATCTAGATTGGCACTTATACACTTTTATTCTTATACTCGCACAATATCTTAGACATGTTTACATTACCTTCTTGTTGATTGTTGTTGTTGGTATATACATTTGCAAAAGACAATGGGAAAAATTAATTGGGATCAGGATACCACAAGCAAGCTCATCGACATTTTACTCTATGACAAAGAAGAAGAAAAATAAGGCAAATTGGGATAGCATTGCTAAGAATCTTAATTATCGAACAATCGGGGATGCAACAACCAAGCAAGTCCAAAATCATGTTGCTAACTTGAAGCACCAGTATAAAACTTATAAGGATTTGACAAGAATGACTGGAGTATCCTTTAACCCCACATCCTTTGGTGCGATCGATCTTTGAAGAATGGGGAACTAAAAGATTTAAAGCTTTCCTTGAGGTAATCTTATTTCATTACCATTTCATTTTGTTATATATTACACATTAATTCTAATCTTCTTGGAACTTTTTCTTTGTAGAAAAATAAAAATATGGTCATATAATTGCTAAGAAAGGGTTGGCAAATGTAGATGCTCTTGAAAAACAGTTTGGTGGTACAACTGCTCATGGTGTAGTTGGATGTTTTTCACCAACAATGGGTAAAAGTTTTTCATTCTTGTCCAAGAATATAGAGGATCTAAATATCACTAAAGAGCCAGAAGGTGAAGGGTGTAATCCCCCGTAATTTTATGAATTTTATAACTACATTTTAATGTATATTATATATATATATATATTAATGTTTAAATAATTTATTTTTTGAAAGGTTGACTATTTGAAAGTCAAAAGAATTATTTAATGATTTTAAGTAATCACATATTTTATTTAGTCATACTTTGAAAATTATTTAAATAGCTTAAACATCTTTGGGTTAGTAAAAATGATTTTAAATTGGGTTAGAGGAACCAAACTATGCCAAACACCCAATCATTGAATATTAGGAAAAATTGATTTAATCACTCCCAACTATGGGTGCCCTGATAGAAACAGTTCCAACTTTAATTTATTATTGTTCAGCCCCAACTTTTGGGGTTATTTTCCAATAGCGGTCCAGGTTAACCAGTAACCGGTTTAAGAGGTCAATATTTTTTTTAAAACAATTTTTACCTTTTTTTTTTGCTATTTAACCCATTCTTTCTCCCTCCTCCCTCCTTCATCCTTCATCCCATTCCTCCTCCTCTTCCTTCTCCCTTGCCATCCACCCCCTCCCCTGCCACCTTCCCTCCCCCTCCCCTGCCACCTCTACTGCCACCTCTCCTCTCCCTCCCTTGCCGACCCTTCATCACCGACCTTACCCCCCAATCAGCCTAAAAGTACCCAGTCACCACCAAACTCCACCCACCCAATCACTCGAAATCACCCAACAACGAACCACGAAACTAGCCCAGCCTAGCCCATCCACCGGCATCAAAACCTCACGACAACCACCGGCCTTTGCGCACCATGCCTCCGCGAACGCTTCCACTTCGTCGTCTTCCTCTTCCATTGCACCCTTGAAGAACACTCCATAAGTCCTAATGGAGAATTAATAGCTACTATCATTTCACTCTCCAAAAACTCAAATTCCCTCCCAAAAAAACAGTTGCAGAGAGCATAAAATCGTGTAAAAATGGAGAGAGCAATGTTGCTTCGCTCCATCTCCTCCTCAACTTCCTTAGTCTCAACTCGTCTTCTTCCTCGCTCAATTCGCAGTCGTAGATTCTCTCTCCTCCATCGCCAAAACTTCCAAAACCCTAATTTTTCACCTATTTCCACCTTATCTCCTCCTCTTTCGCCGCCTCCTCTTCCTTTCAATGGCCGCCGTTCTTTCTCCTCTATCTCTCCTCAAGCTATTTCTACTTCAGGTTTCGTATTATTTTAGGGGACGGGGGTTTTGGGGATGGGGGAGAGGGTGGCGGGGGAGGGAAAAGGGTTTTGGGGACGGGGGAGTGGTGACAGTTAGGGGAGGTGTGTGAGGGGAGTAGTGAGGAGGAAGAAGATAGAAAAAAAAAAGAAAAAAAATTGGCAAGTTTACTTGCTACAGCATGGGACTAGTATTGTAAAATACCCTCCAAAGTTGGGACTGAACAATAAAAAACCATAGTTGGAACTGTTTTTGTCAGGACGCCCTTAGTTGGGACTCATTAATCAATTTTTCCTAAATATTATTTAAGCCCAAACACAAGTTTCTACGCCTAAAAAAGATTAACTATATAAACCTCAAAACCCCAAATTTTCCCCACTTATTTTCTCTCTCTTCCTTCTCCCTCTATTTTTGTCGGCCCTCTCCTCTTCTTTTCTCTCTCTCGATTTTCTCCTCCTCTTCGTGCAATCCGTCGACGACAACCGCGCCGACTGCCGCTGCAGCCCAATCGCTCTTTGTGCTGCCGTCCTTCCTCCCTCCTTCCTCTCTTTGGTTATTTCTTCCTCCTCTAGTTTTATTTAATGTTAAAGTTTATATTTTTAAGGATGGATTTAATGTTTTCATGTTTAAAATTATAGTTTGATGATTTATATATAATTTTAGATTATGTAAATTATATAGTGAAGTGATTAAAATTTCAAATTTAATAGTTATGTTTAAACTAGGGTTTTGAGTATCAAAGTATGGATTTTTAGGGTTTTATAAGTTGGAAAATCATAGTAGTATATTATAGTTTATGAAAAGTACTCTTATGATTTTAATTATGTCTAAGTATGTTTTAAAAGGTTTTAATACATTATAAGTTACTGAAAATTTATTAGTAAACTTATGATGGAGTTTTAATTGTGAAAGTATGAGTTTTTAAGGGTTTTTAATGACTAGTATAGTAGTACTATACTAGGGAGTATTAATAAATGAAGTTTTAATGATGGGAAAGGTTTTTAAACACTTTTAAAGAGGGTTTAAAGTATTTTTAATATTGCTGGAAATTTATAGATTATTGATTTGTGGTTATGTTGATTATTGTTAGGCGGAGAATTCTCTTTAGGCGACTTTTAAGCTTGTTAAAGTGGCCTCGAACTTTGTCTACACAAGGTGCGTACATACCTATGTGTGGGTTGGATTAGTATCATCTCCTACGGATGAGATTTATGTAGTATCATGTATAGGGAACTATTTATAGTTCATATGTGATTTATATTCAATTGAATTTGCATGTTTTATGCCGTTGTGTGAAGCATGTTGGTTATGATGATGATATTATGTTTGTATGGATGATTGATGCAAGCATATGGGATTGGGAACTTTATTTTATTAATTCACATGAGGGATTAATATTTATGTTGGTATTGGATCATGTTGTTCCCTTTGGATTATTTAATTACTTTATGAGGACCGAGGGCCTTATTTAGTAAGTTGGTTATTCACCTATGAAAGGTTGGTTGGTTGTTGACTTGGATCAACAAATAAATAACGGTATTGGATTTAATATTGGAATTATTCTTGGGTTGTTAAGTTGATGATCACCTTATCTAATCCTAAGATAAAAATGAGAGTTTATATATCTTTGATGATCATATTATTTGTCATACTTGTGAGTCATAACAAGTAAATAATATATTAATCACTTAAAGTGGAAAGTAAATAGCAATAACTTTAGACTTGTGCACGTCTGAAGTGTTGGACTAGTATGAGTTGGAGTACATGGTGGTAGCCCATGGCTTTTCTTGGGACCGGATTGATCACCGTGTCCTATTTTTATTTAAAAGGTTCCGCAATATCGTAGGTCAGGGGAGTAAGGAGTCGCGCCCGTACTTCGTCTGCTAAATTGAAGACTAGTTTAGTTTGTGTTGGAACACAAGGTGACACTCAAGAAGGGGGGGTTGAATTGAGTGGCTAAATCTAATCGATTTTCGCAAAAACACCCTTATGGCACAGTGCCGTGCACTGTGTTATTCACTCGTAAAATCTCCGATTTATGTTTTTGCTCAACCGAAAATGAATTAAACAATAAAACAATGAAATCAAATAATAAAACACTGGAATTTAACGTGGTTCAATCTCACCTCTGAGATCTACGTCCACACAAACTACTCTTTTATTATTTGAATCGTAAAATATCAAACTCTTGATACAATTCGATTCCCCCACTACTAACTCTAGTAGTGCTCCCCAACACTTAACCCTAAGTGTTGCTACTCTCCTATAATATAAGAATTACAGAAAGAAAGATTCCTCAAAGACGTGCTTCTTATTCAAGCAAATAGAGGATCGTTACAAGCTTTGTTTAGAAACCTTAACTTACTAGAACTCTGTGTCGTACACTGTGCTCTGGGAGTCCGTTTTCAGCTCTCAAAATCTTTATCTCTCCAAATCTGAAAACGTGGTTTGCTCCAATGATTTCTATCCCTTATATAATTCAATCAGTTGAATAAAAATCCTTCTCCAAGATGTATTATCTTTTTGAACAATTTTTATTCCTAAAATTAAGGGATGAAATTCTTTTCCTTTTCAAAATCCAATTTTATCTTTTATAAAAAACTGATTTCCTATACTCCTTGTAAGATAAGGATTCCTCCATATCTTATGCCAACTCTAACTCAGATTTTAAATCAGTTTTTATCTAAACAAACTTTAAATCGTTATCATTAAAAATAAGTTTTTCTCTTTTTACAAACAATCTTTTTAGAAAATCTTTTAAAGAAATGTTTTCTTTAAAATCAGTTTTTTATTAAAACTCTGCTTTTTCTTTTTTTTCGCATTTTATCTTTTGTAAAATCTTGTTCTTAAAAATCAGATTTTTTTAAAACTCTTTTTTCCGAAAATATTTTTAAAGAAACGTTTTCTTTAAAATCAGTTGTTACAAAACTCTTTATCCGAAAATCTTTGTAAAAAATATTTTCCTTTCAAAACTAATTTTCGAAATTAAAAACTCCCCTTTTATATTCTTTAAATATAGAAACATGAAATTAATATAATTACCTATTTTCTTAACTCTAAGAAAATAATTAATCATCCTAATTTCATATTTCTAGTTTAGCACAAAGTTCCAATACGTTAATTACATTGCATAAACATGACTAAGAACATAACTAGACCTAAGCTTCCATATCTTCAAGTTCTTGATCTTTCATGAACATCCAATCTTGATAGCTTTCTTTGATCACTGTTACACACATACATGTTATAGCATAGAGTGTTTATCATCATCAAAATAACATTGACTTAGAGTCACAACAGTTTGGACAACTCTTTCCATTGCCTATTCCATCTAAATTAATTAATTTATTAGTTGTGGAGTCTAATTCAGTAATAGTAGTATGTTATGTTACTATATTATTATTTATCCCTGTTTAACGTTTATTAGCATCATGTTAGGTTTTATATTTATTTATTATGTAGTACTCAGCTTTGCTTATTACGTGCTTTGTGTGTACGTGTTGATCATGGCTATGCCTTATTGATCCTGTAATGACCCATTTGGTGATCGAGCAGTCTCTCGGGATCAATCGTGCATTGTCCATTTCAGGTTTGAAAATGATGCATCATAAGTTCGGGAAGTCAGGGAGAGCTTGTGTTGATTTTATTATTATTTATAATTGACTTTTGACTTATTGTTGGTTTGACTTTAGTTTGACTTTTGGAGTTGACTTTTTGTTGACTAAGTTTTATTTTCAAGTTATTTATTATTATTATTTCCGCCGTAAAATTTTGAATAAGCCGATACGTTATCACATGGGCAATAATGCTTTGATAATTCTCTAAGTTTTATATTGAAAAGGTATTTTGGAAAATAGAGAATTGTCGGGGTGTTACAAAGTAGATAGCGAAGAAACTGGTGATGGCTTTGATCTTAATTTATCAAGTGGTGCAGCTGAGAGTGTACACTAGCGAAAAAAAGCCCATTCGATCCGGTCAAAACTGGGCTTACCGATCCGGTTTTGGTCCGGATCGGGTGGGCTCGCAGCAGTTTGTAAATATTAAATGTCCGGTACTAAACCGGATCAGTTAATCATTTACTGATCCGGTTTTGAATGAAAATCGAATCAGTTAATCATATTAACTGATCCGGTTTTCAGCCATGACCGGATCAGTTAAGTGTAAATCAGATTTTAAAAAAAAATTGGCCAACTAACTTATCCGGTTTTATTGATGAACCGGATCAGCTATGTTTGATATGAAATTAAAAAAAAATACGAGGTGTCATTTTCATCATTTTCAACCAGCAGGGGCATCAGCTTTACAACTACATCCAAAAGCTTTATATTACAAGCAGATCTACGTGACATACAAGCACATGTACCAAATGCCATGATTATACATCAATTATGACTAAAAAAAACTAGACTATGATTAACTATACTTCGTAATCGACATTAAACTATAGTATGTAAGCCTTTGGAGAATCAGATTTTCTTCTTAGTGTGTGGATTTGGAGAGTAAATCAGGAACCTATAAAGAAAAAACAACAAACTAAGAATCTTTCATAAAGAAATAGGAAAAAAAAAAGCAAAAGAAAGCTTTTCAGCATATTCATATACTTCCTTGCAAAAGAAAATATACCTGATTGTGATAACCGTTTTGCTGATTCCTCGAAACAGTTTACAAAGGCGAGTCTCCATCAGCTGAAGCCCATAATTAACAGTCATACATTACAAATCCAGTAAAAGATTCAACAAAAGGATAAATTCCCAATTTATTTTTGCCTCCGAAAAACGATTCCAGCAATATAATCTAAATCAAGCAAAAAATCGATATAATAAAATTTAACCCACAAAATAATAGGAAAATTCAATGCAAGTTCGACATAAAAAAAACGACTGCAAACTAACATCACATGAAAACCCTAACTAGTAGTAGGATAACGTCAAAATACCCTAATTCCAGTAGAGCAAAATTGGTCACTGATACTTTGCAATCGACATTAAATCTTCCAAAATAATTCGAAACAAACGATTATCAACACCACATAATCTACAACTAAATTCAGAACATTTCCCCATAAAGCCCGAAACTAAATCAAATCAAAAACAACAATATACGAATAGAATAAAAGCGAGGGAAACAAACCAGAGAGCTGAGAATCAAGGATGTAACAGCCGCCATGATTAAGAGGATCAGAATATGCTCTAGGATCAGGTTTCGAAAGTGGCGACTGCTGAAGATTGGAGCTAATTTTACCACGCTCTCCTCGAATCTCCTACTGGAATTGGCAAGGATCTTTCCCCTACACTAGCAACAACATCTAACAAAACCAGGACCAATTTTCTTTATTGACATTGCGTCTGGGATCCGGTTCCTCTCCTCTCCAGTTTGTTTTAGGAATTAAAATTTCCATTTAATGTGACACAGGACAAGTCACTACTACACATGTTAGCGAATGTAGCCCTGACTGCCCGGGAGTTCCAAACTCTCGTTTTCCGTAATTTCAATTAAGAAGGAGGGCCTGCAAAAGTGAGTTAGCAATGTATTAGGTAATTGAAACAGGAAGTGCAAACACCTGCTTGATTAATTGCTGCTTCAATGTGGGTGAAGTTCGTGTGAGATAAACATAAGTATCACTATTATATAGGTCTTGCATCTCATTGCTTTACTTAGGAGCTAGGAGGTTATTACTTTTCTTGTTTTCTATTGCCCCAAAAATGCATTGAAAAACCATTATTTTACATCTACAAAGATGATGTTAGGATATACTTCATACTACACCAAATTATAAAGCACCAAATTTACAGGTTGTGGTAGACACTTAAATTTGCCTCCGTTATTTATAAATGTTAGATGATGAAAACTTGTAAATATGCACCTCAAAAGAATTGTTGTTACAAACCATTCAATATTTTATAACGAAGCAAACGAAAAAGTGAAGAGACTGTTCAATATGCTGAACTTAAACGAAGACAAACTAGCTTTGACGTTGTTATTCAATTGTTGTCTAATAGTGTTGCTAGTTCATCAAGTGGCATTAGTAAAACTCAATTGATTAGTGATACTCTTAAGAATATGGAGGTAGCTGAGAAAAAAGGTGATGAGTTCTTCGTGGATGTTGTAGATTTCTTGAGTGAAGACAAGCGTGCGGATGCCTTCTTGTCCCTTCAAAATGGCACTCAAAACTGGATCTATTTGAAACGAGTGAATGCCATATGATGACTTCTAGGTTGTTAAATTGATTTTCCTATGAACTTTATGTGTTGTTATTTAAATTGAAAGATGTATTACATATTACTAGTAGCTTTCAAGACTTGTGGAACTTTGTGTGTTGACATTGCATTTGTGTTGCTAACACACTTCTTTAATATATGAACTTTATGTGTTGACTATGTATTATAATATTCTTATTTATTAGTTTCTTATATTATGTTATGTAGAATGAAAGACAATAACGTTAGAAGTGCTTGTATGATAATAACATTAGAAGAATTAAGAAGATCAATTGAAGATCCACCTCAAGCATTGGCATCAACAAGACAACCTAGAAGAGAAGGAGGGGAAAGCGAATCCGAATACATATATAGGTTGTTAATGGAAAATGCTACGTCATGTCAATTTCAATTATGACTTGATCGAGATATGTTCGTCTCACTTGTAAATTTGATGATTGAAAGAGATCTACTACATGATGGTAAATATGTGAAAGTAGATGAACAAGTAGGTATATGTTTATATATATTAGCGAAAGGAGCTTCATATTGCGATGCTTCCGACACTTTTAAGTATTTCGTATCTACAATATGCAAGTACTTTATGAAGTTGTGTCTGCGTTGGTTACATTGTCCTTTGACATTATTAGACCATACCGCGACTTGTTAGAGATGCAATTCGAAGTACAAGAAAGCCAAATATATTGGCCTTACTTTAAGGTAATATTTCATATAACCTTCATTCTAACCTTTACATATAAATAGTAAATTATATGTTGGTAAAAGCATTGTATTATTTTGATTAGGATGCTATCGGGGCTCTCGATGGAACTCATTTCAAATGTGTTGTTGGTGATGTCAACGGTGTGCCGTTTCGTGATCGCCATGGAGAAAAAATTTGGAATGTGTTGGCTTGTTGTTCGTTTGATAGAATTTACACATTTGTTCAAGTGGGGTGGGAAGGAAGCGCTCATCATCTCACGGTGTGGAGAGATAATTTAACTAATTCTACTTTCGCTTTTCCGCATCCACCTCCAGGTAGTCTTCATTTAATTTCTTTTTATTGAGGGGTCAAAGTATATTTATGTTCAATACAATTTCATACTCGTTTATTATTGTAAGGAAATATTGTTTGGCCGATTCAGCATATCCAAATACTCTTGGATATATGACTCCATTTTCCGGACCCGGAATTAGATTTCATACGCCGGAATTCAAGAAAGGACCACTGAGACGATTGAAAGAACATGTTCTTTCGGTATTTTAAATAAAAGGTGGAAAGTGTTATATAATATGCCACAAGTATCACTACAGTTTCAAATGTCAATCATTGTGGCCTGCTTCACAGTTAATAATTTCATTAGAATGCATACACTTGGCAATCCGATCGTACGACATGATGTAGATGTACAAGGAATAGCAGATTCTGGTATGTTTGATGCAAGGTGCAAAGGTAATATGGACAAAGTGCGCTATGGTATAGCAAAACAAATTTTCATGGCGAATCCATGAGAAATTGACGATGAAATTAATCTATGAGCAACTTGAAGTGGAAGAAAATGATGGCGACATAGAGAATATGGAAGTCGATGTCGAGTAAATAAATATTTGCATGTGAATTCGAAGATGTTGGAATTCTAGGATCTTAGATATGTGTTTGTCGTTAAATTATGCTATGGTATGCGTATTACATTGTAATTGACTCGTGCTTGTTGTGCTTTAATTCGAAGATGTTTTGAGACTATATTACAATTTGCTAAAATTATAGCTTTGTTATAATACTAATGATTCATAACAATAATAATAATGACAATAATAGCAATAAAATTATTAATAAAAAATATAATACTAATATATTGTAATTAACCAAAATAATAATAATAATAATAATAATAATAATAATAATAATAATAATAATAATAATAATAATAATAATAACAATTATAACAATAATAACAATATCAATAACAATAATAATAATAATAACAATAATTATTATTATTATTACAATAATAATAATAATTATTATTATTACAATAATAATAATAATAATAATAATAATAATATTAATAATAAAAAATATTAAAAATAAAAATGAAAATGAAAATGAAAAAATTAAAAATTAAAAAAAAATAACTGTTATTATAATTATAATATTAATAATAATAACAATATTAATAGTAATATTAAAAATAAAAATAATAATTAAAACATTAGACAGGACAGGACTGAACTGCACTGAAAATAAGTCCAAAAGAACAGAGCCTTAATTTTTAAATATTTGTATGTACTTTTTATGGATATTATATCAAAAATTTATATTAATAGCTATATTTTTTTGTATATTAGAGAGAATGGAGAGGTGAGAATGAGATAGAGATTTGGTGTATCAGAGGAGATGAAGGGACGAGAGAATTGAAGAAAGATAATGAAGAGGTGAGAAAATTTAGCAAGCCAATTGACTTTAGACTTTAGAATTTTAAATGACATGATTTGATTTGTAATATCCGATCCCCTATGTAATGTGCACTTTTAAGTTGACCAATTATTTGGGTCAAATTCATATTTCAAATTCTTAATCATCCAAATACATTACATAAGATTAGAGAGAAGCCAAAGAGAAACAAAGTTAACAAAAATTAAATAACACGTCAGTCACATTTTTTTTTTATTATTTGATCAGTTTTAACTAGTGTTCATGGATGGTTAACCGTTGAAACGACATTTTCGGTTTGGTAATCGAAAATTTCGGTTCGCCATTTTTGTTAACCGTAACCGCTGGCGGTTAACCTGTTCTTAGGTACGGTTTTTCAGTTAACCATTAACTGTTACTCTAAGTTTTATTAATTTATATATTAGATTTTCACTATCAACATAAAAGTTTAGAAGTTGGTGAAAAGTTCACTGCCAATATTTTGATTATTCAACTTTTTTTTTGTATTTTGGAGACAAAAGTTAGTGAAAAGTGAGTCTGATTTTGGTTGCTAATTGTAATGGTGTTGCAAGCTTTTGTGTAGAACATTTTATTTCAACGTTAGAAGGTCAATTGATATATGAAAATAGAAAGAGGTATCAATTTAGTTCGTTAGTTTCATTTCTGGTTCGAACGAAATAATTCAGTTTAATTCAATTCATTTGACTTACGTTATATCTTTCCCTGAATTGGTTATGTTACAACTTTTTCATTTTCAATTTCAATTTCTATCTAGTGTAGTTGATTGAAATTTTAAATTAGCTTAGTTCAGCTGCATTTGTCTTAAGGTTAGAAAGTTGATTATTATTATTATTATTATTATTATTATTATTATTATTATTATTATTATTATTATTATTATTATTATTATTATTATTATTATTATTATTATTATTATTATATCATTATCATTATCAATATCATTATCATTATCATTATCATTATCATTATCATTATCATTATCATTATCATTATCATTATCATTATTATTATTATTATTATTATTATTATTATTATTATTATTATTATTATTATTATTATTATTATTATTATTATTATTATTATGATCACTATTATTATTATTATCATCATCATCATCATCATTATTATTTATCGAAATATGAATGACTTTTTTTTTCAATAAATATTATTCCCTCCGTCCCGAAATAGAATTTTCATTTTTCCATTTATATTTGTCCCAAATGAATTTCCCATTTCCTTATTTGGCATGGGTCCATCAATTAAAATATTATTTAGCTTTCACTTTTTATTATATTACCCACTTCCCCGTAAACAATATAACTTTATAAAGTGACCCATATTCTCTCTCCTCAATAAACTATTGATGAATAGTGTACAAATTACAATTTTTAGTTCTGATTTAATACAGCTAAGGACCCACTTATGATTTTTCTTTAATACTTGTGCCCAAAAGAAATGGAAATTCTATTCGAGGACAGGATAATAGTTATCTATTATCATCATGATGTAATTAGGTGACTCATAATTTTCATAATATTAATTACATTTATTACTTACTGTAAAATAAGGTACCTTTTGGAAAATTTATCTACCACTTGGCAATGATAAAAGTTAGGATAATAATATTTGAATTCAATATATGTTTGCTATGTCTTTCAGAGTGTGACTATGTAATATATCATATACATATAATGCTAATAATAATACCAAGCTAAGCTTTGCCTAGTGGTTAGAATTGTGTCTTCCAACCTTGAATTTTGGGGGTTCAATTCCCACTAGGGGCACTTTGAAGGTAAGGATTTCGCTTATCCTCCCCCTACTCTGAGAGTATCTGGTACGGCAATTCATCTCTCAATCCAAAAATAAAAATAAAAATAAAAATATAAGGCTAATAATAGTTTAAATATCATGTAATTATATATTTATATCATGTATATATAAGGCTAATAATAAAATAATATCATGTAATTTTATCTTTTAAATACATCTTGGGTGGACCGGTTGTAAATCTATTGTGCACCCAAACAGAATTTATCACACAAGAATTGACTATATTAGAAAGAAAAAAACCCAACTAGTAGTATATCATAAGAAAACTGACTATGTCAGAAAATTGATTATATCATACAAAAACTAACTACATAAAAGGTGATTATATCTTACAAAAACTGACCATATCAAATGAATACTGACTATAGCGAACGAAAACATACTATATTATATAATTTCCAGTGCACAATAAGCATTATAAACCTGATCCATTCAAGTTTTTTATATGTTTTGGAGTGTTACATTTTCGGGTCTGTTGCATCAAAAAAATTCTTAAACTACATAGGTATAGCCGTATAGTGTAGTATACAACATCCTCACGGTCTCCCCCAACCTACATCTTTAGAACCTCTCAGCTTCCCTCACTCATACACAAATTCCTCACTCATACGCAAATTCCGAGGCTCGAATTGCAGAAGCTGGTTCGAGGTTCTTGTTTTGTTCCTTAGATAAATCTACTTGTTTAGACGATTTTTGTTGCGAATTTTGGTGTGAAATTGCGATTTTTAAGATATACTTCATGTGATTATTCATGTGATTGGTTTTACGCGATTGTTATTGTTTATTTCATGAATTCAACTTATTTTTTCTTTATCTCATATATGTTGTTTCATGTTTTTAGGGATAATTTACATGTTATAAACTTATGATACGAAATTCTGGTATAACTTGTTAATTTATGTTTGTTTCATGGAACTAAATGATAAGAAAATTTATGTTACAATTTGTAGATGTGCATATTTTCATGCGATGCGATTGTTCACTTGTTCTTGTTTAATTTTATGAGATCAATTTTTCAAGTGTTGTGGCAGGAAATCAGGAATGAATAACATGCCATCCCTGGGCCCAGGGCGATTGCCCCTCCTGCCCGGCTCAGGGACGGGCCTATATGTGTGTGTGTGTGAGAGAGAGAGAGAGAGAGAGAGAGGTGAGTGGATTGTGGAATGACTGCGTTAGAATTCTACAGTTAGGAGACTTAGGTTAAACTTAAGAATTTGTTTTTGGGCTGGGCAATCTTTTCATCTTTTTGACTGGGCAAACCAACAATTTATTTTTTTATAAACCGTAATTATTCAGGTTGGGTTATACGGGTTGACCCGACCTGATTTTGACCCATCTAAAAATCAGGTCAGGCGGGTCATTTTCAGGTCAGAAATTTCGACCTGAACCTGACCCATTTATCTTTCAGGTCGACCCATTTAACTAATCGGGTTGAAAAACTCAACCCAAACCAGCTAATTTCAGGTCGGGTTGTCGGGTTGGGTCAGCTTTTGCTAAACCTAGTTGTATGTACTTCGTACGGAGTATTTGGTAGTGAAACTACTTCTACAATACAATTTAGTGAATTTACTCGTAATATTCTATGGACAAATTCTGAATTAGATTTAAATACCAGTGCATCATAAAATAGTTAATCATCAGTGCCTCGTCATGTTGGTTTTTATCATTTTTTATTTCTTTCTTGTATTTAGAAAACATATTATTACCCATAAAAAAAATTATTTTCCTTAATTCAACTACAACCTCCGAGGGCAAAGCAAAACTATCCGAAGATCCGATCCGATATTAATTTCGGATCGGATATCCTATCCAAAAATTTCGGATATCAGTTTTTGAATTTTGGATATCCGGTATACGAAAAATATTCGAAATCAGTCGGATTTCGGATTTCGAATATCAGGTATCCGATCCAAATATCAAAACATTGGGCGTTATTTACAATTTTTTTAAAAAATATTTTAAAAAATTTATATAGTATTTCGAATATCAGTGAGGTATATTTGATATGAAAACTTTTGGATATCAGATATCCAAAATTTTTAGATCGGATATCAGATATCCGATCCGTGCTCACCCCTATTACCTCATTGTTTGCAATAAAGAGGAATTATATGTGACACATAAAAAATTTCTATTTTTTTAACATAACAAAATTCTTTGTAGCAAATTATAAATTATTAATAGGATGAATAAGAGGGTTTTATCTTAATTCTAAAAAGGAAATTAAGCCTAGTTATTAGATAAACTGTGAAAGAATTGAAACTAAGGAAACCTCAATTTAATATTCCATATTTAAGCCTATTCATTAGGCCAAATTAAGGAAACTCGAGTATAATCAAGCAAGATTCCACAAAAACATTAAAAAAATAAGTTAAGATATACAAAGATGACAAAAATACTAATGTAGAAAGATGATAAATCGAAAACATTAAACCATTAGTCAATTTGGAAAATAAAAAAGAAGAAATACCAATTAACTTGAATAAATAGGAGTAATAAAATTGAAAATATTGGTATAAAATTGAAAATATTGGTATAAAATAGGAAAATTTGCCAAGAATAACACCATCTTTGCGCGGTCTTCCCAAAATAGAACAACCTTTGAATTATTTCAAAATGGAACGACCTTTGACACACATCTGCTATAAATGGAACGTGACATGTTGGTAACCTGTTTTACAGGTTACCTGTGACACGTGTCATAATATCATTGGCCAATTTTTTAAACAATTTTATTTAAAATAAATGTAAAAAAAAAATCTTAAAATTAAATTAAAAAAACTAAACCCCCCTACCAAGCCCCTCCCCCTTTCACCGGAAACCACCAACCCTCCTCCCCTTCCCACCAGACCACCCCCACCTGAAACCGTCCCCAGCCCCTCATCCCCGTTTCCGACCTCCCCTCCCCTTCCCGTCCCCGTTTCCGACCTCCCCTCCGCTTCCCGCTCCCGTTTCCCGCGCCCCCCCCCCTTCCCTTCCCCATTTCCGGCCCCCTCCCCTTCCCTTCCCCATTTCCGGCCCCCTCCTCCTTCCCGTCCCCGTTTCCAGTTCCCCCTCCCCTTCCCTTCTCCATTTCCGACCTCCTCCCCTTACCGAAAACAACCCCTTTCCAGAAACAACCTCTCCTTCCCTACCGCCGCAAAACCACCTCCCCGAAGCCTGGTCACCCTGTGTGAGGGCATCCCAGAAGAAATTCTTCTTACCACTGGGTTTCCGAAAGGGGACCCAAAAAAAAAAGAATTTACACTACAGTCATGTCTACAAGCCTATACTTTTTAATTGCTACTTCTTTGCTTGAAAATTCAACTTCGCCAACTGAAACTAAATATCATAAGCATATAAACTCATACACGAGATAACACTTGGCATATTAATCATCCTACACTACTATAATGACCATATATGTCTACTATTAATCCTCCTATCACATATGTCTACTATTGCAGCTAGTTTTTCTGCTCATCAAATGCACAAAATGGTCTAGTAATTATAAGTTGTAAATTGTATCGTTTGAGATATCATTCTTGTGGAATATCAACAACTAAGTGATGTAGTTTTAGTAATTTTTCTAGGATGTTCGATTCATTTCTACTAAAGAAAAAAATAATATTATAAGGCATCACAAAATGAGCTTTAAGAATATAATAAAAGAGCATAGAAAAGGATTTGGAAGGAGGAAAAGAGAGCATAACGGATAGAAAAGGTGAAAACTAGGAAGAGCAATGGAAAAGGTTATATATACGATCTTCCTCTAAAAAGGTATATAAAATGTTCTGACAACTACCCAATTATAATGTTTTCTAGAGGGCCTTTACAAATCGAACTTAAGAGAACATCTTATAGTATAACTAGCAGAACCCCTTTTTTTTCCCAAGAATTGATAACTAGCCGAAACCAAAAAATTAAACACACATAAAACCACCGTACACCTTAATAAATCACAAATTCAGTAAAACCCTCCAGCTCTTATGCCCTTCCAAGACTTCACCACGTACTTTAAATACGAAAAAAGAAGATAAACCAACATTAAATCAAATCAAATGGCTACCATCACGTTAACCAGCTATAAGTAATAAGCTCAACGCTCCCAAAACTAACTAGGTGCTAACTTAACCAGTGTTCCTGATTATTCACCTTAATCGCCGATTTTATTTTATTTTTTAAAAAAAAAAAATTAAACTTCACCTCTTATCCTGACCCCCATTCCCATAAAACTGAAGGGGAGTATATATGACATTTTTGGTTAGGCTGTAAAACATTGGCCATCTCAGCTAGAATATATTGTTTAGAAAGGGGCCAAATAGAGAGAAGGGAGAGACGAAAGAGAACTTATGATGACAATATACACAAATAACCTATTCACTAAATCTCCTAATCTACCTATGAGATTTTAATCCCTTAGCTAACAGTTCTGTGATGATAATAATATACAAGCTACCAATAAGCCTAATTACAATCGGTTGCTGCGAAACCATCCACACTCAATGACCGTTGTTGGCAGCACAGATTGTAGAATTCACCTTACATCTTTCTCTGCGGGGGTGGTTTTCCTTTCTTCATGGCTCTGCTATCACTTTGGATCCTATCAGCGTACATCGGCAGGCGAATGATCTCTCCTATCTCGTTTAACAATACCTCCTCAGTTATATTGTCCTTTATACTTTTCATGACCTGCACAATGCAGTAAAAGGCATGCATGACCATGACATCACCAAGTTCGAAAAGCGCAAAAGTAAAACAACGAGATAGCATGACTAAGCAAGGCAACCTTCCTGTAGGTGTTGAATTCATTCGGAGCTGACTTGTCTACCCTGACTCGCATGCAAACCCACATGTTTTCCTCTGAATCATATGAGCATTCCACGATCTTACCAGCGTATGAAGCAGGATCTGCGTCATCTGCAAGTGTTTAAAAATCACAAGTGTTAAATGCCTGCATATAACTATGGGAGACAACGCAAAGCAAAATCAATATAATATGTAATCAAAGATATCGCCAACTTCTAGATTAAAAAAAAAGGGAGCATACAGAAGGAAACACAAACTGCCGAAAGAAGGTTGTCTGGGTCACAACAGCTCAGACAATGAAAATGGCTAGACACTTCTAGATTTTATTATTTCAAACTGATAAATATCTTCTAATTTAAATGGTCATAACGTCACACAAGTTCGTGATAAACATCATATTGCATGAATAGGTTTAAAAAGCTAGTCAACAATAGAAGGTTTAACATAAAATGTGCATGCAACAAAAGATTCCTCTTACTAAACTTTCCTGTTAATTCATCAGCCTTGTTATTTCCTCCCTTCACCCACTTATGGGGCGTTTGGTTCACTAGTACGTAAAGAACTAGAAACAAGAAAGAGCCAGAAAAGAAAAGCAACACAAAATACGTTCAATTTCCTAATACTAAACAAACGTCCCCTAGTTCCCCAGTAATAAACCTTTGTAAGAGATATTTAATGCCCCAAATTTACTGATACCTTTGAGTTTCTTGGTAGGTTAAAACAAATGATCCAGCCATGCACGATTCAAAAACCCCAAATTTTACATAACGGAAATTCGCCACGTCAAAATTCTTTTTCCACGTTACATCCGGTCCTTCTCAGAATTAGGCAAAAAAATAAAAGGGAAAACATAAATTGCAACAGAAGAACGTGCACACACGCCAAAAAGAAGGGAGAAGAAATGTGATGAGGGCTTTCAGTTAGGTAATGTATATGAGATGTGTCACAACTTCATATTAGATGCAGCATGAAGGGGAGACACAAGTTTTAAGGAGTGGACGTAAAGAGGAAAAAGAAACAACAAGGGAACCCGTGTAACGAGATAGATGGAGAGATCCTGTTTCCAAATAAAGTGAAGTTGCAACTATTCTGGAATTTCCTAGAACAGAAGTGTTGTACCTAATATGCAATGGAGAAGTGTGCAACATCAACAAAATAATCCACCCAAATTCGTAGGGGGGAGATGTGCAAACCAATATCTTCCTCCGTTTCAGATAGTTGCGTTTGCTTTCTCCTTTATTTTAAGCAAAAGAAAAAAAAAAGTTATGAAAACTTTTTTTTTATATGGGAGTATTTCAGTAGCAACAGAAGAAAGCTTAACATACAATATCAACGCATTTAGCTATTACTATATCGTAGTTTGTCTACTTGCAAACAGAACAGATGTGGCCAAAACCACATCACATATAAATGCCTGTCTGCAGTCATAGAAAAAGCAAGGCTTCACTAAGTATTACTTCACAATAAGTGCATGTACATCCTGGTAATAGAAAAAACCCAAAGAGCGAAGGAATATGCGAAATAAGAGATAGACAAAGTGATTGACCTCCAAACGAAACCCTGTTGTTGTCCATCAAGCGCTTTTTCCCTCGATCATAAAGGTAAAGATTTTCAGAGCCATCTTCTCCTATCTGACAACAGAAGCGATTAAGCAACTCTACAAGGTCACCAGTTCATTCAAAATATACTTTTATTCAGTAAAGGGAACCAGGATATCAGATGAGCCTTATTTAACAGTGAGTAAAATTAAAATTTACTCAGCATTGAATGAGAGGCTCATCAGAATTACCTGCATTTACCAGATATAATACTCGGTTTGAATTTATAATTACTTGTGTTCGCAGAGCCATTTGATGCACATGATGTCCACATTCACTAAAATTTCCTTTATATAGAAGAAAAGAGGCAGGGCTCAGGACGCTACCTCAAAGAGAAAATCAACCGAGTTCATTTCAGGATATTTCCACTTTAAGAGACCTTGATGTGTCCTGGGAACATAGGGATCATCCCACCCCTAGGTGATAAAAGAACAGACATGTCAGGTTAACACTTCAGATTGTGAGTAAACATGAAGAAAGACAAGTAAATAAAAAATAATAGGCCCCAATTTACTTGTAGAAGCTTAAGGCTGAACATAAAATGGTCCTATAACCACCCCAATTGACATATACAACAAACTCATCCACTTCTACAAAGCTTGGAAACAGAAACAGCAAATTCCAAAAAAGTGTAAAACAAAATAGCAGCAGTAATAATTTTGGAAGTTTTAATTATTTATTTGAAATAAAAAAAAAACTAAAAAAAACGTTTTGAAATTTGAACAAAGAAATACACGTGCGCCAAAACACTCAATATGACAGTTTCCACCATGTTGTTAGATCAGAACGACAATTTTTGAATCTACCAAAAGCAATAAAGCTAGACTTTACTCCCAGAGGTCAAAAGTAAGCACAATTGAAACACAGGTCATTAAATCCACTAATTCAAAAAAAAAGATGGCCCAAAATAATAAAGCACCTACTTTATTCTAATTATCTCAGGGCTCAGCGAATGACCAGATTACGGCTCAGAGCTATGCTCATCATAGACACTGTCCAAGTGTAATGCACTACAATTGCCACTCAGTTTTCATCAGTCACGTACCTTAAACTCCTCAACAAGCAGGCAACTGGAAAATTAGCGGGAATTGGTAAATCGTGGCAAGTTGTAATATTGAAATACCCTCCTCGACAAAAAACAGTGCCAGAAGGCAGGAAGCACAAGCCACTTAAATGAGAGAGACGTGAATGGAAGAATGAACGGGAAAGAGAGAGAGAGAGAGACTAGCTCTGCTTTGTTCACTCTAAATTATAAGTAAAGTGATTCACAATTAAGCCTTTTTTGAACATAAAGCATATGCTCCAAGCATGACCTGAAGCGCCTCAGTACTTGCTGCTTCGGAGATTTCAGGAGCAGGAAACAGTTTACTGTCCCTTCAGAGATTTCAGTATTCACTGCTGCGTTTTGTATGCCTTTTCCATACTTCAGTATCTCAACAAGGCCACAATAGCGGGAAACCCAAAGAATTGGTTGTTCAACAATTCTACTCCTTCAGTCCTTCCCGACCTCATCACTGTTATGGACCTTCATCAGAAGATACCAAGCACTAGAGTACCATTACAATTCACATAGCAGTGCGTGACATTTATTAGAAATAGACCCAAAGTTAAGTTTAAGAGTTGGATTAAGCTATGACAGAAAGCTTCACTCTCCTTACCTTTTTGTCTGTACAGATAGAAGTTTTGTTCTAGAGTAAAACACCTAAAAATAACTTTGTATAATATTTTATACCAAAAGGGACAGCGTTCAAAATTTCAAACTACCAACAAAAAGACTCCTATTTTATGTTGGATGTAACATTTTATCGATTCTCAAACTTGCTATTGGCCCAACAACCTCTTGTAAACTTGTTATTTTGCCAACCTTAAACATGGTACTCACTTTATAGCTTCCCAACCACCAAAGTCCCGCTATCGTCATCTCGGACGTGCTTACGCCTGCTTAGGTACACAACAGACTCAATCTCTTGTTGCCAACAGCCTTGCTTGTGCCAGTTACATGCACAGAGGCCTCATCGTACATTGGCATCCTAAGTCTCTTTGTAACCAAAGAGAGAAAGAAGTTCTTCACCCGTCAACATGCTTATTATATTCCGAAGTACAAATCCAAATTTGGATCACAAAAAGGCCCACGTACAGGACCAGCAAACAAAGAAGAAAGTCATTTTAGAGAAACTTTTTCAGCACCCTAAGGTATGCAAGTATTCCACCTTGGTCACCAAAATTGGTCATACATCTACTTGAGCCAGCTAAGTTCATGATAACAATGTTGCTTTGTCAATGCATGAATTGTCAAGCAATAATAAAATAACGGATCAGTTCGATGTCAACATCGAAGAATATATGATGGTTCAGAATATTTACTGGAAGTCTTTTCTTCAAATAAAAAAGATTAGATTCCCAAAACAAACACTAAAAATAAAAAAAATCACAATATTCACCAGAAAATTCTCTTAAACACAAATTTTCTAAAGATCAAACAAGATAATCACAAAGGTGATATATCCTAGAAGAATATAAAGATTTTGCAATAGGTTAAATGGACTTTATGGTAATTAGGAATTCTTATAGATTAATTCAAGATAAGTAAAATATTTAGTGTCATCAAAGTTTGAAGTAAATATTCGAAGCTGTCAAGTGACGAAAGGAATGATATTATAAGTTAACCCACTAAGGTAGGAATGTAATAATTGGTCATAACTCTTAGCACCGCATTAAGATCCTCTCGATCTCCTATGTTAAGAATTAAGATGATGACACCTAAGCTAGCGAAATAAAATAATAAAAAGTTCCCGAAAGTTCACCATATATTCCACCTTCCCAGCCATTAATATAAGAAATGGACCATCCATTTTTCTAGAAAAAGGAAGATCCCAACTCCTAGGCACTAAAAGAAAACTTTTACTAAATGGAGTCTGCATGACACATCCTCCTTTTTAACAAAGATTCTGAAAATGTATTAGGAAGCATCGTGTGAGCATAGTTTATGCCACCACAGTCGAAGAGCCACCAATATGTATTTTCAACACAAATCAACAAAAAATTAAGAAGCCGACGCCTTTTCAAGGGCTAACAATCAGTGTCCAAACAAAGTCCCCTTTTCAATACAAGAAGAAGCAGCAATCTTACATTTAATTAATGTAAGCAATAAATTGAGGGCTTATGCTTGAATTTAATTCTTAAGCATAGGCAAGATTAAGTTAAGAAAGAATTTCTCAATTTAATCTTCAACTAAGATATCCTCTCTGCCCCACACGTCGTACTAAAAGCGGCTGAGGCACAGCACCCCAAACCTTTTGGAGGCTGCCGGAACAGTGCATCCAAACCTTTTGTAGGTTGCTACTCCCACCACCTAATAAGTCAGGCAACACAATACGTTCTTGTGGCTTCAAAACTAAGGACAACAAAAGCTTACGTTGCTGAAGTGTTGGATGGTTTCATTCACAATTTCGGTGGTCCACTTGGAAACAAAGAAATCCACAATAATTTGAGGGTAGAGCATTCTCTGATCAAGATTACGAAATCTTTTTTCCATGAGGCTATTTTATTGCCGATGAAGTGTTAGATTCTGGGAGAATTTCTTGAATTGGAGTTGGAGGGGGAATGGAAATGGAAGAAGAGGGTAACTTAAAACATGAGTTGGAAATTTTGAAAAGTAAATTACAAATTCTAGTTTTACCCTCAACTTTCTTAAGAATAACAAACAAAAGTATCACTGTACAATCTCAACTGGCATCTGAGTACCTGAAAAACAAGACCATCAGCATCATGAGAAAGGTGAGGAATGAATTCTTTCAAAAGCTTCCCAACGGTTGAAAGCAACCAAAAGTCCTTCCTTCTAACCTGAAACATTTGATGAGGTACCATTAATGACAAAACAAAAAGCCAAATACTAAACATACATTATTTCCTGATAATAGTATCTGGAATGTAAACTAAACTGCATACCCTGAATGGTTCTAGATCATATCTGTAAGGAGGCTTGCCATTTGTGTCCATATTACGTCGCTCTTGATTACGGGGCTCAACCACCTCTTTCTCAATCAGTTTCCAACGCTCATAGAAAGGCCTCTGCAAGGTGTAACAATCAGACCTTAAGGTGAACATGAACAACAAAGATTTACAGGACAACTTATATGGTCAAATCCCTCACTCCTGCGGTTTTAAGGTTTACAACGCAAGTGGCACAAGTTATTGAACATAGTACCTCAAGAATGAACATTAGTGCATTGCAGATTAGTGTGGCAAGATACCAAAGTGCACTTTGCATCTTGAAAAATGCACTCCAGATCCTTTAGACATCATCAACCCCCAATAAATCCTCATCAAAAGTCTTTGGCACTTTTCCCATTTGGTTTTGGGGGGGAGGGGGGAGTGTGCTAATCATTACTTGTTTCAGTGTTCAGGAAAAAGAATAGGTTCCAGCCATTGAATGACTAACAAACAGTTAAAATCCTGCTGTATACTGATGGAAATGTCATCCACAGTAGTTGTCACTTATTCTGCTTACTTACCAAAATAAAACAAGACAGACATTGCAGGGATTCTCTCTATAGAGTTCGCTTAAAGTTTTATACAGTAAGAACATGCACATTGAGCCTTGAGGTACCCACAACACCCAAATGCATGTGTACCTCCATACTGCTTAATTTGAACAACTTGAGACTTTTCCGTTTTGTGAAAAGCAATAACTTGAAGAATGACACAACCCCTCCAACCCCCCCCCCCCCCTTCCCACCCTCAACCCAAAAAAAGCATAAGAGAAATAAATTTAGCAAACTTGTAAAAGTTGCTATCGAATATCCAACCTCAGCGAGAGACACACGATTAATGGCAATCAAGTCATAGATGAGGTATCTCCTTTCCTGCCTCTGAGGACTCACAGTATCGATAATCATTTCTCCATCAAGCAATGTATACTGGTGTAGCTGAGACTCACATAGAAAAAAGGGTATCAGCCTACATAATAAAAAAAACAAGTTCCTCTAAGCTCAAGAAATTCTGTGTATGATGAAACCACATTCTTAACATACTTCAGTCATATTTTTGCATGGAAACCTCATCTGGACCCTCCGAAATTTAAAATTTCTATCCACAAGGTACGCCCCATCAGGACAAAGGAGCAACATATATCTTGTGCCATCAGCTTTCCATGTAGCATAGTAATACCGCTGCCTTAAAAGTTGTAAGTTTTCCCTGTAACCATAAAAGACCCATTAAAAAACAACTTGAAGTTGTCTATAAAGAAATTATACAAAAGGTAATCATAAGTTGCAAAATTCCACAAGTGAAAGTATTAGGCTCATTGAAACGATCAATTTAAGATGCAATGGTAGCCAACATGTCATTTTGTCATAACTATCAAATAAACTACATGCTCAATATCTTCCTCTCCAACAGGCCTCTCCTCCCCCAATGAACTATCTATATGTCACAGCGATAAGTACCAATGCGTGTAAAACCATTGGCAGGCTTCTTACTTTCAGGATTTCTGCATTTTGATGGTCAACATTTAACTTGTATAAATTTATTCCACGGAAATGCTGATCTAGATATTTTCAGTATACAATATGCATTATTAGCAGGAAAACTTCAACCAATACCTCTGAAGAGCAGAGAAGACTTATATTTTTATCGAAGTCATTAGAACTCTGAGTTAATCTCACTTTCCATCCATCAAGTTGTACTTCTTTGTTCTGTATGAACAGAATCAAGGTAGTTACAGGAGTTTTTTCTATTGAAGTCATTAAAACTCTGAATTAATCTCACTTTCCATCCATCAATTTGTACTTTCTTTGTTCTTTATGAACAGAATCAAGGTAGTTACAGGAGTTTTGTCTATTGAAGTCATTAGAACTCTGAATTAATCTCACTTTCCATCCATCAGTTTGTACTTTCTTGTTCTTTATGAACAGAATCAAGGTAGTTACAGGATATTTGACTGGCATGCCAGGAAGGAGGTTCCACTCTTTGTCGTGAAGCAAAAGACACTTATCATAAAGGTAAAAAGCTTGAAAGACCATAGTTTTGCCCATTTTGGTAGTTTCTCTCTGTACTTTTAAATCCAAATATTAGATAAAATGGTACACAAGTTCTAGAGGAAGTACAAGGACAACCAATCCTCCGACCAACAAGAGGGAGAGTCCAATTTAGTAATCTGACCCTTCTATCAGTTCTCTACAATCGTGATTCTTGTTTCTTAAGTATAAGCGAAAATGTTCAAAAAGAGAAATTAAATGCAATTAACCAGTAATTGATATATATTCTTAACAAAATCATGTAAGAAACTGATTTGAAAAATCATCTGAGATTTAACTTGGGAACCTAAAAGGAAGTGGAAGACAACAAGGGTAGGAAGGGGATGCACTGATCTAACAAACTACACCTTCTTTAAGCATGCAAACAGAAGAAAGATAAAGTTTTCATCTTTTTGTTCTTGGAACAATCACCCCTCATCATATCACAACAAACACATTCGGCATTATTGTTACATAATTTAAATATCTAAAATTTAATCTTCATAACTAAAAATAACTCTTCTTACTCTCCAAGCTCTTTTGCTACTTTCCCAACAAACCTCTTCTTATACAAAGAAAGTCCCTACAATAATGAACCCTTTTCCCAAATAGTAGATAGAAATGCTTGGTCACCATTAATACACATGAATGACAATGCATTAAGATTAGTTAAGAATCACGGGAAAGGGAAATTTAATTATACGAATTATGAAGGCTTGGTCACCATCAAATGAAGGCTTCCAATCAAGCATAGCACTACTGCCCTGCCTCAAGCCTTTAAATGTGATGATGAACCACATACACTGGAGAAAGAATCAAAGGAACTGTGAACATAAAAACCAAATGCAGCCCAAAAGTGTGATGAATAGAACTCTTGAGTAGGAGGCTGCCACGTGTATTGTACATCTTACAACCAATCTAAACTGAAGTCCGAACACTAATAACAAACTCAAGATTTGAAGTTCATGCTTAAGCTGAACTTCAAGCAGTACTATAAGCAGAGAGCAATCATGCTGTTCCTTGATGCTTCTTATTTTAAGAAAAGAACAAACTCAATCTGTTGTACACAATAGAACCTAAAAAGAGTAGCGCAAATGTCACCTGTCAAGAGACACTGGATGCGACCCAGGAAATTGGTGTCTGGCCTGTGACACAGAACATTACGGTGAAGACATAAAACACCAAAAAAAAAAAACAAAAACTAGAAGTAAACATGGATGTTGCTTTCTTTCTTTTATTTTAGCAAAAAAAGCTATGCAAGATAAATGAAGCATGTACGGCAAAAATGTACCTCTTTCATGTTTAGAAAGGTAAACGTGAGCAGTACCGAATTTGTAATATAAAATCAGACTTTGAAGGACATAGATGTATTGCCATACACATGCGCAATAATTCAAGTCTCAGTTCTTGAAATAATACAGCAGCGCAATAGCAGAAATTGTAAGAGATCAAGAGCAATCTTCGGAAACATCGATAGAGAAACAAACAACTCGAAAATGCACATCTTGCCAGCAAGAAATTGGAAAGTCTAACCATGTAGAGATAAAAGCAAGCCACCGGCACAACAATAGTTATTTATAAACGCACATTAGAATTTATAAACGGTAAAGAGGAGGACAAAAGGTTCTCCACAAAAAAAAAGAAACAAAAAAAATCAACAGCAAAACTGAAAAGATGGTAAACAACAAGTTGTAGCTCCCAAATTCCAACAAGTAACATTGTAATATCAAAAGAACGGAGTAGAAAGATGAAACAACTACTAGGCAAAAAACTAGACATTCCAAAAACATTATCTTGGAGAGAGGTGATTTGAATTATTCCTTCAAATTATCATCTATACTAATACATTCAAAAGTGTTCCTAAACAAGGAACGGTGCCACGTGGTGCTCTCCCTTAGGATGGTTTACTCCATGCAATCCACATACAATAAATAAGAACCTTAGAAATTGCATTGTATAAGATTTGATCTCGTGACTTCAATTTTGTATACTAAAGTATTAACCACTAAACCAAGTGATATTTAGTGTTATCATTTTAAAGTGGAATATTAATAAATGAAAATTGTCCTTACCCGGGGCATAGCCCAGGCTAATAACTAGTTAATTTCCTAATTATTGTGTAGTATTTGCATTATTAAAGAAAATTATCCATATAATAATAACAATAGTAGTAGTATGATAATAACAACAACAATGAAAAGGAAAATTTGCTAAAAGACGCTTTTTTTTAAATAAAATTGACAAAAATTAACTCAGAAAGGATGTGACAGTGGCTTCCCGGAGACGAAAGTCTTTACACAGCCAAGCTGCAAAGCCCATGTTCTCTTTGAGAGCTTTCGTGAGGGCTGTACAAAATGGATTTTTCTCTTGAAAGCTGAATCGGACTAAAGAAAGCTCTAGCATGCCTTGGAGGATCGAACCCGAGGTTCACATGTGTCTCTGGACAGAAGCTCTGTTTACGTTTGTTATTGTTATCACAGATTTTTTTTTATTTATTTTGCCTGATTGAGCAACTAACTCGCCAAGTGACCTTAACCTGGCTCCAGTTCGTAGTGCGCACAGTTCTGTTTGATTGAGATCTGAATGCCCAAATTTTCTGTTTGAGAACCATCATCTCGTAATGGACACCATCCAACTATCCGCCAAATTGACGGAAGTTGGACAATTTCAAATTATCATAATAGTAATGCAGTTTTTCAAATACATCAAACTTGTTGACTACTGCAGTATCAGAACCCATAGACAAGAAGTAATCGTGTTCTACAATAAGGTGAATGGACATATCCAAAGGCCCAATGCCTTTTCTTTAAAAAATATTTAGCATTTCAAGGCAACCAAACAAAATTAACAACTACAAAAAGAGAGCATTTCATACAGACTATTCTTTCCAGTATGGCAAAGTACAAATGCAAATCCAAATGTCGAAATGCAAATTGCATATTCCAAATATTTCAGATATGATAATAATCCAAGAGAATACCTTAGCTTATTTAGCTATTCCAACAGAAAAAATAAACACATAATCAAAGAAAAACAAATTAACAAAGTACATATAACACCCGATCTCTCTGAGAGGAACCCTTATTCAATCTTTGTATTGTTGATTACGACAAAATTCAGCAATTTTTGCTGATAATAATAAACTCCGATTGCTTGTATTCCCTATCCATTATCATTTTTTGTTTTCAGTTTTGAGTTTACAGTGCTTTTTTATGGGATTAACAGCAGTTTCAAGTGTATTGTTGTCAGTTTTCGAATTAAAAACATGATTAGTATGAGCAACTAGTTATAAGTTCATTATACAGCTACTTGTCTTGTGGCCCGTGTCAGACACGGGCAAAAAGATGTTATAAAAATAAGTAAAAACATTATCCGTTGCAAAAAGTGCTATAATCTTATTAAAATAATTACAATAATTATAAAAATCCATTAAATAATACAACAATTATTCAAAAATTCCTAATAAAAATAGTATATACAATTAGTAATTTCAAAAGTACTTAGTTATTTATGTTTGCTATTAGGTTATTTTCAACTTTGCTTATAATAAAGTTCATTTTTAAATTTGTGAAAGTAATGTTGTCCCATCTTAGAAATAGGATGGTTTGATGATACCTCACCAGTAGAAAGTATTGAGCATCCGAACAAATCAAGGTCTTGACAAGACTACACTTGAGTACTCTATAACACTTAAAAGAAAGAAAAATAGAAAAAGCACTTAATCTGGATTCCCTATATACTTCCTCCGTAACAAAATAGATGTTACACTTTTAAAAATACATTTTTCTAGGCAATTTTTTGAAGAGGAGAGAGATAGACAGAAAGAAAAAAGGGGACCCATGTAATAGGAGAGAGATAGAGAGAGATTGTTGCTTAAAAAGGAAGTGTAACATCTATTTTGTTACAACCATATTTACAAAGTGTAACATCTATTTTGTTACGGAGGAAGTATATCGTTTCTTATGTTGCATCCTATAAGGACAGATGTGATAGATCAGATAATAATGTAAATTTTCTACACAGGTTTGCTGAAGTTTTGCCAAATGCATTAGATAAGATGAAGACTCTAATCTTTTAGGGAAACCCAACTTCCCAACCTAATGAGAGCAAGGAAAATGTACACTTAGGGAATGAGCTAAAAAAAACTACAACGAGACAGTCCAAAAAATACCACATTGGTCACAACCTGGAATCAAACAAAATTTACAAAACAAACAATTAACACTACACAAAAGGATCTTCCACACCCCTCACACATCTTGTACAAAGAAACTGAAATTTCAACTGAATTAATTACCTAAGAGAAGAGGGAAAAGAAAGAGGAGAAAAAGGAACCACTTCTTGTCCAAAACCAAACCATATGACCAATTAGAAACTTTATCTTTTGGTATGTTAGAATTGCAACTTCAGTTGAAGACGGGTACCTGTCCAGTTTTGAGGATGTCGCAACAAAATCTCTGCAATTGAAATTCTTGTTGATCAGGTATTTTATCCCCCAAGACATCATCATTGGTCAGTACTAGAACATTTTCTTGTTTTTCCTGAAACAAAAACTAGCTAATTAAAATGTATTTTACAAAGAAACAGAAACAAGGGCTCGTATGCAGCACTACAAAAGCATTGTAGCACTTTGTTTATAGCAGGAACCATTACTCAGCAACAATAGAGAACACAAAAAAAATGCAAGAAAAATGCGTAGTCTGGGAAAGGATACAGAAAATTTTCTAGAGCACTAAACAAATCCATTCCCCATCAGTCATACATGCGTGTTGAAATTCAAGATACCAGGTATAGCAACAAAATTAGTTCAGCAATAATTAACCAAGAACAAAGCCTAAGTCAATTAGCTGAGCTTGATGGTCATGCTCATTTATAAACTGCAAATGGAAAATAACATCATGTCGTGCCACATAGAGTACCATTTCTGACAAGTCTGGAACACAGCTCAAGACTTAACTACCTTAAGTGATAGTGGAACATAAATTTGAGGAAAGGACAATAACATAAATATCTTATATAGTTCCAAATTATGGCTTAATTTATAGTGATGTGCTGCAAAAAAACATGTCACAAACAAACAAAAATATCCATACATTGGTAGAGGCATATGGGACCCCGTCATCATCTTCTGGAAGAGCTTCACCATTAAGATCGAAATCAGAGGACCTCTTCCACTCTGGGGTTGGAGGGCATATAATTAAGTCACTTCTAGTTTCATGATAGAAAGCATATAACGCATCAATATAGTCTTGTTTATAGATCCCTGGAGGCCGAACATCTGCAAATCGTTGTATAGCCTGTCCATAGTAAAATAAAGTAATGGAAATATTTGCATCAGAGATGTATAAATTAAACACCAACTGAGAAAACGACAAGACTCACCTCGGTGACACAACTAGCTTGTTGTGTCCGCATCAAATAATGAACTATCATGAAACCAGTTCGATTGTGGCCATGTGTACAATGGACAAATACATACTTCCTCGGTTGTCTCTCGTTTTGATTGCATATAAATTGTGCAACCTGAAATTTCTCAACAAATGAAAGATCATAAGATGCAAAGATTATATGAATGAGCAACTTGTAGCAAAAATTTATACCCAAAATGAAGTTAATAAGAGGAGGTAATATCCATCCACTCAAAAACATTCTTCCTCTCATATATTTTGCAGCCACTTAAAAATTTAAAGATGAGAAAATTACCATATTTGTATTAAATTCAGTGCTCCAAAATCTTTATTGCATTGATAATCCTGATTACGTTCTTTTTCAATTCATTGTCAGTAACTTTACTTTTGAATGACTTGCAATAGGTAGGGTTCTTTGTGATTACTAACATAATTATACATCATAACAATACACCACGCTAACCATTCTAAAGCAAGCTAGAAAAGAATATGCTGCAACAACTATGAAGGGGAGCCATAACAAAAGATTTGCTCGCTGAAAAATTTAGATAATCAATAACTCTTTTTTTATTCTCCAGATATATAAGAAACTAACAAAATAATATGTTGAACTTCAAAAGAATCTGCAGCAGTAGGAAGGAATTGGGGTTCTCAAAGGTTTATGACCAGACAGATACATTAGTAGCTACACCCTTTGCTCCAATAAAAGTGGGGTCTAGCCTAGACCAGTAGCTACACCCTAGATCTATACCTTGCCCTAGTTCACTTGAATTGTGTAAAATGCATAACCAAGTCCCAAAGGAGAACTTGCACCAGTAATGGTATTCAGCAGACACAGGTTATTTGTTATCGACGTCAATAATCACAAAAAATTTAAAATATCGCTACTGAATTGATTTAGGGAAGAGAAGAACAGATGACGGCAGCCTAATGAATAATAAAAGTAACTGCCAAGTAATTGCTAAAACTATCATGTTGTATATTCACTATCTGAAAATATTTGAGCATGCGGTCTCCTATATATCCAAGGAAATAAATAAATTTCCGAATAACATCACAATCAAACATTTAGCAACAATCCTCAAGGAAAAGAAACATACAAGGAAGCATTATTATCATTTACAGATAAAACTTGCTCAAGACTACTAACCTCAAAGACAAAAACGTTTACAGCCTCGTTATCTGGTACAGCATCACGCCCCTGGCACCGAATCTGTACGAAATTTTATAGGTGAAAACAACAGAACACAAAAATCAATCTAAAGATATAGTGTAATCAAGGGAAACTGTAAGAAGAAAGTTTATAGGTACCTTCAAATATTTAATTCCTTCTTTCTTAAAATCACTCGATGAATAATAACGATCTGTATTTGTCAAATCAACTATCATGCCAAGCTGGGAAAAATAGAAAGCATCTACATTAGTCATTTATTTAAACAGCTTATCACCACTTAACACATCGAATGCCAGACAGGACCACAACATAAACAATAGATAGCAAAATTAATAAGTAAGTTCCGACTTATATCCAGAAAACAAAATTAAAGCAGATCCTGAAATTATGAGCTCAGACATTAAGCATCAGGAAACAACAATCTGTTTCCTGCAATCGATCGGAGTGATTTTCCTTGAGCTTTGGCACATCAACAATCTACAATTCTATCTTTACAGAAGTACCGAACACTCTGATTTCTACCTTCTTTCAAGCAAGTGAGAAACAAGAAAGTCTAAGAGATAATGTGAACCTGCCATCCTACGAACTTCAAGCCTAATAAAGATTGCCAAATACCCATAGAATTTGTTATCAGCCAAACTCAGCTACCTCTGGGCTGCAAAATATGTTTTTCAATGGTGGGCTCAGCTTTTGACCCCAACTTCCAAGGCTAGGGGCTCCCTTCTTTTCCAAGGGGTAATAAAGAATATCATGAGAAACATATCAAGAGGGTGTATATGCAAATGAAGAGAAAGGGAAAGAAGTTATGTCCACAAGAACAATGTATAACCAAAACAAAGAGGAGGTGGTAAGGCTCAAGATTCATGTGATGAAGTTACAAGTTTTGCATGAAGCAAGTTAAGAAACCAGTTCCACCCCCCCGGCGGCTCTCTCTATCTCTCTCTGCTGGTTCCCTTTATCCTAGCTCTAGCCATATCTGAGTGCAAAATTATGTTGGGTCGCACGCAAATGCCATGTCCAAGTATCATAGAATTAGCTCACTGAAAAAGGAAAATCATGATTGCTCTCAGGTTATGTGCTCCAAATTACAATGATTGAGCTCACTTTGTTTTCTCTCATCTTACTCCTCTGACTATTGCCCTCTCAATTTTCTTCATTAAACTATTGCCCACTGCATTTTCTCTCATCTTACTCCTCTCACTATTGCCCTCTCATTTTTCTTCATTTAAACTCTTATCTTTTACTTTTATTGTCTCTTCTGTCTCTGAAACGATTTTTATGACGACTCATGTTAGCATACCCCAAATAATTTTTAGACTAAGGCTTTGTTGTTATTGTTGTTGAGCTATCAAAGTACATTTTCCTTTTTCTATGTTCCTTATGTCTGCTATCGATGCCCTCAGTGATCTTTACATTTATGCCCTTTAAACTTCATTTAGGATACATAAAAAAGGATGTTTCCCTATCTCCCAATCCATCAACTTAACATTTGCAATCAATATTTTAGCCTACAAAACCCTCTCTATTTGTCTTTCCCATACCCTTCCATTCTTTTGCGTTGCCATCATTCGTGAGGCAAATGGAAACATTAGAATGTAGTATTCTCTAAATATCCCTTATAGATACCCATCAACCCCCCCCTTGCAACTATGAAACTGAATGGCCATTTGATCAAATGCTGGAAGTTGTAAATCCTAAGAGCATATGGACCATGGTTTTAAGTCAAGGCGAACCGTGCTGTGACGGCTGTTTCATAATAGGAATGGAGCTTGCCAAACCAATATTCCGCGTTGTCAAGTACCGTTACTCATCGAAAGATATGACCATTACAAGAATGTTACAAGGCCGTTACCGCCAATATCCAAGTCATGACAACCGACGGTGGGCTGTTTTAGCCGATATCAATGTTGTTTCAGGCGATATCAGACTGTCACAAGTAACCAAATAATTCACTCAGTATGAGCCGCGACACCACGACAAATTATGCTTCCACCATACACTACCATTTCCAGGATCACGATTGCAACCGCAAGCGAGATTTAATACCTTGTTATAGTGCCAACAAATTGCAATTCTTAGGAATAGCTAAAATATGATTGGGTATGAACTAGAACTTCCGAAAAAGTAGTATTTGCTGCATTCTTGTCAAACAACCAGCTCTCCAGTTTCCTATTTCCTGCATTCTTTGTCAAACAACCACCTCTCAAGTTTCCTAATTCCCGAGATTTAATACCTTGTTATAGTGCCAACAAATTGCAATTCTTAGGTATAGCTAAAATACGATTGGGCATGAACTAGAACTTCCTAAAAAGTAGTATTTCCTGCATTCTTGTCAAACAATCAGCTCTCAAGTTTCCTGATTCCCGAGGAAGAAAAAGTTTCCTGCATCCAGCATTTTTCTATGTCAAGTTGTCAACCAAACTATGTATGAAGAACTAATTTCTCCAAAAAAAAAATGAAGGAGACCTTTAGCCATAGTAATGAAACCCTAATTTCCATTTTACAACCTCTTTGAGATTAATCACCTTACCCAAAACCCTTAAAGTGGTTCCCCTCAAAGCTGACCGCGTACCATTACACTTTCCCCTTAGCTTCTTTAGTGTTGTCCCCACCCATCCTGTCCTCAAGATACTCTTCTTCAGTTTGAGAATCAAGCCATTAATCTCACCTCAACTCACGCATTAATGCATTGAGCCCAAGCTACTCTCAACATGTACCCCTCTCTCTCCTCACTCTGTGCTTTCCACTTTGCTCATACCTGAATTATCGGACTTTCTGGTTATCTATGCCACTGCAGATAAGAGCAACTAGAGTATGGAGGACAATGAAGTTAATTACAAATAATATGATATCAAAAACCAGTCACTGAGTGACACCTGACGTTCCACGATGTTAAAGTGCATGTGAGCCTTACAATGGTCAAAATAAAATGTTTTACTGGCGCATGGTGGGACTCTGAGATGGTTTAAACCCCCCCCCCTTTCACCAAGATTGTCGAATCAGGAACTTTGAACTTTGAAGAGCAAATACGCATTTCTCATGGAGTTCAACAGACTCTTGATTATATTTTTACAGGTATAGATAACATTTATCATTTTACGAACCTTGAAGAGCAACTATATGCTTTCCTCAGGGACTGCAAAGTGCAAACGACTCTCTTGGTTAAATTTTAAGGGTATAATTGCTAAAGTAAGAGTACATTTTTGTTGTGTAGCATTTGTCATTTTATGAGAAATCGTTGGAGATTTTAACAGCCTTCTGATAGAATTTGATACCAATCTCCCATTCGCCTTTTAGATTTTGAAACTACTCAAGAAAAATTATATATGGTCAGAAACAGTGAACTACGGGCTACTGGAAACATTTATAAAACATTGCTAGATCTATAGAGAAAGCAGATGATATATACATGCAGATTATAAAAAAACGGTTTTTTCACCATATACCCCCGACAAATTGAAAAATTCACCATATACCCTCAATGTTTCAGATATGCACTATATACCCTTGACTTTTCAAAACTGTTCACCAAATGTCCTTTTTGGTAACGGATGTTAAGTCACCGTTAAGGTTATTTACAATTTTGCCACACTAATCCTAACCCTAACCCCCTTAACCCAAACACTAATCCTAACCCTAACCCTAAACCCTAAACCCTAACCTTCCCACCACCCCCTCCCCCACCCTCCCACCACCCCTGCAGCCCCCCCCCCCCCCCCCCCCCCCCCCCCCCCCCCCCCCCCCCCCCCCCCCCCCCCCCCCTCCCCCCCCCCCCCCGCCCTCCCCCCCCCCCCCCCCCCCCTCCCCTTCCCCCCGTCCCCACCTCCTCCCCTCCTCTGTTTTCGGTTGCCCCAAAACCGAACCCCCCCCTCTGTTTCGAATTCCTGGGCGAGAGGGGGGGGGGGGTTTTCAATTCTGGGGGGTGTTGACGGTGAACGAAGAGGGGGGGGGGGTTTACGAACGGGGAGGGAGGGGGGGGGACACGGGGAACGAAGAGGGGGGGGGGGTGGAGGGGGGGGGAAGAGGGGGGGGGGGGGGGGGCGGGGGGGGGGGGGGGGGGGGGGGGGGGGGGGGGGGGGGGGGGGGGGGGGGGGGGGGGGGGGGGGGGGGGGGGGGGGGGGGGGGGGGGGGGGGGGGGGGGGGGGGTTGTTGGGTTAAGGATTAGGGTTTAGATTTTTAGGGTTAGGATTTAGATTTAGGGTTAGGGGGATGGGATTAGATTTTAGGGTTAGGGTTTAATTGTGGCAAATAAAGGTAAATAAAAAAAAAATAATTAAAAAAAAGAAAAAGGGTAAATTAAAAATGTGAAAATATTAAGTATATATGAAAAATTTAAAAATATGGAAATAAAGAATGTAAAAAAGAATCATAGACCAAAGAAAAAGAAATCCCATCCCTTCAAAAACAAAATCAAAGGCCTCTACAAAGACTTCATAATCAATGCTAAAACATGCCATAAATTGACATATTAAAACCAAGAAGTTTTGTTAACATTCAATTCAAAAAAGTGTCAGACACTAGACAAGAGATACATATAAGGGAATCCAACCTCTACTCAAATAGGGAAGATGCAATGAATCACAGCTTGATGCGAGATCACAATTTATCAAAATACATCTCATCACAAAACGATGTAGTACAATAAAACAAAACCAACTGCATTCACCCTTTAAACTAACCAAAATTCTTGAAATGCAGTCAATGCTAGCTTACTGGGTAAAAACATTCACCATCCCGGAAAAAATATAATACAATTTAGTTTGAACTGCTTACTTTCATATTCTTCACTCTTAGCAGATGAAACACTTGACGGAAGGAATATCTTTTTCCCGGAATGATGCAGTCATTGTAAGATTCATCAAGTGGAACTTTAGATGGAACAATAAAACCAATTTCCTTGCCAAATTTTGGACAATCCAGCCAACCTGAGTGCACAGAAAGTATACCAAACATTGGTCAGATGAAGGGAAATGATCATTTTAAAAGCCAGATATACAGATCATGCAGGAAAGGTGAGAGCAAGCAGAAGATAGGCACGTGTATCCTCACAATCATTTTGTAAAAGCGCAGAGGTAAGAAAAAAAACTGAAGATAATAAGAAACAGTAGGCATAGGCGGCGCACCTAGCACACAAGAAAAAGAAAAAATAAATAAGTAAAAACTTAAACAAAAATTAGAAGCAGCCAATAATATGTGCCTAAGCCTTAGTATCATGGACTATAATGATCTAAGGACTACGCGCCCATGCACCTGAACTTTGAGGATTCAAGAATAAGACATCATACTTCATGGGTACGGAAGAATCTAGGCTTTGGTTATGACCACATAATCACTCTATATTACCTTCAGTCGCCATTGCTTTGTCATAGTTGCCGCAGGGATAATCTCAATATTGGATGTTCAGGTTTCCCTTGGAACATCATTCATGCTATATTACATTCTCAATCTTAGATGATAGGAGCATTTGGGGTTATCTCTTATTACATTCAAAAGCTTTCGCTTGGGGTTAGGCGATTAGGTGGAGTTTCGTTAGTAATGTCAACAAGTCTTTAAAAAAAATTAAAGAAAAAACAATTAAGGGAGCTACCTACCCCTGTTATCAACAGATACTAGTACTCATTGCCCATTTCCAGAAATCTACAAGAGTCTAACGGCCAATTCTCATCTGTCATATACTCCCTCCATCATATACTCACTCCATCCGACAATGTTCTACCCATTCTTCATTTTTTGATGTCCAGTCTCTACACATTTCCTCTTTTGGGGTTGGGTACCACTCTCTCCACTCACATCTAACTTCTCTGTCATCAATATTAAACATCTCCTCAACTCCAATCACAACTTTGTTTTCTCTCCATCGATAAAGAGTACCCAATATCTTGAACAATATCTACTTCTCTCTGCTTAACATAAAAGTATTCAATATCTCTAATCTACATGACTCGAACTAGACTAATTTGCTGACGTAGCCATGCCAACACGACACTGGTCCGGAATCTTTGGATGAGGCAAAATGCACTTGGACACGAGTGTCTAGATAAAGTCATGTATCAAGGATTAAGGGAGAGAGGAGATAGGGTATTCACCCCTCAAAACTATCCAAATTCAGATTTATTTTTAACCATAGATCTACCAATGGAAAGCAAGAATAATAATAAGAACCAAATTAATGTGGCGTTTTCTCGGGGGGGCTAAGGCTAGCCAAATGCCACGGACACCGTCAGTGCTCAAACCAATGGTCTTCTCCGGCTACTATTTTTTAAGTTTCTCTCTCCTCTCTTATGTGCTGGCTATGCTACTGCTATCCTTTTTCTTTCTTTCTTACTCTACTCTCTCTAAACATGACCAACGGATTGGTGTTCACAGTGCTTGGTCTTGTTTGGTAAATAGAACATTAGGCGTAAATTAGAGGTTTTGACCCATTTCTGAGGATTAACCAATCAAATCCTCAAAATGTTGGTGGTTGGTGTTTGGTAAAGTGAGGATTAGGAGAGCTGATTGGATCCAAAACTCTAAATTTGGAAAAGATGATGAAAGGACCTTCTTGGTGAGGGAAGATTGTGCATGTTGAGATGAAATATCAATCAGGCTAAAATACAATGAGCTATTCAACAAACAATCTTCTACAAAAAACTAATACAATTAGCTCGACAAAACAACTAATAGCATCAGCTATAAACTAATGCAATCAGCTACCAACTAACCACTCATTATCCTAGCAAGGTCCTTGTTTTTTTTTACTCCTTTACTCTACCCTGTCACAGTATATTTTGAAGCTTTTAAATTAATCCTATGTTTTGAACTTCTGATCCTGCTAGCTTGTGCACACATCTATGTCAATGTTCCACTGTAAAGCAGGAATGTTAAATTTACTTACATATCATGTTTATCTTTCGTAGTTTATTGCAAGTTTATAAATAGTAGGAAAATATGCTGGGAACAAACTTATAGAAAACTCTTTTTGACAACTACCTAAAAAATTGAGGGAATTACGTTCTATGACATTTTGGAGGCAAAAAGGTACCACACCGGATTCCGGCCAATTCACCATCATCGTTGCCTTTATTCCCACCAAATTTTCTTCATTTTTTCATCTCTCCACAAAACAGCCTCAGTGGCTAGTATTGCATTTAATAACCATTGCAGGCACTACTACAACAATACTTGCCATCAAACACCAACACAAAACTAAGAATTATTCTCCTTTTTTCGGTTGCAAGAGAAATAAATAAACAAAGGAAAGATAAGGAGAAAAGGTAAAGCCAACACTCATAAATTTGATCAATTGACCAGAATCCATGGGTGGCATCTTTTTGCCACCAAAATATTATAGAAGGTAGTTTTCCTTAAGTTTATTAATAAGGTAATTTTTTACAAAATGTGTTCTGTAAGGTTCTTTCACACACTTTTCCTATTTAGTAATCAAGTAGTATTTCGTAATAAACAATAACATAAGAAAATTTTTAATAACTTTAGCCAGTTCTTAGAATTATATTGTAAGTTCTAAAAATATACTTTAGATCTTCTAACGTATAGTAGAATTGAGCTAAGTTAGCTAACAGTGTTTTGTTGTACAGTGTTTTGTTGTACAGTGTTTTATTCTAGAAATACTTCTTTTATTTAATGGAAATAATCCTCAATGTAGAAGAATTCTACAAATTCTAACAACTAAGGTAGCCAATGTTAATCCTCACTGTTTAGAACTAGGAGAATAAGGTTTAATCCAACGTCACCGATTAGCTTTTTGGTTGCTTTAATTTCTTTGACAGGGCTACTTTAGAATTTTTTCACCATAGTTATTGTATTTTCTCTATTCCATATAGAGAAAATCATACACTCATGACATAAAAAATAAAGGAGGTTTAGGATGAAGAAAAATAGAGTTTGAATTTCGTTACACACAACTACTTGTAAATGGAGGGAGTAATATATTGCCAGCTCAAAACTGTTAAAAATTTCACTTATCTGGCACTCTATACACCTCCACATAACCATGTATCTCGATTAGTTACAAGAAAATTCTACAAATCTAAATGCTTTATGGATCTTATCATCTTATGCAGGACACCAAGAGTAGCACTGCATTTTGATTTTACTAACATTGTTAAAAAGTGGTGACAATATCATTTCAGCAAAAAAAAATCAAATTTAACCCCGTCAGGAACTAATAACACAACCTAAGTTCCAAAGAAGTATTCTAACATAAAATGATAGGCAATCTAGAAGCTTAATATAAAGCTTACCATGAGGTAACTTGTTTCTATCATATTTGAACTTCTTCATTACAGGACCTTCATCACGCTCCAAGGGGCGGGTTACTCGCATTGGTCTATCATCTATCGGATCTCTTTTTAATCGTTCCCGCCTTTCATCTCGCTCCTAAACAATAATGATAGGACCAATATTATCGTGCTTGACAACATAATAGTATTTGGGGCCAAAACATAGTGAGGCTTAATATCAACCAGGTACCAACATAGATACATTAAAAGAATATGCCTTATAAGATTGATTAATCAATCATAGTATGCCTCACAAATGGCAAGCCCATTCAACAGGAAAATATTTGAACACAAACTGTCTTATAGACCCTGCTTTACTTATTTATGAGGTGATACAATATCAAAAGATCTTCATCAACTTAGCTTAAGGTCTTCACTTTCTTTCCCCTGCCATTGAACGATGAGCAATAATGTCAAAACAAGACTCGAAGATGAGGAAGGACTATACAATTACCACCACCAAGTAAAGATCCTGCTAAACAGCTAAAGTCACGAGAGGGGAGGACAACACGCACACAGCCTGGACTTCTTTAGGATCCTTTAAGAAATAATTTTGAGGGAAGTACAGCAGCAACAATGACGACAACAAACCGGAAAAAAAAAATCCCTAAACCTCTATCCCCAAGCATAATGTACATAACTTCAAAAAAAGAGTAGCCTCATTGCCTATGTTGCTCGGACTCGGACACCCATGTCCGACACGGGTGCGTGTCCAAGTGTTCGATTCGGCTAATTTTTGGCACCTTTTCAAATTTTTGGCCTAAAACGAAGTGTCCAAGTGTCCCACCCATGTCCGAGTGTCGAGAATCCGACACAGGTACTTGAGGTGAAATGAAGAGTCCGAGCAACATCGCTCATTGCACACCTTATTGCCGATTAAATTCAGTGGCCCTCAACAACTCAGTAAACTATATTTAACAAAAAATTTAGGAAAAATTGATTCTAATAATCCCACCTTTGCCCGGTCTTCTGAAAGTAGTCCCAACTTTTCGTAATCTGAAAATAAGCCCAGCTTTAGGGCATATATGCTCAAAATGGGTCATTACCTGTTGGTAACCTACAAATGCAGGTTTAATACCATAATTATATAAATTTAAAACTAATTTTATTATTTAATACCCTAATTTAGTAATTGAGAACTAATTTAACTATTTAATTGACTAAAGCCCCACCCCCTCCCCTTCAATTCCACTACCACCCCTCCACCCACCGAGAGCCCCCCATCCTCCAAACCACCACCTCCCCACCCCTGCCACAAGCAACCCGCTTCCTCCTCAAAACCTCTCCCCTACCACCCCTCCCCTTCCTCTTTTACCGAAACAGACCACCTCAACCGAGCCACCAGCCCCTTACTTAAACCACCTCACTGCCGCCCTTCCAAATCCCTCCACCCACCGAAAGCTCCCCCCTTCTTTCCTCACCCCCTACCACCAGTGACCATTCCTCACCCTCCCCTTCCTCTTCCACCAACCCCCCAACCCCCAACCCCGAAAACCCCCCATCCTAGCATCATTCCCTAAGTAAACCAGATTCCTTCCTAACCTTCAGATAATCATCCACTTCAAAACACTCCAACACCACATGCACAATTACAACCACCATAGGCATTCGAACCTTTCTCCTCCTCAAACGACAACATTTCCAGTGCATAGTGGTACCTTGATACTACAAAATTTATAATCGGATTGTTTGCTGCTGCTAGTATACGATAAGGAGGAGATAATTCGCCATCATTTTACAAGCTTTGAGATTGAGTGCTGCAATTTCGTATTTGCAGAATGAGATTTCTTTGTGAAATTGCAATGTAAATCAAACTAACCTCCAGAAACCGCTGAGTTTTGCACAAACCGTCGGCAAATCAAAGAGTAGTATGGAATCTTCTTTGTGAGCATCAAGAATTTGGGTTTACAAATGCAAAAAAAATGTGAAAGAAAGTGAGGGTGTCATCTAATCTCCATATTTCAGGAAGATCCAGCAAAAACTATGGAAAAATATCCCTCTTCTTGAATTTGTGGTGGTGGTGTGGGATTTTAGGGTGAGTGATGTAGGTTGTGGGGTACTGGATGCAGTATTCTTGTGGGTGGGTGGGACTTCGAGTGGTGGTGGCGGTGGGTTAGGTCGGTCGAGTTGTGCACTTGTGTTGGTGGTGTATTCAAGTGGTGGAGAGAGAAATGATTGACGGTAAAAAAAAATGAGAAAAAATGACTTAATCAAATTTAACCGGTTGAACAGGTTTTAGGTAAAAAAGACCAACTTAAGAAGATAAGGTATCAAGGTGGGATTATTTTGAGATTACGAAAAGTTGAGACTACTTTCAGAAGACCGGGCAAAGGTGGGATTATTAGAATCAATTTTTCCAAAATTTTATAGTTATCCTGTTTCTTCTAGTGATTGGGCTTCAAAAATCATGGACTGTTTGATCAAGTAAAAACTAGACAAAAAAGCAGTGTCTAAACACCCAAGAGATACAAACCAGAAGGAGCCTTCTTTCACGAGATTATACAAGCAATGGAACAAAAAATCTATTAGAATTCTTTGGAATTTGGAACATATGGATTCCAAATACTAATATTATAGTACTTTTTGGCGGGTAAGTAAACAAATTTCCTTTATCTTTTGGGTTGTCCGACTGAACCAGAAAAACTGATAGCCTGGTACAACTCTACAAGTAACATAAGAGTCTTTAATATTTTAATGTAGCAAACTCTTCTTATCTCTTTCTCAAGATTTATAGTTCTAGAAAGATTTGATCACATTATAGTGGAGAGAATATCACTCAGGTGTAGAACTGCAGGGCAATAGAAAGAAGTAGATGACAAAGAGGCAGCAACCGAAAAAATGAAGAACTCAATAATGAAAAGAAACAGGCAGAGATTAAAAAAAAAAAACACAGAAATTACTTATGAATGCACATGGACAGTAGAAAGAAAGGGGTGACTCATAATCGGAAGGACATCAAAGCACAGGCTAAGAGGGGTGGACCTCAACAAACATTAATTTGGGTTAGGAATCTCAAACTGTTCTTTCCAATCCTCCAATGTGTAATTTGATTTCTTACATCACACCAGATCGCCTGTCATAGGACTAAGGCCTATTACCTAACAGATATTGGTCATTGAATTTCTATTACCCTTCAATCAAATTTCTTGGAAGTTCCATGTTTCCAGTTCCAATAACAAAACATACCATTAGCCACAAGCTTAGCACATATAACGATCTTGATACACAGCATAAACCTCAACCAAAACTCATATAAAATACAACAAAACGATTCAATTTCAGCAAGTATAAACTCCATCACTAAATAATCAAATGATCAAAATAAACGACCCATTTTTACATGTTGTGAGCCCAAAATTTCTCATTGAGCTGTAAATGCGAAGAACCACAAAGAATAAACAAAGGAGGGTCACAAAGTCAAACAATATCATAGTGCATAAAATACTTTGGCAAACACACTTTGCCTTATGAAGCTGATCTTCCACCTAACATTCATTGTATAGACGATCTTGTAAGTGACTTGGTTCCATAGATTCATTGGTGTATTTATATAAACACTAAAATAGATAAATCATATGGGCGCGACAGGTTGTTGTTCAACATTCCATATTACTGCAGTTACAAGATATGTCTGTTTTCCTCAAAAGAAAATACTTTGAGCAAACACCATCATCTAAGACAATTTCAACCATATAAGCATAGAGTACGGCATACCCGCCGAAGGGTTTGAACTGATGTCTCTGTGTGATCATGCCGTGCTACATCTTCCTCAAAATGGTGTCCGAAATACTCATCATCTTCTTCAGGCTGTGGTGAGACATTCAAGTCCATCACACTACTCAATCAACACCAAGCAATCAACACAAACATGAACTGAATAGTTGGATATCTGCAATTACCATACACCAAGAGAAAGAAACCTAAATCACATCATCAATCACAACATTAAACCACAAGCAACTGAAGGCCACACTTTGTTCTAGAGAACAAAAGAGAATAATATCCTTGAAATCATACTAGATATTAAATGTCACCATGAGTGTAACAAATTCATACTTTAAAGATCAAAATTACGTCGCTTTATGTAGTATCAAAGATTTTATCTTTTTAACCATAGGTATTCTTTCAGGGGAAGTATGGGCCAATGAGGCATGGGGATTCTTTACATTGGATCAAAAACATGTGAAGGTACGTTTAAATTGTTCGCTGATGCAGCAAATTACAAAAGTTAATAGGAAGCCTCACGTTAAAGCGAAATGTAACACCATATTGGAGATGCTAAGAACATTTTTTCAAGAAGAGAGACCTATATTTCATAAATCTTCTATTTAGTAGAGAAATAACTCATACTTGCATACACCATTTATGTCACTGTCCCAAACCCTCATAATTAGGGAAACAACACAATTATTTCAGAAGACTTTTGATAATACTTTAAATCATTCCCAAACCGCCCTGTTACTCAGTATCAGCAAGCTCAGCACACGCGTATTTCAGAAAAGCCAATCAAAATCCATCACTAATTCACGAAAGGTGACAACTTATTCCAGACATTTCTTTTTAGCTGCAGCACTCTGACTTTTGCACTATTCATATGCCAACATTGGCCGTACTTTTTGATTAATACATATATACAAACGACGTTAGCATATAAGACGGTGTTGGATTCATCCAAGTGTATATATTCAAAATATCAACTTATTATCGCTTACAGGCCCGTCCCTGAGCCAGGGCAGGAGGGGGGATGGCAGGTTATTCATTCCTGAGTTCCTGCCACAACACTTGAAAAATTGATCTCATGAAATTAAACAAGAACAAGTGAACAATAGCATCGCATGAAAATATGCACATCTACAAATTGTAACATAAATTTTCTTATCATTTAGTTCCATGAAACAAACATGAATTAACAAGTTATACCAGAATTTCGAATCATAAGTTTATAACATGTAAATTATCCCTAAAAACATGAAACAACATATATGAGATAAAGAAAAAATAAGTTGAATTCATGAAATAAACAATAACAATCGCATAAAACCAATCACATGAATAATCACATGAAGTAGATCTTAAAAATCGTAATTTCACACCAAAATTCGCAACAAAAATCGTCTAAACAAGTAGATTCATCTAAGGAACAAAACAAGAACCTGGAACCAGCTTCTGCAATTCGAGCCTCGGAATTTGCGTACGAGTGAGGAATTTGTGTATGAGTGAGGAAAGCTGAGAGGTTGAAAGATGTAGGTTGGGGGACACCGTGAGGGTGTTGTTTACTTTTGGAGAAAATTTCAATACTTCTTTTTTTTCCCTTCATCTTACCTTAATTTAAAAAAAAAAAAAAAAATAAAAAACTGTGAAGGTGTTGTATACTATACTATACGGCTATACCTACGTAGTTTAAGATTTTTTTGATGCAAAAGACCCGAAAATGTAACACTCCAAAACATTAAAAAAAAAATTTGAATGGACCAGATTTATAATACTTATTGTGCATCGAAAATTATATAATATAGTATGTTTTCGTTCGCTATAGAGCCTATAGTCAGTATTCATTTAATATGGTCAGTTTTTGTAAGATATAATCACCTTTTATGTAGTCAGTTTTTATATGATATAATTAATTTTCTGACATAGTCAGTTTTCTTATTTTATAGTTGGGTTTTTTTTCTAATATAGTCAATTCTAGTGTGATAAATTCAGTTTGGGTGCACAATAGATTATTGTAAATCCGGTCCACCCAAGATGTATTGAAAAGATAAAATTACATGATATTATTTTATTATTAGCCTTATATATACATGATATAAATATATAATTACATGATACTTAAACTATTATTAGCCTTATATTTTTATTTTTATTTTTGGATTGAGAGATGAATTGATGTACCAGATACTCTCTGAGTAGGGGGGAGGATAAGGAAAATCCTTACCCTCAAAGTGCTCCTAGTGGGGAATTGAACCCCCCAAGCTCAAGGTTGGAAGGCACAATTCTAACCACTAGGCAAAGCTTAGCTTGGTACTATTATTAGCATTATACGTATATGATATATTACATAGTCACTCTGAAAGACATAACAAACATATATTGAATTCAAATATTATTATCCTAACTTTTATCGTTGCCAAGTAATAGATAAATTTTCCAAAAGGTACCTTATTTTACAGTGAGTAATAAATGTAATTAATATTATGAAAATTATGAGTCACCATAATTACATCATGATGATAATATATAACTATTATCCCGTCCTCGAATAGAATTTCCATTTCTTTTGGGGATAAATATTAAAGAAAAATCATAAGTGGGTCCTTAGCTGTATTAGATCAGAATTAAAAATTAGAATTCGCACACTATTCATCAATAGTTTATTGAGGAGAGAATGTGGGTCACTTTATGAAGTTATATTGTTTACGGGGAAGTGGGTAATATAATAAAAAGTGAAAGTTAAATAATATTTTAATTGATGGACCCATGCCAAATAAGGAAATGGGAAATTCATTTGGGACAAATATAAATGGAAAAATGGAAACTCTATTTAGGGACGGAGGGAATAATATTTATTGAAAAAAAAGTCATTCATATTTCGTAAAATTTATACTTCGTACATTGTAACAAACTCTAAGAAAATACTATAAATGACATAAGAATATCATCTTCGTATTTTTACTATGGAAGAGAATCAATAATTATTAATAATAATAATAATAATTAATAATAATAAGAATAATAATGATGATAATAATAATAGTAATAATAGTAATAGTAATAATAATAATAATAATAATAATAATAATAATAATAATAATAATAATAATAATAATAATAATCAACTTTCTAACCTTAAGACAAATGCAGCTGAACTAAGCTAATTTAAAATTTCAATCAACTACACTAGATAGAAACTGAAAATGAAAAAGTTGTAACATAACCATTTCAGGGAAAGATATAACGAAAGTCAAATGAATTGAATTAAACTGAATTATTTGGTTCGAACCAGAAATGAAACTAACGAACTAAATTGATACTTCTTTCTATTTTCATATATCAATTGACCTTCTAACGTTGAAATGAAATGTTCTACACAAAAGCTTGCAACACCATTACAATTAGCAATCAAAATCAGATTCACGTTTCACTAACTTTTGTCTCCAAAATACAAAAAAAAAAAAGTTGAATAATCAAAATATTGGCAGTGAACTTTTCACCAACTTCTAAACTTTTTTGTTGACAGTGAAAAATCTAATATATAAATTAATAAAACTTAGAGTAACAGTTAATGGTTAACTGGAAAATCGTACCGAATAATAGATTAACCGCCAGTGGTTACGGTTAACAAAAAATGGTGAACCGAAACTTCTGATTACCGAACCGAAAATATCGTTTCGGAACGGTTAACCATCCATGAACACTAGTTAAAACTGATCAAATAATATAAAAATTGTGACTGATGTGTTATTTAATTTTTGTTAACTTTGTTTCTCTTTGGCTTATCTCTAATCTTATGTAATGTATTTGGATGATTAAGAATTTGAAATATGAATTTGACCCAAATAATTGGTCAACTTAAAAGTGCACATTACATAGGGGATCTGAAATTACAAATCAAATCATGCCATTTGAAATTCTAAATTTTAAAGTCAATTGGCTTGCTAAATTTTCTCACCTCTTCATTATCTTTCTTCAATTCTCCCGTCCCTTCATCTCCTCTGATACACCAAATCTCTTTCTCACCTCTTCATTCTCTCTAATATACAAAATATATAGCTATTAATATAAATTTTTTATACAATATCCATAAAAAGTACATAAAAATATTTAAAAATTAAGGCTCTGTTCTTTTGGACTTATTTAGTTCAGTCTTGTCCTGTCTAATGTTTTAATTATTATTTTTATTTTCAATATTACTATTAATAATATTATTATTAATATTATATTTATAATAACATATATATATATATATATATATTTATTTATTTATTTATTTTTCCATTTTCATTTTTATTTTTTTTTTTATTTTTTTATTATTAATATTATTGTTATTATTATTATTATTATTATTTTGGTTTATTACAATATATTAGTATTATATTTTTTATTAATAATTTTATTGCTATTATTGTCATTATTATTATTGTTATGAATCATTAGTATTATAACAAAGCTATAATTTTAGCAAATTGTAATATAGTCTCAAAACATCTTCGAATTAAAGCACAACAAGCACGAGTCAATTACAATGTAATACGCATAGCATTGTATAATTTAACGACAAACACATATCTAAGATCCTAGAATTCCAACATCTTCGAATTCACATGCACAATATTTATTTACTCGACATCACCAACAACACATTTGAAATGAGTTCCATCGAGAGCCCCGATAGCATCCTAATCAAAATAATACAATGCTTTTACCAACATATAATTTACTATTTATATGTGGGGTGGTGCGAAAAAAAAGAGGGCGTCATCAGCAAAGAAAAGGTGTGTAATTTTTGGAGAATGCCTAGTCACACTAATACCCATAAATTCACCAAGATCTTGACCTAAAGATAGCATTAGAGAATAAATCTCCATATAAAAGAGGAAAAGATACGGGGAAAGTGGGTCTCGTTGCCGAAGGCCACACTTAGGAGTGAAATTTTCTGAAGTTTGACCATTAATCATCAAGGTATAGGAAACAGTAGACATGCAATGATAAACAAGGTTAATCCAAAAGGGGGAAAACCATAGGCTTTGAGAACTCGGGTAATAAAAAGCCAATGAACCCTATCATAAACCTTACTCATGTCAAATTTTAGTGCAGCAAATGTATTGGAATTGTTCTTTCTTTGATTAATATAATGGATGAGTTCATGAGATATGATAGTATTATCACTCATTAACCGTCCTGGAACAAAAGCATGTTGGTATTCATTGATAAGGAAAGGAAGAATGAGCTTGAGACGGGCTGCTAAGCAATTGGAGATGCATTTGTACAGGGTATTACACAGACTAATTGGCTTTGATTAGGTAGGGTTAACTGGGGAATCAATTTTTGGAATTAAAACTAGTAAAGTTCTATTCCATGATTTAAGAATATTACCAGTGTAGAAGAAATGTTGAACTCCCTTGATAACATCCTTCCCCACAATATCCCAATGCTGATGAAAAAATTATGCTGTAAAACCATCCAGACCATGAGATTTACACTTTCCAATAGCAAATATGGCTTCTTTAATATCAGCATCATTCAAAGGATGATAAACAATCTGGCTTTGTTGATGACTCGTTGGTTGAATATCCAATTCACAAAGAACCATATCAATCTCATCTAAATTACTCGAGGAAGGATCATGGTAATATCTTTAAAAGAATTTAGAACTTCCTGATGGATCTCATAAGGTTCCGTAATCCATTGTCCATTCGATTTTTGAATATGAGTGAGCGAATTTCTAGTCAACTTTTTCTTCAATTTTGCATAAAGGGGTTTAGAAGGGATGTTGCCAAATAAAGACCATAGCAACTTCATTCGTTGTTGCTTAAACACATGTCCTTCCTTCAAATGATGGATAGTATGTTGTAAAGAATCAAGATATGTTTGAGCTTGGGCTATATTGGAAATATCCAAGCCTTGGTCCCCCAAGTTGTCACAGATAACCTTCTAATTGATACCTTGAATTTCTTATGAGCAAGGCACTAAGGCTTAATCTTTTTGATAAGCAACTGTTGATTTTTAGTGAGAATAAAAGCTGGAGATCCTAAGAAGGGAGTTGGCCAAAGTTGTTCAATATATTCCCGTATCTCAGGTATTGATAAGCACCAGTTCTCCAATTGGTAAGGATATCTATTACCATGATTAACCACATTGTTGTCATAAATAATCGTTGCATTATCAGTGCATAATATTGGTTCATGGATTAAAATGCCATTTGGATGAAGAAGTTCCCAATTAGAAGTAGAGTAGGCTCTATCTAAACGTTCCATTATAAGAGTTGAGCCATCCTTCTTGTTTGTCCAAGTATACCGACATCCCAAAAATGGTACTTCTACTAAAGACATTAAAATACGACATCGCATGACATCATTCCATCCTCTAATAGAAGCATTCCCCACCCCCCCCCAAAATTTATCCTCATAAAACTCAAATTGGTTAAAGTCACTAGGCCAATAAGAAGTCAGCTCGGGTACTTGGTAATGAGGTTATAGAGTTGAACCCAAACAAACTTTCGATCTTGAAATCGAGGCACACAGTAAACAAAACACACATACCATTGATGACCACTCATTTCAGTTATAGACACTAAAAGATAATTTTGAGAGGACCCTAGGCCAACTACGTATACATGATAATTAGACAAGCCATGGTAAACAAGCCACCCCTAGAACATGTGACATCAATGCCAAAAAAATTTTTTGGGTTGGCAGACCTAAAATTAGCAACGACTTGACTAACATCACACTTCATCTCAGAGGTAAAGAAAAACATAGGATTATGCCGACAAACTAACCACTTAACATATAGAAATGCAAGGGAGTGGTCATCATTAAGACCTTGTGCATTTCATGAGATTAACCTCATTTACCCTGTAGAGGCTGTGAAGTGCCATCCTCTACACCATTTAGGAGTTAAAGAAAGAGCCAAAGAGAATTGCATCTCCATCATGTCATCAGATTCCTTAAAAGAAGGTGAATTATGTTGTTTCTTAGTTACCACATCAAACTTAACCTCAGGTGCAGTGCGCTTCCCCACCAGCTTCGAAGTGATATCTTCATCATCCTCTACTCCTAGATCCTCAGCCATGACAATATTTGTTAGGGCCTTTGACTTCCAAGACCCTTCCATAGGATCTGCATTCCAGAGCAGGAACCCCCTTTCCTTTCCCACCTTTCCTATTTAAGTTTGCGCTTCTTCAAATACCAATCTGTTGAGAGAAAGATTCTGACATTGATACTCTCTAAATCATTAACAGATTAAGCACACTATAATTGACCTAAGTTGAGACGTTTTCTTGGCCATAAATTATCTAAATCATTAACAGATTGAGCACACTATAATTGGCCTAAATTGAGACGCTTTCTTGGCCATAAATTATCAGCCACTGACGTTCCAGCAGCACTGGTGCAAAGAGAAGGTAATGACTGATGAGGAGACCGTGGGGAGTTTGGTTGATCACGTTCAATTATTGGTGGGCTATGCTGACTTGTTGAGGAGTTTGACAAAGTGGAGAAATGAAAAGTAGGAGAATGATTGAAGGCAGGATCATTAGGATGAACCCTTCTCGGTGAGAAACTGTGTAATAACCTACCTACGCAATCTTTATAGCCTCTTATTTATACTATACTTCTTATAAATTCACTTCTTTTATACAACCATAGTCCTACTCTTGTAATAGAAGTACTTTTTATATGCTCCTATGCATAATCAAGAAACTATATTGTATATGGATCTTATATAAAGAATATTATGAACAATTTCTAGTGATATAGAAATATATTATTTTAATTAAATATTGTAGGCATAGTTATACTTAATTTATATTGTAAAATATTTTTGTCAAAAATGTCGAACTCAAACACTATATGTGTATTCTTATCTCTATATAACTCTATTTTTAGAATCATGACAATTCTAGATGGTACTCTCTATACTTCCGAAAAGATCATCTTTTATAAAGATATATTAGTTTTGAAACCCATATAATGCACAGATTGAATAGTTATTTTATGTCATTTGTAATAATGTTTTATAGATATAAATTGTTTTTATACCCATGCAAATTGCACTAATTTACTTATTTATCAATTTTTATAATATTTGAACTTTGTTGTGTGCGTACTTTTAGATTGGTCTTTGGTTTCATTCAAGTACAAAAGTATTTAATGATGTAGAACAAAGATTCCATATTACTCTCAATGGTTCAGTTTTTGTACATACCTATATATGAGTATGCAAATAGTAATAACCTTAAATCATTGGCTTATAACTTAGTTTGTTTAAGGATGGAATCTGATAAGATCGAAGTGGCAATTAGTTATAGAATTCAAAAAAAATATTTTTTTAGTGTTTGAGCTAGTGTTTTAAAAAAGCTATAAATATTAGTTTTTGAGGATAGGAGTAACTTTTTGAGTAACTTTTGAAGATTGAATAAAGTTTCTTTTTGTTATTTTTTGAACTACAACTAGTTTTACCGAACACTAATTAACATAAAAGCGATTTTGTTAGTCTAGTTCTAACAGCTAAAAGCTAACAACTAACTAGTCCAACAACCGACAGCTAATGTTGCACGTAATATTTACCTAACAACTACTTTTGCCAAACACACTTGTTAAAGATGATAAATTAATAAGTGTAAATTAAGTAAAGTAGGCAGTTTGTAAATTCTTGTAATTGATTAGCTTTGCTTAATTTAGTGTTTGATTTTATATTTGCTTGATACTTAGAAATTCCCTAGACAAAAAAAATTATTATTGAAAGTTGTTACATCTGTTATCTATATGTGTTTTTATTTATATTTACAATTTATCGTTTTCTCATTCTCTGAGTGATATTTTAGTTTACGATTCAGTAAATGTGTTGAGTAATTTTCTTTTTCATCAATACCCTCGAATTTTTCAGAATTTATCATATACTCTTACTTTTTCTAATATTACCATATGCCCTTAATTATTAATGATTGTTAGCTTTTTTTTTGGCCAATAACCCCTAATTTCATTAAGAAACCCTAGTTAATCTATACTTCATTCATTTGTCCCAATAGGCGATCATTAAAACATCTATATATGGTCAGATCGAGGAAAAAGAGTTATGAAGGAAGAGAGAGAAAAAAGAGTCATATAAGGTATTGTAATGTTTGTCAATGATTGGGCCGGGTCATATATATAAAGGTTATTTAGGGTTTGGTAACGAAATTAGAAACTAATGATAAAAAAAAAGCTAATGGTTGTTAGTCACTAAGGGCATATCGCATGGTAAACTTTTAAGAAATTGAGGGTATATAGTGAATTTCGAAAAGTCAGGGATATTTGGTGGAAAAAAATTACTCGAAGATATTTAGTGAGAAATCCATTTACATGATAAATATCCTTCTCATAAAGAGATTGATAATCACACTAACAGAAATTAAGTTTTTGCTAAAAAGTACAAACATTGCCAGCATTCTAATATATGGCACATAATTTGATTGTAGTTCATAGGCAATGACACTAAATAAACATTGTAATTAAAAATATGACGATGTGTAAAACCAAAAGAAGACTAGACCAAAAAAAATGTTGGGTAGCTGGAAATAATTTTACATTATATTTGATGAGATAGAATATTATGTGGATATTTATTGCAAATAAATTTCTTATCTTTGGTAGGTTTCCTAACACACAGTTAGAATTATCGTTAGTTTGTAAACTATCAATATTGATCAATGGAAATCACTCCAGGGAGCTTTATTGAATCTAATATAGTATCACAACATTAGTTTTCCAATTAGCTTCCACAATGTTTTTTTATTTTGTTTCCCTTGGGAAGTTCCCTTTCCTTCTGGAAGTGAGCCTAGGTGTCTGGAAAATGATATTTAGCTTCCAGCAACCGAAACATCTCATAGGGTTCAAGGGGATTACTTCAGGCAAGGAAGAATCTCCAACAACATTGTGTCTGGAAAGTAGGGAATTGACAACGTATTTTGGCTTCTAAGGAAAAATGGGTACATGGTCAAAGGCCAGTCATGAAGGATGACGTATCTCTACTTGCGGCCGCTCGTTTAAGGGTTGCGGATCTCATTCTATCGATAGCCAGAGCTGGGATAGTAATAGGAAAATTCATAGCATTTTTGTCCCATCTAGTGCTCACAAGATCCTAGGTATGGAGCTTCCGAGTAACTTGAATATTCAGGATGCCTTATATTGGCCACAAACGAAATCTTGTGAGTACTCCACCAAATCAGCGTACGCTCTTGTTCTTCAACAACAACAAAATGATATTTGCAGCATGACAACTACAATGCATTTGCGTTTCTTTCGCATTATTTGGAGTCTGAACATCATGTCAAAATGAAAACTATTTATGTGGTTACTTTGGCATAATAGCCTAGCAACTGTAGACAATCTCTTTCGTCAGGGACTTGAGGATTCAGACAACGGCCCTATTTGTTTGGGTGAAGTGGAATCTTGTCATCATCTTTTCCGATTATGTCCGCTTGCTTCTGAAGCGTGGACTATCACTAATTTACATAGTCGCGATCTAGCCAATACTCCATTACCTTTTACTGAATGGCTTATGCAACATATCATCAGTTTCACGGAGGATGGAGGTCTTGATAGTAGTCAATTGATATCTTATGTAGGTACACTTTGGACTATATGGACAACTCATAATGATCAGGTTTTTTGACGCATTCGCACAACAGTCGAAGTCCTTCAACAACATATTGAGGTTTGTAATCAACAACATTTGATCTTCTCCCATGAGCAATTGGTAATTTCTATACAGGAACTGAGGGGTGGGCCGACCCCGAGGTTTATTTTTGCAAACCTTAGCCGTCATCAGCAAGCGACACCAGAGGTGCTTATACGAATAGATGGCTCATGGGTTAAAAATACACAACAAGGGGGTGTTGTATGGGTTGCTACTTTTCCTGGAATAAATATCACCACCAGTCATGCTCAGAGGTTCCAAGCATCATCAGCCCTACACACTGAAACTAAAGCTTGCCTCTTTGCTTTGTCTTGGGCTCGGTCCACCTCACTTTCTTGCATCATGATTTACACGGATTCAGATGTACTTGTTCGTCTTCTGCAATATTACTGGCATTCGACATGTTGCAGGATTGTTTCATTGGTGTCGCCTCACAAAGGTCCACAGGAATGATGTTGTTCCTGCTCATGAGTTAGTTAAAGCTTTGTAGGAACTCTAGTTGCCCTTTTCTTTCATTTTAGGTTTGTTTTTTCCATTCCTTGCGCCAAACCTCATCATCTTTGGCCAAGTTTAATTTATTTGCCAACAAAGTGGAGCACTTTAGTTAATTCATAATTGGTTTTGTTAAAATAATTGTTTTTCTAGTGCACAAGCACAACCCACCTAATTCCATATTTTGTTGGCCACGTGAGAATTCTTTGTGGGCCCAATTTTTTTTCTTTGATAATAGGTCAATCCATAACTATTTATATAGTGGACTACTTACATTTATGCCTTCTAACTTCTATTTCTAATCTATGCCCTATGTCTACATTTTTCTTATCCACCTTCTCTATGCTAACACCTTCTGATGTTTGGTTTATTTTCTTGGCTTTTGATTAGCTTTTAGTTGATTTTACTGTCGCTTTTAGGTTAGTTAAGCTAATTTGCTTCTATTTTCTTTAAGTTGTGCAATATTCCTCCTTTTTGCATTTTCTTTGGGTGTTTGGTTCGATTTTAGGACTTAGGAGCATGCTTGGAGGACATTTGCACAAACCCAAGGCAAGGAAGTGAAGAAATGGGGCATCAAGGAGCTCGAAAAAGAAAAAGAAGAGGACCAAAGATTGACCCGAGGGCCTGGGTCAATAAACCCGACCAGGTCAGCCCTGACCCGAGGGCTAGGGTGGATTGACCCGTACGGGTCGACTTTGGGAGCCAAGACATTACGACCCGCCCGGGTCGGTGATAGGTTGTCGTACACATGTCAAAAATAATTCCTAACAAACCTTCTAACAATGTAGTAGGGTAAGTAGGGTCGAATCCACAGAGAGATGGTTGTTCTAATCTAGCTTCTAAGGTATGGAGAAACTAAACAAGATCAGAGATGTGAAAATTAATTCTAAACTACGAAAATCAAACTAAAAAGGATCTAGGGCAATGGTTTACCATGATTATAACTATAATCTATCAAAATATCATCAATGGTTCAATTAATCAGATATCTAGAGCACATGTTAATCCTACGGTCAAGCTTTAACGCTCTCAAATCAACATATGCTAGGTAAGCCTCTAAAGAGTACTATCTCTCGATGTATGACTCGATATTAGCAATATTTAATCAGACAATTGATCAGATTGCAAGATTAATAATATAAACACTAATCAATTAGATATATCAAGACTAATCAAACCATGAATAAATATCAATCAATAATCATATCATATAAACATGGATTCCCAAACCCTAGAAAATAAGACTACTCAATCATGAAACAAAGAATAAAAACTAAAACTATAAAAGAAAACATAATTAAAGAAATCAATGAAAGAAACTAACAGAATTCATGAATTAATGAAGAAGAATAAAAACTAAGGTTTACAACTAAAACTAGAGAGAAAGAGAAGAAGACTAAACCTAAAAACTAAAACTAAGAAATTAACGTGATAAGGGAGGAGTGAGGGGGGGGAGAGAGAGAAGACCTATTTATAGTTTTTACAAAACCGCCTAAAAAAGGCAAAAATAAACATTCCCGAAAAACCGCCCGGTCGGGCGACGCCGCGACGTTGCCTTCAACTTACGAGCAAAGGAACAATTTCACCCGGTCAACCGGGCAAGGCCGCCCGATCGGGCGCGCAAACAATTTTGGCTCCTTTCTCGTCCGGTTGACCGGGCGGGAAAACTGCGATTTTACGTCAACTTGCGAAGGCTGTATCTCTCGAATCAGAAGTCCATTTGAGGCGTGTGACCTATTGTTGGAAAGCCCTTCAAGTCTAGTTTCCAACCCAATTGAAATTTATTGATTATAAATTTTTTATCAAAAGTTATGATCAAAATAGTGAACATGTGTCAGTTTTGACACTTCTTTCACTAACTCTTTGCTTCATTCTAACTCGAAATTGTTCCAACCGGATGCATTATGATCCTTGTGCAAGCTATCTTCATACTCAATGATTAATAGGCTTGATCTTAGATAATCATAATCAATTTGCATCAAAATAACCTGAAAATCATCGAAACACGCAAACGGGGAGTAGTAGAGCACAACTTACGTAATTCATGCCATTATGCACCTAAATGCTGTAAAAAGAGTTCTAAATGAAATCAAAATGCATCTAAAAACTATATATAAATATGATTTATCAGTCGATGCCCACCAGAGCGCTCGGGTCGGGTCACCTGCCCGGGTCACTAGGTTTTTCCGGAAATTTTATTTTCTTAAACTCTCTTGTGTACGGGGGTTTTATTGTAATTGTGTTTAGTTTATTTTAGGACTATATAAGACAAACTCCTCTCATTTTAGGTTAAGCTATTTTTTACATTCTAATTAGGAAAGATTTATTTTGCGCTTAGCATTCAAAGTTTAGAACCTTAGGAGAGAGAAAGTTGACGTTTGAAGCTTTTGAACCCCGTTTTCATATTTATGCAAGATTAATCGTTAATAATTTCTTGTTTATTTCACTTCCTCTTTTTCTAATCTTATTTAGTTCATGCGTTGTTTGATTATATCTCGTTTTTATTAGTTGTTATATTCCCCTTTTTTCTATATCCTCCATGGTTATGGCGATGAAGTCATTTCAAGTTTTGGTTTGTTTTGTTCTCATGATTTGTGAGTAGTTCCTTACTAGGGGAAGGGATGTAGCCTTCATTTACTCTTTGGATCCTAAATCTATGTTAAGGGGTCAACATTTGAGGTTAAACTTGTGATTAAATTTGTTTGATTTGGTTTGTTGGGTGATTGATCACTTTGACTTGCATATTTGGAATCCCTAGTGAAGGATCAAGAGATGAAATTAGGGATAGACTAAATTTGGTTGCTAGACTAGGATTTTTGGCGTGTTTACAACGAGCCCGTCACCTTCACACATCGATGCCCAGAACATGATATAATCTATTATATTCCTAATAGCTACAAGTGATGCCACTGGTTTCTGAAGATACTTAACTATGTTATTTATGGGTTTCGTACTAACCTTAAGTAAGGGTCCCGTTTTACATCCTTGCTTTAGTCCTTCCAACACAACCAAGGCATCTGACAGAAGAGTCGAATTCGACCAAACCTTTCTACTTCCTTGGTCCTCACTTCCTCTATATCTGCATGTCCAAGCTATTGCCACCCTACTCTCCTTCTTAATTCCTCTTTTTTTCACGGATATTTCAAGCTCCATCCACTTGTACCTCGATAACTTCTTGATCCTTATTAAGGTTTCCTGTAATACCCCATATTTTTGAGTATTTATTCAAGTAATTAAAATATTTATTTTCTAAAATAAATATTTTAAGCAAAGGGTATTCTAAAATAGACTTGATGTCAGGAACTGGACCTATTACACAGGCTCCATATAGAATGGCTCCAGCTGAGATGATAGAGTTAAAAGTTCAGTTGGAGGAGTTGTTGGAAAAAGGGTATATAAGACCTAGTTCGTCTCCTTGGGGTGCACCTGTATTATTCGTGAAAAAGAAAGATGGTAGTTTGCGGTTGTGCATTGATTACCTGGAGTTGAACAATGTGACGATCAAAAATAAGTATCTGCTTCCGAGAATAGATGATTTATTTGATCAGTTGAAAGGAGCGGGGATTTTCTCGAATATAGATTTGAGGTCAGGTTATCACCAATTGAGGATTGCTGAGGGTGATATTCCTAAAACTGCATTTTGGACGCATTATGGTCACTATGAGTTCACAGTGATGCCGTTTGGTTTGACCAACGCACCTGCAGTGTTCATGGATTTGATGCATAGGATTTTCAGGCCATATTTGGACAAATATGTGGTTGTGTTTATAGATGATATCTTGATATATTCGAAGGATAGGAGTAGTCATGAGTTGCATTTGTGGGAAGTTTTGTCCACCTTGAGAGAGCATAAGTTGTACGCCAAGCTCTCTAAGTGTGAGTTTTGGTTGGATGAGGTTGCCTTTTTAGGACATGTTATCTCAAGGGAAGGAGTTTCGGTGGATCCTGCTAAGATTCAAGCAGTGCGTGAGTGGCCAACATCGAAGACGGTGTCTGATATAAGGAGTTTTCTTGGGTTAATTGGTTACTATCGAAGATTTGTGAAGGATTTCTCGAAGATCTCGAGACCAATGACTAGCCTGATGAAGAAAGAATGTAAGTTTGTCTGGACTCCAGAGTGTGAGGAAGCTTTTTCGGCGTTGAAGGAAAGGTTTACTACAACACCTGTTTTAGCTCTACCTGATGAGAGTCAGCGGTATGATGTTTATAGTAATGCTTCGAAATTTGGGTTAGGGTGTGTATTGATGCAGAACAGGATGGTCATCGCTTATGTTTCTAGGCAGTTAAAACCATATTAGGTGAATTATCCAACCCATGATCTTGAATTAGCTGCAATAGTGTTTGCTTTGAAGATATGGCGACACTACTTGTATGGGGCAACGTGTAAGTTGTACACAGTATATTTTCACTCAGAAGGAATTGAACATGAGGCAGAGGAGGTGGTTGGAGTTGATCAAGGATTATGATTTGGAGATCCAGTATCATGAAGGGAAAGTCAATGTTGTTGCTGATGCATTGAGTCGAAAGTCGAGTCATTCGGTTAATGCAATGGTGCTGCCTAGTCAGTTATGTGTTGAGTTTCAAAAACTGTCATTGGAGGTGTTGAAGAATTATTGGGTTCTTTATCAGTTCAACCCTCGATCTATGATAAGATTAGGGAGGGTCAACCAAAGGATGAAAAGTTGGAAAGGATTCGAGAGAAGATCCAGGAGGGTCATCAGGTGTCGGATTTCTAGATAGCTGATGATGGAAGTATCCGGTTCAAGGGGAGGTGGTGTATGCCAAGTAATAGAAAAGAGTTGAAGCGGAAATTAATGGAAGAAGCTCACATAGCTCACCTTATTCTGTACACCCAGGTGGTGATAAGTTGTATAAGGACATGAAGCAAACGTTCTGGTGGCCAAACATGAAGCGAGAGGTAGCAAAGTTCGTGGCTAAGTGTCTCACATGCCAAAAGGTCAAGTTTGAGCACAAGAGGCCGCAAGGGAAGGTTCAACCTTTGGATATTCCGAGTTGGAAATGGGATTCTATATCAATGGATTTTGTGTCTGCATTATCAAGGACTAAGACTGGAAATCATACGATTTAGGTGGTGGTAAATCATTTAACTAAATCCGCAACTTTCATACCTATGAAGAGTACTTGGTCGATGGATCAATTGGCTAAAGCATATGTGAAGTGGGTGGTGAAATATCATGGTGTGCCTAAGGACATTGTTTCGGATTGTGATTCACGGTTCTTGTCCAACTTTTGGCAGAGTTTGCAGAAGGCTTGGGGTACAAATTTGTTAATGAGTACAGCTTTTCATCCGACTACAGATGGGCAAACAGAACGAACGATTCAGACTTTAGAAGGTATGTTGCGATCTTGTGTTATGGAGTATCAGGGTTTGTGGGAGGATTTCTTGGATTTGATAGAATTTTCCTACAACAACAGTCATCATGCAAGTATTGGTATGGCTCCGTTTGAGGCTTTATATGGTCGAAAGTGGAGAAGTCCAGTTTGCTGGAATGATTTTAGTGAAACCGTGGTGCTTGGACCCGAGTTCCTCGAAGAGACGGTGAAGCAAGTGAAAGTGATCCAAGAAAAGATCAAGGCAGCTCAAGATCGGCAGAAGAGTTATGCTGATTTGAAGCGAAGGGATGAAGAGTTTCAAGTTGGAGAGAAGGTATTATTGAAAATATCTCCAATGAAAGGGGTGATGCGTTTTGGGAAGAAGGGAAAGTTAAGCCCAAAGTATATCGGGCCATATGAGGTGTTAAAGAAGATTGGGAAAATGGCATATACGTTGGATTTGCCAAATGACTTAAGCCGAGTCCACGATGTTTTCCACATATCTCAGTTAAGGAATTATATTCCGGATGTGTCCCGTGTGCTGCAACCTGAGACCATTGAGTTAGATGGTAGTTTGACTTACGAGGAAAGACCTGTAAGAATCATTGATAATAAAGTTCGAAGTACTCGGACTAAGGATGTTAGATTAGTCAAAGTATTGTGGTCAAACCATCAGACTGAGGAAGCAACATGGGAAGCCGAAGCGGATATGCGCAAGAAATATCTGGAGTTGTTTTTCGAGGTTAGTTGTCGAGTTACGGGGTCGTAACTCCTTTTTAAGGGAGGTAGAATGCGATAGAGTTTTGCGCTTTTACCATAGTTATTGTATTTTACTCCCTCCGTCCCAGAATAATCTGAACACTTTCCTTTTATATTTGTCCCAAATTAGTTTGAACACATCCATTTTTGACATGGTCCCACTATTAGTATATTATTTCTTTTCACATCTTTGGCCCACACTCTACCTTTTATCAATAAAAAGTTACCCAACTTTCACTCTCTTCTAATAAAAAATGCCCCACCAACTCCTATCATATCTACTTTTTAAATAAAATAACATTTGATAACCACACTACAACTTATCACCTTAAACTATGTGTCCCAACAAGTATTCAGATCTTTCTGGCACGGAGGGAGTAACATATTTTAGAGTCATTATATGCATTTTAGACATGAGCATTTGAGTCAGAAACTGAAATTTTGGATTTTAATCCCTTTTTGGAAAGAAATTATGACTTTTTGTCTTAAGTTTCGAGGTCGAAACTTATTTTAAGGGGGGGTAGACTGTAATACCCCATATTTTTGAGTATTTATTCAAGTAATTAAAATATTTATTTTCTAAAATAAATATTTTAAGCAAAGAGTATTTTAGCAATTTCACTCGTTTTAAATTATTTTGGCGGAAGATGGCGCCAAAATTGAATTTGTTAAGCTTTTGGTTTTAAATCCTAGTCAAAAAAATTTAAAAAAAAAAAAAATTTTGGGCCATATTTTTTGACGGGATTCATAGTAAATGGGGAGAGGGTTTTGTTTCCTAAAACTTTCAAATTTATGGTGGAGGTTACAAATCTTGGTTTAATCTCCTAATTTATGGTGAAGGTTACAAACTACTTAATTTTGGAAATTAAGTACTACCTATTCTACTCCTATAAATACCCCATACCTTAAGCTATCTTTTCCACACAAAAACTTTAAAAAATCCATACTCTCTTACTTCAAGGTTCTTCTTTCTCTTCTTATCTATTCTAGTTTTATATTTCTTATTGAAGTTCCAATTTTCTTTGGGTTAAGAAAAAGATTTTCATGTTTCTTACACAAAAATATTATGCTCATGATAGGTTATTCATGTTTAAGTTCATGATTAAGTTCATGTGATAAGTTACTTATTAGATTTTTATATTATTAGTTTGTTAGGAGATCGTTCAAGATTAAGACTAAGTGGAGATACTAGTATACTCTTTGTGTAAGATCAAGGTACGTTATGTAGCTAGATCTTTTGAAATGTGGTTTTATGTGATAAAGTTGTTTATTGATTTAATGGTTGGATTGGTGTAGAAATTTGGTTTAAAATGGTTACAATATTTTATTATTCACTCTTGGAAGTGAAAAGAAGGAATGATTTTATCAATCATTTTTATATAGAAGTTTTGTTATCCTTTTTGAAAAAATAAATTATTTTTACAAGGAAAGGTTGATTGGTTTTTATGAACTTTGAATGTTCAAAAAGTTAATTATGAGAAAAGGAGATTTATTCATGACTTACAAGTCATATTATTATTATTACCACTTGATTAACATCAGAAGGGTTCATGCTTCAAAGTCCACTTATTGGCAATTATTGTTACCCCTTGATATAGATACGTGATGGGATAACTAGCTTGGGGGTGTGCACACTTAGGAAATAGAAGGGGAGATAAGAAGAGGAATTGTTTTCAAGATTATTTTTAATCCAAGTTATGTGGAAAGAGTTTGTTCTTAAAATGTTATTCTTGAATTATTATTCAAGTGTTTGGATAGAGTTTGTTCTTAAAAGGTTATTCGTGAATTATTATTAAAGTGTTTGAAAATAGTTTAGTCTTAAAGAGTTATTCTTGAATTATTAGGGATGGAGTTTTCAAAATGAAAAATATTGCAAACTAACAAATGTGTTACTTATCTAGTACATTTCGTACTCACACTAGTAGAAAAATGATAATTTGCGTCTCTCTATTTGCGTCGAACGAAATAACAACTGACGCAAATGTGCACGAACGGGCGATTTGCGTCGGATCGTAGTCAAAATCCGACGCAAATAACCAAAGAAAATGAGTAAAAAGAACATTTGCGTCGGACGTGCACAAAAGTGCGACGCAGATGATTAAAGGCCAAAGATTTAGATTTAACAATATGCGTCGGACGTGAACCTAGATATGACGCAGATGATTAAAACCCAATTTAAATCCAACAATGTGCGTCGGACTTCACTTAGAGTGCGACGCAGATAGTGAAAGCCCAATTGTAAAAGTGTGGACGCTTCCTTTTTATTTACTCAGGGTTATAAACCCTACCAACTTATTCCTTCCTAAATCCTAACACAGCCATCGCTCCCCTCAATCTCCCTCTCTCTCTCCTCTCTTTCCTTCTCTCTTTCCTTCAAATATTGAATTCATCTCAATTACTGCCGCCGGAAATTTAATTCATCGGGATTTCGTGGTTGTTTCTCGTCGGTTTACGTTGGTGTTTGTCGCGGTGTTTCCTTCTTTCATCTCACTCCCAGATCTGGTGAGTGTGAATTTTTTTTGGCTTTCATTTGAGTTTTTATGATGTCGGTTTGCTTTGATTTTTTTTTTTGATTTGGGTTTTTTGCAGTTTTGTATCTGTTTATTTTGGGTTTTTTCCAGTTTATTTTGGCCAAAATATGGGTAACTTCCATCGATCTTTTGTGCAGGACGATGGTGTAAAGCAAACAGCACGTCATATGTACAGCTCTCTTCGAGAGTGGCAACCTGGTGGATTTTGCTTGGAGAGTGGATTGCGTGAAGACTAGCCTCAGCATCATCATCTTCTTGTTATTTTTTCCTTGGACTTTCGAATAACTCACCAATACTATTTCCCTTTTTATTATCTTGCATTGATACTTTGATAGTGTTGAAGTGTAAAGAAATCAGAAGTTTCTCAATTTGCATCCAGCAAGATACTAGTGGGTATACTCTGCACTTTTCTTTTCTTTTTTCTTTAAGTTATGTGAATGTTTATTTAATGTCAAGGCACATGCGTAATCCATCATGATCTGCTGCAGTGTTGGAATTCTTCATCAACATCATCCGTAAAAAAGAAAACTCTTGGCTGATGCAGAGGAACCTGAAATCAAAATGACGTGAAGGATGAACTATAGAGATGATGTTTGATTGTTTAATTTTAATTTTAATTTAAGCAAATATGTATACAAGTTGTAATTGAAGCAATAAATGGAACTAATATAATTGTTGTGAAGAATCTGCAAAGGAAGTTGGATTGTTGATGTTTGATTTTTTTTTAATAAAAATTGCATGATTTGCGTCTCATATAGCTAATCGTGCGACGCAGATTCCTTTTTTTTAAATAAAAAATTTCTGATTTGCGTCGCACATAACTAAAGATGCGACGCAGATTTCCTATTTTTAAAATATAAAATGCTTGAATTGCATCGCACATAGGTGAACATGCGACGCAAATGGCTTCATGTCGCGTCCTCATACGACGCAGATAATCTCTCCAGATCTGCGTCGAGACCTGTGCCGTCGGACCCATGTCCGACGCAAATGGGTGCCTCGCATCCGACGCAAATTGGCGATTCTGTACTAGTGTCAGTTTTATACTGACGCGTATTTCCTTTTTCCTATTTGGCTTTCACCTATTTACCTTTTTGGTAAGCAGTTTTGCAGGTGAATTTTGGTTGTGCAGGGGAGGATACTAGGAAGGGGATCTTCATCTAGATTAAGGTGTTTTATTTATTTTGAGTATTGATACAATATTTACTTTTATTAATAAAGATGTATTATTATTTTTGGTGAAAGTCTTTCACTGCAAGTTATTTTGTTAGTTAGTAGTTGGTTGCCGAAAGCGTGTTAGTCACGTGGCGGTAATACTCCTAAATTACTCAAATATTATTTACTAAATTATTTATTTAAAAGAGAGTAATTTGGGGGTGTTACATTTCCGGCAGTCCAAATATTGTTCCTTTGCCGTGTTTTCGGTCCGTCGGGGGCTATGGGGGTTGAGCATGTCTTACACTCTTACTTGGTAGGGAAGTCGTGTGAGCTGCTTTCCATCTCGTAAATTCTCGCATAATAGTTGGAATATCCTTAATGGGTTGTATTTACAAATGGTATATTATCTCAGCTAACCCTGACATATAACCCTTTCTCCCAAATAACCGCTACATTGTCACCTCGATCGCGGATAACCCTAAATTTGTAATTTGTCATTGAACATGATGGAATTGCACTTGGTTTCACTTTGGATGGGTTTGACGCCATTTAAGAAGGTGGTTGATGGCTATTCAAAAGGATGTTCATTAATTTTGATGCACAATTCAAGGGTTTTATTTTTTGCAGCAAAATATTAATAAGGCGTCAAACCACTTTCTTCAAATTTAATGCCATCAACCACCTTTTTAAATGGCGGTAAACCCATCCAAAGTCTAACCAAGTTAACGCCGTTTGTAAATCTGTCATGTTTAATGATAAATTACAAGTTTAGGGTTATCTGCGATAGGGTGACAATGTGGGGGTTATTTAGGAAAAATGGTTATATGTCAGGGTTATCTAAGATAATATCCCTTTACAAATTTGGAAGACAGTCTCGTTGTGATGACACCAGAGGCTCCATAATATAGCCACCAGTTGCACTGCTGCTTCCTCCATCTTTGGTCTCGTTTTCTCGAAATGTATAAAATTATTTATAACCCATTGCGAGAGAAGAATGTCATATTGTTGTTCTACCCTAAACCCTAAGTGTGATGCTGCCCGCACATGCATGGCAATGTTGGAGTCTCGAAACACATGGTCACTTGTTTTGTTCTTGGTTTTGCATAATCTACAGATCTGGTCAATCATGACTCCCTATTTTTGGAGTGCCGGGGCTAATGGTAGTATTCCATTGATCAATCGCCAAATAAAGTACTTCCATTTGGGGAAGATGTCGCATCTCCGTAAGTATTTCCAAAATCCCTGCTTCCCTTGAGCTTTTGCTTATACTAGGCTCCAATATCGCAACCTTATCATATACTCTCCGTTGCTAGAGGGTATCCAAATGACCTCATCTTGCTTCTTGGTTATTGGAAGATACGTGCTCATGATTGCTTTAGCAATGTGTGATTCAAACCTTTCCCATATCTTTTGATGAGCCCAGGATCCATCTATGCGAATTAATGTGCTAACACTTTCCCGTGACAAGTGTTCTTTCCCAGCTTTGATCCGTGTTAGTGTCAAGGCGGTTGGTTCTTGTGCCCAGTTGGACTCTCCTATCATAATCTCTGCTCCCGTGCCCACTCTAACACCAAGCTTATCGTGGAGTTCCTTAGTAACACGTACAACGCTTCGCATTGCATAGGACGGTCTTCTTACCGTCGTACCCTTTTTTCCAATCTATAGAGTCGACTGTGTATATTTTGCATTCAATACCCGCCTTACCAACAAATTTAGGTTTCTATGCAGCCGTCAGCATTATTGAAGACTAGGTTTTTTTTCAAGGCCTTTATGTCGCGCAATCCCAATCCTTCATCATACTTATGCTTAATAAGTGTGATATCTTGTTTATTGCTTTACTTTTTGATAGTTTTTAGTTGGTATTATAGTTGTTTTTGAGTTAGTTTAGGCTAGTTTGTTAGCTATTTCCTTAATTTGTGCAATTTTCCTTCTTGTATGCACTTTCTTTGGGCGATTTGTTTCATTTCAGGACTTAGGAGCATGCTTGGAGGACACTTGCACAACCCCGAATATTAATATCGAAGAGGAAGGTCAAGGAAGCATCAAGGAAGCATAACCGAATTCCGGGGGCAAATATAAGAAGTTTTGGAAGGGTTTGAGCATAAGGGTCAACTTCAAATGACCATAACTTTTACCACACAAAAGATTTTTGAGCGATTCAAGTTGGAGATGAAATTTTGGCTCAATATCTTTCCAACAAGTGATGACAAGCCCAATTCCGATGAAAAACGAGTGAGATATGGCCGTTTGAAAATAAACTAACGAAACTGAAAACTGACCCGAGTGCTCGGGTAAAATGACCCGCCCGGGTCAATCTACGAGTGAGATACAAACCAAACCAAAACTAATACTCGCTCCCCCAAGCTAGGCTTAGGACAAATATCAAATGAGGCCAATGGCTTGTAATGTAGGTAGCAATCAAACATAGTCAGAAAGGCTCAGCGGGGTTAGAGGAAGGATAATATGAAAACAAGAATAACTCTGGAGCTGAGATCATGAAATAGAATGCCTCAATCATATCAAAATGTATGCACTAGCAAATATCAAGGAGTACTAAGTCAAAATCAAGATCAATGCGACAACTATGGAACTAATCACACATGAAAGAACATAACTGACACAGATACGTCAGTTTATAGGCACAAAAGCTCACTTAGTTTAAGGTGTCTGCACAATAAAGTTAAATCGAGCCAGAGAGAGATCAATCAATCTTGCCACAAACAATCAATTGCGAAACAATCGTGCTATGAAGAATCATGAACAAGATGAATTATGCTTAGGAATTGTAGTAAAATATCAGCAAGATTCTCAATAAGTGCTAGCAATAGTCCCATAGATGCAACTAAAATGACATGAAATCTAATATGAGATGAAATATGCCAATGCAACTATGAAAGCAATACAATGTTTTTGGTTACACGTAAACTCCCACTCCTAGTGAGCGGTACAAACCGTGCAACATCCTACGAAAGCAATGAAAAAAAAACTACTCTAGATGCAACTAACATGCGCTAAGTAATGATGACAAACATCCTCCCCCAAGCTAAATGACACATTGTCCTCAATGTGAACAAAGAGGAATTAAATAAGGGAGAGGTACAACTTACAAAAGGGGTGGGTAATCAAAGGGAGTGTCAAAAAGTATCGACACCTCCACCACAATCGATAGTTGTAATGAGGCAGTGAACTTAGCCAAAAAAATTGGCTATGCTTGTACCTAGCAATAGACTTCGTCACACATTAGCAAAGTTAGTCAGACCAAAATAAATAAATAAAAAATGAACAAAGTCGGGTTGCCTTTCGATAAGCGCTGATTTAAGGTCTTGCATGACCGTTTAAGACTAGTAGATCACTCATAATAGTTCAATGCTCTAAGAAGCTTATCATATGTTCCTGCAAACATCTCAGAGCATATTATATAAGAGTGGAAAGGAAAAATGAAAAAAAATTAGTACTAAAAAATTACTAAAACTACAAAAAGAAAAATCAAAGGAAAAATTATATTTACAAGAAGAAGAAAAAGAAAAATTGTTAGTCTTTTTACATGACTCAAAAGAAGGAAAAGAAACTAAATTTACATTATTTACATTATCATAAAAGTCATTCAAGAAGGGAGGAAGAAGGAACGATGGAGGATATAATATAGGGGAAGAAGGAATAAGATCAAGTTTTTTAGAAAAAGGAACATGAGACTCAAAAACTATAGGTGGTACCGATAAAGACTCATAAATCACTTCACTCTCGACTTGACTTTCCTCCAAAGAGGAAATTTCAACAAAGGGCTCTTCCTCCTTTAAAATATTCATCACATTGCTCTCTCCTATAATTTGATCATCATCCTCATAACTCTCATTCTCTATACAACCGGCATCATCAACATCATAAATATACGGTTGGGGATGAGAATTTTGAGTGTAATAATCAAATTCATATTGGGGTGAGGGGTTAAAATCATTCACTAACGTCACATCACACGAAGAAAAATCATGTGAAGTAGATTGACAATTTGAGCAATAAGGAGGTGTTGTAATATGCATCTCGGATGAAAAGGATGGTCTAGAAGATAAAGACATATCCCACTCATAATTATTCCGAGCCAACCACTCAATTTGATCCCAACAATGATCAGGTGATTGAGATAGAAATTGACCATTAGACATAGACTCCAACACCTCCCTAGTTTCTTCATTTAAACCCTCATAAATCACTAGGCACATATCCCAAATTTCAATTCCATGGTTAGGACCAACAAAATCGCCAAGTCTATAATAGTATTTCCAAAACAATTCATTCTCATATTGAGGAAAAGAAAAAATTGATCTAGAAGTACTAGCAAAAATATTGGGTTCATGGAACATGTATGGTAATTCATGAGAACTCATGCAAAAATTGGGAGAATTTTGATATGATGCATCAAAACTATAAACATGAGAACCACAAGAATTATGACCATGGTGCCTATTAGAAGAATTATCCCCATCAAAATAATAATATGACTCCATGATACGAAAAAAAGAAAAGAAAAAAAAAGTATATTCATAAAAGAAAGGAAAAAAAAAAATATATACAGTCTAGTCTCACCAAAAAATAAAAACTAAATAAAACAAACTATCTCCCCGGCAACGGCGCCAAAATTTGATAGGCGTGTCGCGCACCTAACAAAAATAAATAACCTAACTAATCCTCCTAACTATGTAGTAGGGTAAGTCAGAGTCGATCCCACAGAGAGAAAGTTGTTCTATGATTAGCCCTTAAGTAATGGTAAGACTAAAGGAGATTTAATATCAAGAATAATGGTGGAATAAACTATACTAATCAATCTATAAATAAAAGACTCTATAGTTAAGTATCCCCACTAGCATGAATTAATACAACAATAATTTCTACCCCAAACTAGTCAATTAAATGCTCACAAGGAAAAGTACACCCTATAAAATACCATAAACCTCTCCCGAGTATCTATGGCTTCTCTAATATGCACTCAAGCCTACTCCCGTGGAATCATGCAAATTAAAGACATTAAACGCGACTCTAACTTCCTAACAATCCATTCTACCTACTCCTGGTGGAGAACTTCATGTCCTTAATTGAAATATTCAAATCCGTCAAAACCCAACTCCCGTTGTGATCAAGACAAAGGAATCATAACAATACTAGTTATCCCTAATCTAGTATTGGAATATGCACAATCAATTAAGCAAGAACAATTCAACAATTAGTTTGGGAATTTAAAGAAATAATCATGAATTAATTCACACTAGGGTTCAACTTAACCATAGATTACAAAACTATGTAAGCATAATTGAAATAAATAAAGAAAATAGAGAAGAATAATAAAACATCATAATATAAAACAAGGAGAAAAGAAGAAGAAAAGAGATACTTGAATTAATGGAAGGAAGGTGGAGTCTTGAAGAACAATGGAGATCTACAAGTTTCTCTCTCTAACTTCTCTATCTAAAAACCCTAAGTATAAACTAATAATGATGATATAATTACAAACTCCAAAAACTCCCCTCGAAAATAAGGGTTAAAGTCCTATTTATATGCTAAGATTAACATAAACCGACATAAGTTAGGTCACGCGGAAGATACGACATTACAAAGAGGTTGCACGGGCAAGCAACATATTGCACGGGCGTGCAGGGTCATGCACGGTCGAGCGAAATCTCGCTCGGTCGTGCGAGCGAGGCAGAAGCTTCAGTGACTTTTGATTGCAGGTTGCACGGCCGAGCAGATATCCGCACGGGCGTGCGGTCGAGACAGTGGCTTCAGCTCAACTTTGAACAGCTATAACTTTTGATCCAGAGCTTTGTTTCACACATGCAATATATGGTTGGAAAGCTCTTGAAATCTAGTTTCCAACCCAGTTGGAATTACCTAATTATCATTCTTAAGTCAAAAGTTACGAGTGAAATGGTGAAGAGGTGTCATATTTCGCACAAGTACACAAAGTCATGTGTATCTTCTTCACTTTTAATCCATTTTGGGCACATGATATATCGTTTTGAAGGTCATCTACGCGCCTAAATCATCATGTCCTCAAATAGGAGTCCAAAGTACCTGAGATTACATCAAAAGACCAAACAACCCGTGAAAGCATCGTAACTTACGAAAATGGACCTAAATATGCATAAATGCAAGTAAATGCTCTAGTACTACATGAAAATGCACCCTAATATGCAACTAAATGATGTTAGAATATGCACTTATCATTGATTATTTGCATTTTTCTCTTTTTCCTCCATGCCTCCATGGTTATGGTGATGAAGTTATTTCAAGCTTTGTTTTGTTTTACTTCCATAATGTGTGAGTAGTTTCTTACTAGGGGAAGGAATGTAACCTTCATTTACTCTTTGGATCCTAGATCTAAGTTAGGGGGTTAACTTTTGGGGTTGAACTTGTTGATCAAATTTATTTTACTTGGTTTGTTGGGTGATTGATCACCACTTAACTTGCATATTTGGAATTCCTAGTGAAGGATTGAGAGATGAAGCTAGGAATAAACTAAGTTTGGTTGCTATACTAGGATTTTCATGAAAATAGGCATTTTCTAGTTTAGGGAAGCTTGATTAATCATGTTGTGCTTGATTTGGCTAGATTGGTTGCTCATGCCATGAGAATAGGTCATGAGTGACTAATCAAGCTCCTCTAATTAGCTCGAGAGAGTAATTAGAGTTCATATGTTCGTGATTTTCCCCTTGGCTTTGATATTGGATTCTTGGATTGAGTGTTGGTGAATCCCCCTAATCCCCTAGTTTCTTTTACCCTTGTTTTATCTCCTTTACTTAATTGCTTGTTGATTTACTTTGCAAATTTCCTAGTTTATTCAGATTTTAGAATTATTGTTAAACTCTCAAAAACCCAAAAATTGATTTAGCTCATTGTAGTTAGCTAATTAACTCTTGATTTCACCCTACTTCCTTGTGGATTCGACCCTATACTTATCATATATTGGATAAATTAGGTTATATGGGGCGAGTATACAACGACCCGTCAAAGTGTATCATACTTGATCCAGTAAATAGGTTTGTTATGTGTTATACCCGCCCACCAGAATTTTAGTAATCGTGAGGTGATCTTATGTAATATTTTCGTAGGTAGAAGGTATAGCATCATTACATGGGACGCCACCGCAACGAGCACTGAATTTATTAGTAACAATCTTCCCTTAGGTGAAACCGTGAAAGGTTAGAATATTTCCATGAGCTCAATATCTTAACGATTTTCTCAATGATAGGTTGAAATTTTGTCATTGACCTTCCATCTACTTTCTTAGAACACCCTGCATAAGTTCCAACTTCCTTCCTCTCACTAACCCCTAAAGGTATCTTAAGGGTGTTTATTAACTCACTAGGGGTATTTGATGAGAATTTTATAAAGTATTTTTCGTAGCTAACCACTTGTCTAGGGATGGTACTAGAAGTAATGAGAATGTACCTCATTTTTGTGCAGGCCTGCATATTCACTTTGAGGAAGAATAGTGCATCTATCATCTGCAAAAACAAGTGTGTTATTGATGGTGCTCCTCTGGCTAATTTATGCCTCTTATGTTATCGGTCACCTCCATCCTCTTCATAGCTCGTGCTAAGACTTCCATACATAGCAGAAGCATATATGGGGATAGAGGGTCTCCCTGGAGAAACTCTGCTCGAGCTGTGAACTTCCCATAAGGTGTTCCATTTACAAGAACTGATAACACCACAATAGATATGCATTAATATACCCAGTTTATCCAGAGTTCGGGGAACCCCATTGCCATCAGGGTGGTATAAGGAAGTCACATCGAACTCGATCATATGCTTTGTTTAGGTCTGCATAATAGTTTAATCACCATTTCCTTATGGATATCCAAGAGAAAAAAATATGAATATATTTTGAATCTCGATAAATTTCAGTTGTAATTTTTATGAGATTTTGTTTATGAGAAATGTAAAAAAAAACTATTTTTATGAGATTTTGTTTATGAGAAATGTAAAAAAAAACTAAGGAAACAAATGAAATAGGGAGAGAGAAAGGGAGGATGGAGCTTATTGTCATCTTCTCTGTCCCTTGTACATCAGGCCATCGTCCTCCTTATCCCCATCCTCATGTATAGATCGAAACAGAGGGAGGACAGAGGAAATAGAAACAGAAGAAAAACCCTCAAACAATACAAAAGTACGAGAACTTGGTCTTAGAACAATCACAAGAAAGTGTAGATTATTGTTCTTTTAATATTTGAAATAGAATTAACAAGATCTACAATTTTTGGAAGGTAGAAGAGAGAGAAAAGGGAGTTTCAGAAGAATGATGAGAGCAGGAGAGAGAAATAAGAAAATGGGGGAGGAGAGGGATGATAAGGGGTTAGGGTTAGGGTTAGGGTTAGGGATTGGGTTAGAAATAGTTTATTGTTTTAGGTATCATTAATAGGTAGAATGAGGACAAAAGTACAGGTGAAATTGTAAATAAAGTATAGGACCTGTATACTAAAAATAGAAATTTATATAAATGTAGCAAATAAATTGAAACACCCGATAATGGAAAAAGTAGCAACTAAAAAGGATGGAGGGAATATATTTCTTAGACTTTCCTTGAGTTCAAAACTTAACTTGCTTATATGTTCTCGATTAATCGAGTTTTTTTTAGTAAAATTGTAACACCCCAGAATTTCAAAGCGGAAAAGAAAGAAATAATAATAGTATTAATAGGACGATGGCGGAAACATCGTCTTGCGGAATCATCACTACTACTGAAATGCGTTTAAATAACCAAGTGATAAAACCAACATAAATAAATAGTATAAATAATTTAAATTAATTAGAGTAATATCTAAAATATAAAAAAAAACTAACTCTACTAACTAAAAGTCTAGGCCTAAAACATCTAACATTTTAATGCTCGCATCTCAACCCGAACCCAAAATCAAAGAAGATTCCCATCAACATAACCTGCAAAATATATAACAACAATCCACAATCGGTGGGGAGTAACTGCAGTTCTCCCGTAACAAAAGAAATCAAAGTGATTCGAACATAGATTAATAAGAAAGGAAATAATAAAGTCAAGTCAACTACAATATGCATCCACTTCCATATAACTCACAAATAACGCAAATGAATAATAAATAGCAAGTGAGTTGGATAAAAATAAATACATCATCTCAAGAGTACTTTTATAAAAATAAAAAGTATAGGTAAAATAAGTTATTGAGTCAGAAACCGAACGCCAGTGAATCGCAATTCACTTCCTAAGGTTTGTCAGATCGCAATCTCCAGGTCAGTCTATGAGCTTACGTTCCCCACTGCCCGTGTCTAAGAATGGCCAAACTCCCAATGCGGGGGTAGAACACGCTGTAACTCCCCGACCTCTGGACGACAACAATTAACCCAAGTGTACCTGCCTAGTTCGCAAAACCAGGGTGGTTGGCATGTTCTTCACCGGGGACTACATCTATCCCACCGGATATTCTTATCTCAAAATAAAATCATAAATATCATCAAAGTATCATTCATCTCAAAAACATTCGTCAAAGGGATGCCACCCGCCTTATACCCATAATTCATCAAAAGATATTTCTTCAAAAATCCTCAAAGTAGTAACTTACAAACTTTCAACAAATGTCTCCCACAATAAACACTTGAATATTTCTAAACATCAACAATGATATTGAACTGGTTTTTACAGCACCAACAATTCAATCAAACATACATCACCAATTAACTCCAAAACTTATTCATTAAAAGAGTAGTAACAAATAATCATTTTCTTTCATAAATCAAACATGAACATAAGGATACCCAATAATACATACTGCATCCTACTAAACATCAGCAACCAAGAAAAAAATAAATTACAAATTATTTCTGATTTACAAGCTCTCAAATCATTTAAAAGAGTATCCTCAATTTCACAACAAAAACCCAATAATAATTATTAAACTATAGAGTTCGAGCAGTAAAATTCACACAAAAATTATCATATGACCCTAATGACTCTACTGACATGGTACAATTTTTATTTATAATTTTTGGACTCTAAAAGTATTTTCAAACGTTAATTTACAGATTACTCAATAAAGCCAATATAATAATTAAAAATAAAAATGGACGCCCAAAAATTACCAAAAATTTACATATCATGCATAAACTCACGGAAATACATAATATACAAATAAATAAATTTTTAGGCCTCCAGAAATAATTTTCACGATTTATATACTGACAGACACGAAAATGCAAAAACAGATAAAGCAATTAAATAAAAATGTAAACAGTAGGAAAAAATTATTCTAAGGCATTGAATACATACTACACATATAACATGATCCACGAAAAATAATTTCAGTCATTTTTACATTCTTTTAATAATTATTATGCAATTTAGCCAAAAACGCACAAAACACCGATTAAATCAAATACATACTAAAAATCATACAAAAATTATTTTTCTCTATACAGTACTCACACAGCATGCATCAAGTATATTCATGTCAAATTTCGTCAATAATTTCATTCAAAAAGTATTTTAAAGAATTTCCTAGCGTAATGATCTAATACCGAATAATACCCTAATCCCTATTGTTCTAAGATAACTGCTAGTTACCTGGAACGTCGGGAGGAGAACTGAGTCTAAAGAGATAGTTAAGAGTTACGCATACAATCCAATTCCTCTTCTAACCCCAAAGCACAACGAACGAGAATTGTAGCAACAAGTCACTAGGCATTTTCTTCTTGAACGTTGAAAATTCTTGTTTCGCACTGCTCTGTTCCGACCATGATTCTCGGTGATCAAAAGCTCGGATTCTAAATCGCTCCGGTCAAAGTTAAGAACAAGATGTTGAAAACGTTATGTCCAAATTTGAAGACGATACAACGGTTAGATCTCAGGCTACGGTTATTTTCGTGAAGGTGTGACAGGAAAAACCGGGTTGAACCTTTCTATTCTTTTCCTCTTCCTTTTCTCTCTTTCTTTTCTTGAAAACGGTGAGGGTTAAATGAGAATGATGCTGAACTTCTTTTAATAAAAATCAGAATTTTATGGCAAGGAAAAAGGAAGGGTTTAGGAGAAATGACAAACTACCAAGAGTCATGAATTAAAAGAAATGAAATAAAAGAAGAGAAATTTCTTCCTTCTCCCTCCCCATAGCCGGCTGTCCAAGCCCAAGTACACCAAGATGATTTCGGCCCAAGACATCAAAGGTCCACGCATCAAAAGTCCGTCACGCGACATATCGATAAATTCCTAAATCGCGCCTAAACTTTGAAAATACTTAATAATGAAAATAATTCTAATAAATTATATTATAAATATAAATATAATGCACACATTAACACACCATATAATAAAATAATAATTCGACTCCCAAAGTATAAAGAATAAAAATCATTAATCTAGAGAAAATAATAGTTTTAGGGAAAACTTTTGCGGAAAAACTAGGAGTAAAATTATGGGTTGTTACAAAAATAAGTTTGAATTGGCTTCAATGGAGTGTCTAATTAAGGCTTAGATGGTGCACACAGTTGTAGGATGAGCATTGTGTGTACATGTCAAAACTGACACGCAACCAGACATTGATAAATCATATTTATATATAATTTTAAGGTGCATTTAGGTTGCATTTTAGAGCATTTAGATTCATTTTTAGGTTCATTATTGCATCATATTCTTAAGTTATGTTATTCTACTCCTATTTGGTATATTTTCTTGTTTTTGATGAATTTCAGGTAATGAGAACGTATTTGGAGTATATTTAGCTGAGCTTGAGGATTAGGAGCACTTGGAAATAAGCTACGATGCATAAGGATAGTATGGATATGTCTTAGTACGAGTTTGAGCGAAAACGAAGCGGAAAATCATTAGAAGAAATGTGAAAAAGGAGTCATGTATACTCTTTTGATCATAACTTTTGATGTACTTATTAGAATCAAGAAATTCCAGTTGGGTTGGAAACTAGACTTGAAGGGCTTTCCAACGGTAGGTCGCACATCCCAATCCGACTTCTGGTTTGAGAGATACAGCCTTCACAAGTTGATGCAAAATCGCGGTTTTCCCGCCCGGTCGACCGGGCGGTTTTGCCCGACCGGGCTAAATGCAATTTTCACAGGATGCAAGGCATGTTAGCCCGGTCAACCGGGCGAGAAAGGGGCCAAAATCGCTTGCGCGCCCGTAGTTTTTTTTATTGCTTTCATAGGTTGTTGCACGGTTTGTACTACTCATTAGGAGTGGGAGTTTACGTGTGACCAAAAAAAATTGTACTGCTTTCTTAGTTGCATTAGCATATTTCATTTCATATTAGACTTCATCTCATTTTAGTTGCATCTATAGGACTATTGCTGGCACTCTTTGAGAACTTTGATGATATTTTACTACATTTCCTAAGCGTCATCCATCTTGAGCATGATACTTTATAGCACGATTGTTTCGCAATTGATTGTTTGTGGTAAGATTGATTGATCTCTCTCTGGTTCGATTTAACTTTACTGTGCAGACACCTTAAACTAAGTGAGCTTTTGTGCCTATAAACTGACGTATCTGTGTCAGTTATGTTCTTTCATGTGTGATTAGTTCCTTAGTTGTCGCATTGATCTTGATTTTGACTTGGTACTCTTTGATATTTGATAGTGCATACATTTTGATATGATTGAGGCATTCTATTTCATGATCTTAGCTCCAGAGTTATTCTTGTTTTCATATTATCCTTCCTCTAGCCCCGCTGAGCCTTTCTGACTATGTTTGATTGCTACCTACATTAGAAGCCATTGGCCTCATTTGATATTTGTCCTAAGCCTAGCTTGGGGGAGCGAGTATTAGTTTTGGTTTGGTTTGAATTGAAATGCTCTATTTGTGGTTTAGAAGGATGGAAAAGTATGTTTAGTGAGCTTTGAAATTGAATAGTAAGTTCGAGAAAAAAAAAAGTGAAAAATGAAATGAAAAAGAAGTGAAAAAAAAAAGTTGTGAATCAAGTGAAATAAAAAGGGTTATGATTGAATTTCTTGAGTAAATAAGGTTGTTGATTATATTTGGAGATTGTTGGTTGTTGCGTGGAGTTGTTATGATCTTTCTTGGTCATGTTTTCAGTTATATGATGCTCCCCCTTCTTGGTTTTTCCACCACAATTCCCAAATTATTCCATACCTTTAACCTCTGCCCCATTACAACCCTTAAAAGCCCTCTTGATCATTGTGTATTATATTGTTGAGTGTTAAGTGAGTCAAAAAGTCAAAGTTAAAGAGTATTTGCTTCATCTGAGTCGACTTGATTAGGTTGAGTGTCATCATTTATCCTTTAAACACATGAGAGATTTGAGCGCACATGACTATAGTGAGGTCTGTCAGGTTTGGTTAAATCCAGCTTGGGAGAGATGGTATGTGGTATGATTGGAGAGTTGATTGTGATACATGACATGCTATGCGGCTTTGTTCGAGATTGTTTCGATGCTTGGTTTGTATAGTGATTATATCTCTTGTGTTTTCAGTTGAGTGTTTAGCCCTGTTTTAGTCCTATATTGTAGGTTGTCTTACTTTTCCCATGTCTATGTCTTATTGCTTGGGGACAAGCAATGGTTTAGCTTGGGGGAGTTTGATAAATCATATTTATATATAATTTTAAGGTGCATTTAGGTTGCATTTTAGAGCATTTAGATTCATTTTTAGGTTCATTATTGCATCATATTCTTAAGTTATGTTATTCTACTCCTATTTGGTATATTTTCTTGTTTTTGATGAATTTCAGGTAATGAGAACGTATTTGGAGTATATTTAGCTGAGCTTGAGGATTAGGAGCACTTGGAAATAAGCTACGATGCATAAGGATAGTATGGATATGTCTTAGTACGAGTTTGAGCGAAAACGAAGCGGAAAATCATTAGAAGAAATGTGAAAAAGGAGTCATGTATACTCTTTTGATCATAACTTTTGATGTACTTATTAGAATCAAGAAATTCCAGTTGGGTTGGAAACTAGACTTGAAGGGCTTTCCAACGGTAGGTCGCACATCCCAATCCGACTTCTGGTTTGAGAGATACAGCCTTCACAAGTTGATGCAAAATCGCGGTTTTCCCGCCCGGTCGACCGGGCGGTTTTGCCCGACCGGGCGAAATGCAATTTTCACAGGATGCAAGGCATGTTAGCCCGGTCAACCGGGCGAGAAAGGGGCCAAAATCGCTTGCGCGCCCGACCGGGCGGATTTGCTTTCCTGTCGTAGTTCCTCAATTACCGTCGCCCGACCGGGCGAATTTCGCCCGGTCAACCGGGCGGTTTCTCGAGACGGGTTTATTTGTCTTTGTTAGCCGATTTTGTAAAAACTATAAATAGGTCTTCTCTCTCTCCCCAAAAGCTCTGACCTCTTTTCTGACGTTATATTTTGTATTCTTAGGTTTAGCTTTAGTTTCCTTCTTCCTTTTCTCTCTAGTTTTTCATGGCAAACCCTAGTTTCTCTTTTCTTCATTAATTCATGAGTTTATAATTTTCATCTCTTTTCTTTCATTGATTTCTTTGATCATGCTTTTCTTTGTAGATTTAAATTTCTTTATTTATTTCATGATTGAGTAGTTTATTTTCTAGGGTTTGGGAATCCATGTTTATATGCTATGATTCTTGATTGATATTAATGGTTTGATTAGTTATTGATATCTCTAATTGATTAGCGTTTTTATTGTTAATCTTGCAATCTGATCAATTGTCTGGTTAAATGTTGCTAATATCGAGTCATAGATCGAGAGATAGTACTCTTTAGAGGCTTACCTACAATTAGCAAATCTGATTATGTTGAGCGACCGTACTAGCCTATGTTGATTTGAGAGCGTTAAGGCCCGACCGTAGGATTAACATGTGCTCTAGATATCTGATTAATTGAATCATTGATGATATTTTGATAGATTATAGTTATGAACATGGTGAACCATTGCCCTAGATCCTTTTTAGCTTGATTTTCGTAGTTTGATTAGTTTAGAACTTTAATTCATTATTCCCGATCTTGTTTAGTTTCTCCATGCATTAGAAGCTAGATTAAAACAACCATCTCTCTGTGGATTCGACCCTACTTACCCTACTACATTGTTAGAAGGTTTTGCAGGAATTATTTTTGACAGGTGTACGACAGCCTATCAGACATCAAGTACAATAAGATAAAACATTCAGTCAAATCAAAATGAACATCTTTATTATTTAATAATTAGACCCAATTATAATGTTCTCTTAAGTTATTCAAAGTGTACATTCCAATACAAAGTTACGTTCAATCAATAAAATTTTGAATTTTGAACTTCAAATGTTCACATTTTCAAGAACTTGGAAACATTCCTTCATAACTCACAAAGTTAAATGAACAACATCACATGCTCAACCAACAATAAGTAGATCTACATTAATGTTTGAATTTTGAATCTACAAATATAAACATTTTGAAATTTGAAGAACTAGCAAATACTCATTGGTAACTCGTAAATTTTCAATTAAAAACATCGCATATTCATCCAACAACAAGTAGATGCACATTAATATATGAATTTTGAATTTTGAATTTTAAGTTATAGATTTCGACTTTAATTTTTGAAAAACTCATCATACACGTTTGTTCGTAACTCGCAAATATTCAATCAACAACATCATATATTCGTTATATTACCATGTTCATTTGAATAAACTCAATGTTTTTTTATTATTTTGCCTCTCTTTACTAGCATTCACGTTTCATCATATTTCACATGTGTTTTGGTTTATGCATGTAATGCTCATCCTACAACAGTGTAAGTAATAATTTGCCATCGAGACTTCATTCTGATGCATATCGCTTCAAGGTGCTTCAATTCTAACCAAGCTAATTCAAATTAGTTTATTTAATTATTGGTTATGGGTTGACATGAAGGTTAAAATATCCCTTTAAATGTTTAGTTAGCATTAAATGCTTTTAAAGTGTTGGTTAAACAAGTTTCAAAGCTTTTCGAAGAAAGTCGTTTTACGATTAAGTAAAATAATTGTGATTTTCAACGTTAACTAATCATTATTAGATGTTTAATTAGTAGTAAACATGGTTTACTATCCATAATCATGCTTAACTATTGCTTAAAAACACTTAATTAAATATTTGGGAACACTATTTTTGGAGTATTGCTTTAAAATAAAGGTTTTGGACGCGGAAAGCCATAAGGGTATGATTAACGGTAGTCTGGAGTGGGAGTCTTGAGTGCAAACTTTGGTGAGTCTTGAGGGAAACCAGCGATATTTTTTACAAAGACTCACGTGAGTCTGGAATGGAGTTTGGAAATCCAAGACTCTATCAAAGACTCCTCTAGTGGGCCCATGCAAGCAATTGTTTTTTTTGGTAAACCAACAAAGCAATTGTGTGATATGAGAATACCAAAAACACCAAATCAAAATCTACAATCTGTTTCTTTTTTTTATATAAAATAAATCATTATAAAAAACCTATAAATAACCCTTTGTGTGCAATTTTTCTTTTTACATTCTCCTAAATTCTCCTATACCTATAAGTAATTATTCAAAGTATATATTCTCATGACATGATTTTATGTAATCAATGTAAAATAAAAAAAATGAAATAGAGTAAATATAAAATAATATTTTAAACTTTTTGTAGAGAGTCTGGAGATAGTCTGAGGGATAAAGTGTAAAACTGCAATGAATCTGGAGTGAGTCTAAAGAATAAATTGTAGATAAAAGTTAGTGGAAAGCTGATGTGGCACAGTCTGAAGTTTGGGGTTGAGTCTGAGGAATAAACACACCTTAAGCTTGGAGCTCCACTATTGAGTTGCTTGAGGTGCATGCTTAATTTGGTCCAATAATACGCAAGTTAAGTTTGGAAGGAAAGTTTGTTATTGGACCTCATCTGTACCCGAAGGAAAGATGAGATTTCAGGCCTGTCTTTGTCTGATATAAGCAGCAGCCATTTCTTGTCCAAATATGACTTGTGGCATATAGTTGGAAAGCTCTTCAAGTATAGGTTACGTTGCTTTTGGTTTCGTGGTCAAATTAGCAGCCATTTTAAAAATTATACTTCAAAAAGTGTAGAAAGGTCTCTGTTCAGAGTTCTAGCAGCTTAGTCATCTTTTAGGATATTTTTAATATATTTGTACTTCTTGGTCTGCCGTGATTTTTGAATATATTTTAATATTATCTTGTAAAATTTCAAGTTGAATGAATGAAAATTGAGAGAGTTATCTCTTTTACAAAACACTTGTGTTTTATGTCCGAAACAGGGTTGGTTTGGTTAATCTCTTAAATTTTTGTTTGTATGCTCGTCTTTCATTGATGGGAGAGCTAAACATCAAAGTAGGTTGAATAATAAGTTGTTTCACCTTATTATACCTTTGTTTGGTGGTATCTGGATTGGAGTTAGTGGTGGTTGTTTGTAGAAATACAAAACGATTTTTGTTCTTTGTGATCCTTAAATCCAACTCTTTCTACTTAATGTAAATGCTCTCATGTCCTTAACCTGTATCACATTTAGATAACGACTCTCCCTTCCTTCAAAAGGTATGTTGACAAAGATTTAGGTGGTTGAATGAGATGGGATTGTCGGAGATTTGATTACTCAATATGGTTCTATGACTTCAATCTAAAGCAAATAAGAGAGAAATCAGGCAAAACAATGGATGAGAGATAAGTGGCTTGAAACTGAGACATAAAGACATCGTCTAAAATGTTTTTAAAATTTAAAAATTTTGTATCGAAAATTATTGTAATCCACTAGATTCTCATCATCATATTTTTTTTTTCAAATGACCACCTAAGTATCATTGATAAGAATGCTCACTAGCATAGTTCTGTTTGCAAAAATATATTGAAGAAAAAGGTGAAAATTTGCAAAACTATATTTTCTCAATATCTCATAGGCAAGATGTTCCTCGGAGCAATGTTCTTTCAACTGCAACTAATACTAATGGTTGCACAAGTGAAGCTTCCTGATACGATATGACAATGGATCCTCGATCCAACCTGGATTTAGATTCGTGTTTCAGGATCTAGACCTAAAAATTTAGACCCGACCGATCCAAGTCCAGAGGTCAACATGTGGATCCAGATCCAATCCCAAGATACGGCTCCATAGATTCCTTTTTATTTAAAATACTGCGCAAAAATTTAATTAAATAAACCCTAAGCCAAATAAAACCCTAAGTGTGCAGCCTGTCCCTTCTATCTCTCTCCTCTCAGTCCTCCCTCTTCTCCCCTTCTAGAAGACTCAACCATAGTGACGGCTAGCGAAATGCACAATCACCACAACAGCAAGCTCCTATGTGTCACAAGCTCGACCACCATGATTAGCTTCTCCTCCCACAACAAGCTCTCTCGCTTCAAAAAAATTCAAACTCAATTACATCAATTCATTAATTCCCATTTCCTGATAAATTGTTATACTTGTAGAATCCCTGGCTCAAAATCTTGAGGCTCATAGCTTTAATTTCAGAAATTTGCACTAGTTGCTCCTAATTAGAGCATACAATATTGATAAAGACTTGTGGTCAACGTTGTTTATAGTTATGAATTTGCTTGGTGACTGTAGTTGTGATTATATTGTTGAATTTGAAATATTATTGCTGTATATTTTTTTTCTTGATTTTGGAACATAGGTGGAATAGCCTAATTATAGACGAACCCATTCTGGACCCAGATCCACAAGATCCGAATTTGGGTCCTATTTTCCAGACCCGTTGGTTCGAAGCGCATCTAGATCCAAGTCCTATGGACTCGATCAAGATGCGACTCATTGACATCCCTATTTTCTGTTCATATTTGTCCACAATGATGCTTTCTGCTTCCATCCTCTTGTAGGGATCTGAACAGAAAAATGGGAATCTTTCTTGGCATAGACAATAGCAAAAAAATCTGCTATTTTCCTGTTGCTAAAAAAACCGCCTTCGAAAAATTCCGCCAAAATCTACAGACTGCTCTAGTTGGATGTGTAAGCAAACTAGCATGTCTAGTACACAAGAAATGAAACCAAGATGTTACTACTAATCGAAAGGACTCATCAGTGATCACTAGCAGGCTATAGCATTTGCTGCAGCTTCAAGAAATCTCCTAGCTTCTGTCTCTGGTTCAGCTAGTTCAGCTGGAATCTGCACAATAAATCAATAATGTAACCAGAATATCTGAGTTTCACATTTGACTAGAAGATACACTCAAAAACCAATAAATTAACGACATTTTACTTTGTCATATAAGTTCTTCTTAGAAAGAGAAGCCCCATGAGCCAGCAGCAATCTTATTACATCCAAATGTTCACCTCGTGCTGCATGATGAAGGGGCTGCATAATTTACAAAAAGGGCAGTTGTGAATATTGGAAATTGCTAGAAATCAGATCTGTTACAGATGGAACAGCATAACAACATTCATACACTTTAAGTAGCAAGTAATAGAGGATTCAAAGAGCAACAAAAGGCTTTAAAGTACCACTTACAGTGTCACCTTCGACATCCATTGTGTCAAGCATTCTTCTCAGACACTCTGGATCAGAGGCTCTACTAATTAGAAGTTGAACTATCTCAGTGTATCCTGCAATCAGTTGCAAGAAATTGTGATGCATGAAAATTGATAATAATAAAGAGCCTTCTCGCATATCAAATGAAAATTGGATGCTTTTGACCCACCCCCAGCACAAGCATCATGCAAAGGAATTGCTCCATCCTCATCTTTGGCCCTCAACGGAAGCTCCTCTTTCCAAAAGAAGCTAAACAAATGCAAAGCAAAAAGAACAATTCATGAACGACTTAGATTGAACTCCGAGAAAATTCAAGAAATGACCCATACATCAAAACAACGACAAGCAACCTGAACACACGGCAAATGACCATACAAACAGGTAAGGTGGAGAGCAGTATCTCCATCTTCAACCGGCTCATCAATGCTGCCATCCAAGTTATCTACACATTCAAGATGATGACAGAAAAAACTCAATACATATAGCACTATCATTATCCAACCAGTGTTACCTAATTCCCTAAAAACACCACAAGCTACAATCCTAAAAAAAAAAAGTAAATCATTACATACAAGTGGTATACTTTTGAGCCAAATTAACAAAATTAGGTAACAAATTATCATTTGTACCGCAAATCAGGTACCACTAAAATTCCTTCCCCTAAAGTTTCATAAACGAAATAGACCAAACAAAATATAAAAAAATCAACGAAATAACAAACATGAAGATGAATCCAAATTGAAAAAACTCACGAGTTTTTCATCAGTATGTCAGATTATTCCTTTATAATTCAATATAACAATTAAGATAAAAAAAAATACAAAATTTGAGATGAACATAAAAACCCTAGGAGAGAGAAAGATACCGAGAGCAAGGCGAAGAGCAGGGAGGTCGCCAGACTGAGATGCGACGGCGAGGTTGCGAAGATGAGGAGGAGTATCGGTATCAACGACAAGACCATCTTCTTCGAAAAGACCTTCTTCAACGTCGTTGTCTTCGTCTTCCATCATCCCGTTTCTGCGCCCTGGAACTGCCATATTTTTCTCTCTCCAACAACTTCTTCGTCTACTTCACTCCCTCTCAACTCTCAACTCTCAATTGTCGAGTGTCGCCTAGGTCCAATCTTGCCCGGGGTTGCGTTCTAAAAACTAGTTGTTGGCCTCGGCGATGTCGTAAAATTAAAAGAAAATGGTGAATACTCGACAATAGGTAAAGTTTTTTCTGTTAACATCTTGTATGTGTAGATACTTAACCCGGGTTACGTTCTAAAAACTAGTTGTTGGATCTTGCGACGCCTTGTTTAATTAAAAGAAAATGGTGAATACTAACCATATTGTAGGTTACCTTTAGTAACTTGTAAGTTGAGGGCTTGAGAGGTACTCCCTCCTTTTTTTTTATTGCTACATTATTTGGGCACATTTTTCAAGATGTTTTTAAACCCTTAATATCTCTTATTTCCTTTAAGTAAAAGTTATAAATTTTTGATATTATGAATCTACACACTGAGACAAAGCTAATAAGACCACGCATGATTATATTTTTACTTATAAAAAAATCACAACAATTGGTCAAAGTTGGTAGTTTGATTTCCTAAAATGGAAATGTAGCAATAAAAAACGGAGGGAGTATTATATAGACATTTTTAAAAGTTGAGTCACAATATAGAAAATTAACAGGCACAATATAGAAAAAGCTATAAATTTTTTAAAAGTTTTGGTTTATTATAAGTGTTCTTATTCCTAAAAGTTGGGTACCCGATTTTCCCGGATCGGGACACGGGCCCAATTTTTAACTACCCGGATATGCGGGTACCCGAAATATTAGGGTTCCCGATTATGAACACCGGTTATACTTCTTTAGTGTGCTTTTTCAATTAAACCAAACAATCTCAATGTTTAGTACAAATGCATGTAAAATAGTATTTATAGATTTAATCTATATATATTGGTACTTTCTTGTATGAAAACTTTTTACAAAAGATGTGTTTTATTAGCCTAATTTATATTTATTTGAGCTTATTAGTCTTGAACTCTTTTGAACTTGTTGAATCTAGAAATAACTTATATGAAATGAACTTGGGTAACTCTTAATGATCAAGAACTTAACTTACTGGAATTTATTTTTGCTATTAGTAGTGAACGAAATGTGGGGAAAATAAAGACTAAGTTTCTTTTACGGTATTTTTACCAAATACCCCCGAGTTTTTGGTTTATTTACGAGGTACAGGTACCCTCGCACTTTTGAAAATACACGGGGTACCCCTCAGTTTCACGATAATACACCCAAATGCCCTTAATCACTAACGGCGTTAACCGCCGTTAATCATAAACCCTAATTAACCCTACCTTTAACCCTAATCCTAACCCTACCTCAAACCCTAACCCTAACCCTAACCCACCCCCTCCCCCACCACCCCCCCCACCCCCACCCCCCGCGAGATCCCCCCCCCCCCCCCTCCTCCCCACGCTCCCCCCAGCCCCTCCCCCCCACCCCCCGGACCGTCACCCCCCCCCCGGCATCTCTCATCCCGATCTACCTCTAGGCGGACCGAGTCATCAACTCCGCTCGGCTGCCGGCAACCTACCTTAACCCAACCCAACAACTTTTTCGCGGAAAATTAAAGGGTGGTGGGGGAGGGGGCGTTGCGAGAATCGGCGGGGGTGGGGGAGGGATGTCGAAATCGCGGTGGTGGGGGAAGGGGTGCGAAACTGCGACGGGTGGGGGAGGGGGTCATGGGATGGGGGTGGGGCTGGGGTGGGGAGGGGGGCTACGGGGATGGGGTGGGGGAGGTGGGGCTGCGGGGGGGGGGGGGCCTGTGGGGGTGGGGGAGGGTGGGGGGGTGGGGGGTGCGGTGGGGGTGGAGGCTACGGGGGTGGGGTGGGGGGAGGGGTGGTGGTGGGATGGTAGTGAGGTTAGGGGTTAGGGTTTGAAATTAGAGGTTAGGGTTAGGGTTAGGGTTAGGGTTAGCATAGGGTTAGATGTTAGGGTTTAGTTAGGTTAGTTAGGTTAATTAGAGTTAATTAAGGTCTAATAAGGGTTAAAACTAACGGTGTTAACCGCCGTTAGTCACTAAGGGCATGTGGATGTATTATCGTGAAACTGAAGGGTACCCCGTGTATTTTCAGAAGTGCAAGGATACCTCGTGAATAAACCGAAAACTCGGGGGCATTTGGTGAAAAAACCGTTTCTTTTACTAAGCCTCATGTTTAAGCACACAAAAGAAAAAAAAATGGAAGGAAAAAACCAACAATGCTATCAATATATGAGAGTATATACTTATAGAGAATCAAGTGAGAGGCTAACCGGATATCCGTTTTTTTATGAAATACAAAAAAACAAAAAGTGTACCAAAAACTCCATTTTCACTCCATCAATGTTCATTTCATTAAGCTGGCATGTTTTTATCATTTAACTATGTTATTTTACTATACATTCTTTTGTTATGAGCTATATATTTCAGTTAAAAAATAATTTATGAGCTACATATTATTTCATAAAAAGACGAAATGTATCTATCTAAACACTATATCCTTTTACATTAAAACTCTATATCCTTTTACATTAAAACGTTTATGCTTTTAAGAGCATCAACATTATATACAAGATTTCGACTCAATTCTTTTCTTTTTATGCTCTTTATTTATTAGAAAAAATATCAGTATAAGATTTTGGTTTCCATTCGATAAGTATGAATTTTGATAACCGTAAAGCCGATCAAGGTTAAACCGAACACCTCTATACGACAATACAATAATAGATAAATTCCACATAAAATTCCATAATATATAAGGACACAAATATAAATATTTTTTTGACAAATTACATGTACTTAGTATTTGATGTATTTGAACACGCGGCATCTCGGAGTGATGATTTTCACATTCCAGAAGTGAATACTAACACTCCCCAAAAAAACACATTTTACAAGCTCATCTGGTGAAAGTAACTTCTATCCTATAAAGAAATAATAGGCTTTACCCTATAGTAACAATCCAAAATTTATACCTCTTCATACCAACATACAAAATTATAAGCCTAAATGAAGAGCCTACTCACCAATGTCTTGTTATAGAGCTCTCCGAAGCGGGCCCATATTTCCCCCAAAATCCAGACAAACTTCATGGAAAAGAAGGGGGATGTCAATTGCAGCTTGGATGGATCCTTCCCTCACCACTGTACCAATCGGACGGAGTGATCTCAACCCGGTTTCCGATGATACCAATGGTGAGCACTTAATGCCTCGTATCAGTTGTCTTCATTCTGGTGAACGAACCAATGGGAGAAACCGAGAAAGGAAGGCAAAGGGAAACAATAAAATCAGTCCATCTCATGCCGCAGCTGTTTCTACGTACTCTCTGGCCTTCTGAATGACATACTGAATCCGCTTTTCGTCACCAAGTGACTTTTCAAAATTGAGATACTTCTTGAACAAGAACTGCAATGGCAGATGGGAGATTAGAAGATTATGAGAAAAGATCACACAAGTAGACGGATGGATAGTGAACAAAGAAAATGTCAAAAACCTTCATCTTTTTTGCTGGAACACTCATACTAGTTGCTCTCTCAAACAATGCACGGATAAAGTCAACATCACCCAATCGAATTTCCTGTACAAGGGAGATAAAAATCTGTAAGTCTACCTTCCCAAAAGAGTGAAAGAGTATGCTATAGAACTAGAATAAACAAATATAACCTGATCAAGATAAACACTCCACAGGTCCCTCCTCTTTGGGTATTCACGCAACATTTTCTCAAATATTGAGCGCCCTTTATCTGGAACCCCATTTTTAAACTCAAGGATAGCCACTTGTGAAAGAAACTGTACAACTTCATGCTTAGGGAGTGATAAAAGAGCACGATTCATCATCTTATCAACTTCATCAGGCTTTTGCTTTAATAGCCACTGGATTCTCCTCAGCCATACCTAAGCTTATCATAAATTCAGACACTAGGACTTGAATATTTCCTTAAAACAATGCAAGCAGAGAAGTTCAAGAAGTACCTCGCATGACTGTTTGAACTTTTTAACCATTTTGTCAAGAAGCTCATCAGCCAACTTATGCTGTTCTGTCCTTTCATACAATCCTAATAGCTCCAAATGCAACTTTAGGTGATCGCAGTACTGCAGTGCTCTCTGAAATAGTTTTGCTACCGCCTCCTGAAAGACCAGAGCAGCCGAAATATACAATTAAAAAAAATCAAGGGAAAAAAGAAAAGTATATATAGAATAATTTATGCACATACACACCTCAGAGGGATTCCCATACTGATTTTCCAAATTAAGGTATGCTACCCATACGTTCAGCTTCTCATTTTCACAAGTGATGTTGATTGTTTTCAAGGCCCTTCAAACATGAAACAGACGGGGTTTCAGAATTCACAGAGCATGTAATGAATAAATGAAAACAAATTGCTAATGCATTTTTCCACTGGGAGCCTGATGATCATTTTTCTCGCATCAAATTCACAAAAAATGATGCAGTGTTCTGCAATCTTATCACAATCAAAATAAAAATGGCAAGATCCCTCTACGGAAAGCAAGATAATTTGGGGGCATTTGTATGGAGGGTTTCAGGATAGGGAAAGGGAATGGAAATTTTATTTACCCTCAAATGTTGTTTGGTTGATGAATTCTTGCTTTCCCTTTACCCATTTTTCAGTTTCACTTTACCCCATTCTACACCAAATCCCCCCCCAAAAAGGTTTTGAATTCCCACATTCTCCTGTACACCTTAACCACCATTGGCCATCCTTGATCACACCCCCCCATCAAGCTGACCCCTAACCCACCACCACCACCACCATAAGAACTGATCCCACCCCCCAAGTGCCAGTTGCTGGATTTCAAAGTGTCATTCTGTTTAAGTCATGAGCTATTAATTAGTAATAGTTTGCCATGGTAATCAGAGACTATATCACCTTTCAGCTACTGATCGCGCTCCCTCGACATCGGCCATAGAAAGCATAAACTGCATGTATTTTATCCAGACGAAGCTGCTGTTGGGGGGAGCTTCTAACTACTTTCTCGAACTCATCGGTAGTTCTCGGAATATCTCTCTCAAGCAAACGTTGTTCAGCAGCCATGATTTCTTGTTCCTTCTCTTCCTTGGCCTTTTTCTTAGCCTGCCTCTTGTTCTTCTCATCAATGGCACTGGAACCATTAACAATTATTTCCTTGTTGTCAGGTAGAGCAAACACCTCGTCATCCTCATTATCATCAAGAGTAACCTCCAGAGGAGGCACAGAAGCCCTTGATTCCACTTGGACAAGAGCTGATCCCTCTTCACGTTCAAATAAGAAATCTGAATGTGTAATTTGAGGCATGTCAGCCTTCGCTTGAGCCACAATTGTAGGATCATCAACTGAATCAACCTCCATCATTCCATGATTATTACCAAGCTCATCCTCAAAATATGAAGACTTCATTCCAAGTGATATTCTGTGTCTTTCAGTATCCACTTTCAAAACTTTTGCAGTAACTCTTCCCCCTGGTCTGAATTGGTCATCAAGATTGTCAACATGGTCATCTGAAATCTCTGACACATGGCATAATCCATTCAAGTTTGTGTTATCAATCACAATAAAGAGACCAAAAGGTACGACTCGTTTAATGCTACCTTTTACAACATCACCAACACTTAGACAACCTAAATCACTCAACTCAGATCTGCTACTCTTACTATCTACCTTCAGAGTAACTTCAACACGTCCCGATAAAGGTTCGACAGAGAGGACTTTCCCCTTAACAAGTTTACCAACTGGAAATTCCTTTATAGGGTCTTCAACATACCCATCAGACAAGTTGGCAAGCTTGATTTTTGCATCAATGTGCCTGGAAAGAAGAATGAAGCACCCCTTGGGGGTAATACTCTTAACATAACCATTCACCACCATATCAAGCTCAAGGTCTTCAATCTTTTGAATACGACTGCTACGAGAATCTCCAATAACAGTATCCTCAAAGGAGCGTAATGATAAGTCAATATGGACATTTCCATTAGCTGAGTTGTTGACATCGAGGATTTTACACTTAACGAATTGACCCTCATGATAGCCAGATAAGGGATCAGAAACCCAGCTGTCAGTAAGCTCAGTGTAGTGAACTTTACCATACAGGTAAGGTCCTACCTGCACAAGAATGCCCCCAACACCCGGAAGAATCCTCCACACTCTACCACCACGAACACCTCCACTCTGAAGATGATACACTTCCTTCTCATCTGAAGTATAACTGTTCTTCAGTCCACCAATTAATCCATTGGAGGTGGCAGAAAATGGGTGCATAACTAAACGCAAGGACATTTTCTCTCTATTCATACTCAAGATGTATCCAGAGAGAGTAGTCCCCAACCGGAAACGCTTCTGAAAGTTCTCCAAATCGCCAGGTTCACATGCACTGTCGAGAATGAAAAGCTTAGCCTTCACTTGCCGAGAGACTGCTAACCAGACCCACTCTTTATCTACTTTGTAGACATAACCACTGATGTGCTGTCCTACCGAAAAGTCGAATGCGTCAGCTATTTGCACATCTTTAGTCAGACTGGAACCTGAACAAAATTTTAAGATAAACCTTAGGACGAGCGAAAGTAGAGGTAAGGTAGAAAGTAAGTTCTTAAAACACATGAAGCAACCTTGAGTCGGTGAATTCTTAACCCACATGAAGCAAACTTAAGTCAGTGAAAATGATGGAACAATATCATGATCATCTGATCTGTTCTTCCTAACTCTACTTTGCACCAAAATTCTTATAACATTCATTCCTTCAAGACAGCATGTCGTTGGTCTACATTGATTAGCTATCATCATTTGTACGCCAAAGTAATACATGTCAATGAAAAAGGAGCAAAAAAGAAAAAATGATTTGTTATGTCCAATTTATTAACAAGAAAAATTTCAGAGGTGGAACTGACTAATAAAATGCCATATTAATTGCATTTGTTGAAACCTCATAAGTCATATCCTTCTTACATGCAATAATTTTCAAACAAGATCAGTTAATGCCTTATTGGCAATAAAGCAACAAACAATCAGCTAAACAAGTGATAACAATATGTAGGCATTTTCAAACTATAGAAAATCACTTGGTGCTCTACTCAAATATGATCATAAAAGAGACAAATCACAACAGCTAAAGAAGTCTATTTCATGGCCCTATCTGAGCTACATGTAGCAATCAATGTCAGACTACAGCAACTAAGACAAAATAGTTGGTTTTTCATTTTACTAAGCTAAGTAGGGTTGTCAATATAAGAAAAACAGCTTTCCAAATTCCACACTTATGCAGCGGAAAAAACACAGTCATAGATTTTGCATGCAGCAAAAAGAGAGTTCAAATATAAACTACGTTTTTCTAGTAGCTACTATGTGTAATAAGAGTTCTAACTTCCTCGTATCTGGGAATTGTAATCCTCTTCACCATTATTAATCGAGTTAATGTTCAATTCATTGATTATAAAGTTAGTTCAATCACAACAGTGACAAATGGCACTCACCTGATACCATCGATGGTTTGATAGACAGTTCCCACAGGCTGCCTTTCTTAGCGTTCTCTGGCTTCACACAATTCGCAACAATCCTAGCAGTCAATGTCTGCCCCACTTTGTATACTGAGAAGGGATCTTCAACAACATTCTCATCATGTACCTCTGTAATGTGAACTCTCCCACGATATCCAATCCCAAACTTTAAACGTAGCTCAAGAGGTTTAATATCTGTAATCTCTGCATGGACCTGAGAGCCAATATCATATTCAGATCTCTTCTTTGCCTTCTTTGAGCTTGACGTCTCCACAACCTGGTTAGAAGATTCAAGGAGCAAAAGCAACCTGCCCGCTGTTGAATCACTTGGAAGTGCCATGATAGTTGCAACAACTCTTTCACCACTGGAGAACTGCTTCCGGTGTAACCTCTGCAAATTGTAATCAGTTGCTGCTGCATATCCTATAGTAAAATTATGCTCTGGTAACGAAACTACCAAGTAACCCTCTTTAACTATTTCAACTACAGCAGTTACTGTTTCATGCACTTTGAGTTCTTTCGGTTCTCTTTTTCTTTTCTTCTTAGATATTGTGGATGTACTAGCATCCCCTTCAGACTTCTCAACAAATTCTGGCCTCAAAGACAGGTCAACTAGGCGCTCTGACTTAGCAACATCAAGAATAACAGCTCGAACAGTGGAGCCAGATTCAAGAGTCTTTCCACCCAGCTGATACTGTGTGATGAAACCAAAAACATCAGTATATTTCTCAAAGCTGATAACAACCCCAAATTCCTTTGCCTCACTAATTCTACCCTCAACTACACATCCAATATTCAAATTTTCGGGCCAGCTAAACTTGGAGCTTCTTAAATCAGACATATGAAGCTCAGCAATCTTCTCCTCTGTTAGAAAATATGATTGGAGGAAGGAAGCATCAGTAGATGAGCAACTGGACTGCCTTAGTGACAATGTTAAGCGACCACTTTCATTGTTAATTTCAAGAATATTGCAGCGCACAGATTGTCCAACGAAAAATATATCAGAAAGATTAGTGTTCCTGTCATCTAGTGCCTTTTTCCTTGGAGAGAAGCCGGTCAAACGCCCAAGAAAGCGAACAAAACATCCATTTTCAATCAAATTACATACATAACCATTGATCACCGAGTTCAGAGTAACCTGTGTAATATCAGCAGGAAGCTGTGGTACAGCATGAATGAGAGAATATTTTGCGCTAAGTATTATATTGTTTCCTTCAATATCTAGAACCAGCAGCTCAGAAAGTTCATGGCCAGGCTTCAACACCGACTTCATCTGAGCAGATTGTGCCTGGTGGTCAGCCAAATGTTCAGTATAAATTGTACCCTTCATGTTTCCTTTTACATTTACATGTAAGAATACGACATCTGGCATGACAAGCTCAACCACTCCAGATACCACACTACCCAACTTGACCATGTCATCCTCAGAAAGCTTTGTTGGTGAAATAATGAAACTAAGATTGATACCATGTGAAACACTTGTTACTCTGCATTTTACTACTTGATCAACATGGTATCTTGAGCTCGTGTCACATCCTGGCTCTAAACCAAGCTCAGATCTGTTGCAAGAACCAATATTAAATATACTGTCTAGGGAATTCAAGCAAGAATAAAAAGTAGCACAGTCAGTAAAGTGGTTCAAAAAAAAGGTATAATATCAACATTAAAAAAAGTAGGAGAAAATACAATCAATGAGACATCGTCAATCAGATCAAAGGCAATGGAATTAAGGATAATTAACATCTGAGAGACGAGAAACACTATGCTCAAAGGAAATTGAATTACGAGATGGCAGAAACTAAATATATATATCAGCTGGATCCACATTAATGAGTTGAAGTGAGAGCATAGATTTTGTTAATTGTATCCAGCATTTTAGCCATGGTTTGTTGTCCTGACTGCTTTAAAAGTTCCTAAACACGACAGAAAACAATACTAAGCTAAACAAAAACATATAATATTTACCATCTCAGTTCAAGATTCGGGAAATTTGATTCTACAAAGTAAATCTCCCTAACTGACTAAACAAGGAGTTGTTCTTATAGAGCCACAGTTAAGGTAAAAAAAAAAAAGGGGGGGTTCTCCTAACTCAAAAGGAAAAAGGCATTAAGAAAATTCAGTGTAGAGCGCCAAACCAACAAAATACATTACTGAAGTACTGAACCTGACCACGTAAAGGGTATTTTGGATATTTCCTGCAATTAGAGCTAAGGTCTTCCAGGTTTAAGAAAGAAGAAGAATTAAATTATTTATAAGTTCATTAGATTAAATACATCTGTGCATAACCAACCTCTTAATTCTGGAAAAGGCACAACAAAGTGAATAAAGATAATTAAGTCAGGTATATTGACATAAATAGCAAAAGAGTCTCATAGAAGCAGCTTTCAGAACCAAGCACAGTCACCAGTTTTTCTTTTCGAGGAGTAGAACTGTGGAATTGAATTCTGGAATGAACAATATAATTAAACAAGAGAAATGAAGATGAAACCTGGGGGCAAATCCTTGAACTCCATTGTAAAATCGGACAGTGCATCCACGGTTGTCAATCTTCATAATCCACCCATGGGTTACTAACCCTTCAGTTGCATCAGCATAAGAGCTCAGAATGCTGAGTTTTGATTTCACCTGAAAGAAGCCAAGCTTCACGTAAGACAAGGGATAGGAGATGCAAGAGAAAACACAAAATTAAAGATAAGTGTTTATTTTTTAGGGAAACTAAAGACAGAAGTTGACATATATATGTAGGGTAAGCGGTCCTTATCTGAGAACATATATCATATGTGAGAACATATTTATGTTTAGAACATACGCAACACTTTTTAGAACATATGCAATACTTTTTAGAACATAATTAAATTTTTGTTTTTAGAACATATTCAACACTTTTTAGAACATATGCTATGATTTTTAGAACAATAGCTTATAGAACATATGCTATGATTTCTAGAACATGAACACATCTTTTTACGTTAGAACCTAATCAACACATATACATATATTGATATATACATCAAAACTCTAGTGCGACTATTTAGAACACGACAAGAACTATATAGAACACAACAAAGAATACATAATAAGAACTATTTAGAACACATTAAGAACTATTTGAAACATAATAAAAACTATTGTGAATACAACCAGGACTATTTAGAACACTAGAAGAACTATTTAGAACATATGTTTTACTATATTTAGAGCATAAGAGCAACCACGTAGAACATCCTTTTTTTATTATCAACAAAATGATCACAAAATTAACATGGGAGAAAAATATGTTATGAAACATATGCTCTAGAAATTTAAGTATATACTTCCTCAAAAAAAAACTTATGTATCCTAAAAAAAAAAGTTCAATAAGTATGTTGTTCTAAAAAGTGTTGCGTATGTTCTAAAAATTTAAGTTTGTTTCCTTGAAAAAAAAAAGTTTCCTAAAAAAATTAAGTTGTTCTAAAAAGTGTTGCATATGTTCTAAAAGTTAAGTATATTTCCTAAAAATAAGGTTAATTATGTTGTTCTAAAATGTGCTTGCATATGTTCTAAAAAGTGTTTCACATTTTCAAAAAAGTTAAGTATGTTTCATAAAAAAAAAAATCATTATTTTCTAAAAAATGTTACATATGTTCTAAACCTAAATCTGTTCTCACATAAAAAAGTGTTCTCACATAAAAAAGTGTTCTCATATATATATATATACTTCCTTTGTTTCCTTATAGATGCATCATATTGACTCGATACACTTGACAATGCACAACTTTGACCATTAATATCTTCAATTATACATTATAAAAAATTATGAAAATAAAATATCTTGAAAACAGATTAGCCCAATAACGATTAAAATAGTGACATTTATCTTTAAATATTAGTAATTATAAATGTTCAAACTTATGATGCATCTATTAAGAAACGGATGAAGTATAGGTCAAAAAAGGACTAGGATACAAAATTGGTATAAAAAGTCGGGTCTTTGCCAAATGAGTATAAAAAAAGGCTATCGGTGACATATTGGCATAAAAAATAAAGGCACTTTGACAAAATGGTATAAAAGAACAACTCTGGTGTCATATAAGCCTAAATTTTTACCAGATTAAATTTTTTTCCATCCAAATTCAACATAAAGTCAAATGTAATTAATAATAAGTTACTATAAACATCATCTTTTGACCATTTTTGTATCTTTAAACCTTTATTATTGTTCTTCCTTAATACGCATTATCATTATTGTTATTGTTATTATGTCATTTAAAAGGAGAAAGAGGTGAAAAATAAAGTGAAATGAGGTTTAAACTAGTTTTTTATTATTCAAGTACGAGTTTGAGTTAAATCCAACAAAAAGTTAAATCCAGCAAGAATTTTGGTTAATATGATGCCAAGCTGTTTTTAATACCAATATATCATAGCGCCCCTATTTTTAATACCACGTCACCAGTGTCCTTTTTTTATACCAAACTGTCAAGATCCCTCTTTTTTGGTACCAATCTGGCAATTCGGCTGACAAAAAAGATAAAAAAGAAGAGAAAAGGAGAACCAAAGATTGTATCCCAAACTTCTATATGCATATACTTTGAAAGAAATGACCATTTCTTTAACTAAAAGTGGATCTGTTGTTTGGAACTGCACGGGATTTTTTTTGAAGCCGATCTCCACATAAGTAAACCAAATTTATAACCAGCTACAACCTCAACCCCACCCGAAGAAAAAGAATAAAAAACAAAACCAAAGAAATAGAAATGCAAGACTTTTCCTAAAACTAATCTATCATCTATGGCAATGGGGATGATAAGCATGAGTCCAATTTACAACTTATGAGTAAAACTTTTAAGCTTAATTTTTCATCAAAGAAAGTACTTCCTCAAAACACAGGCCAATCAAGTCATTGGAAATAAAATAATCAAGAAGTACAATGGTCAGCAATGGTGCGAGCTTAATGGTACAATGCCATCAATTTTGACTAAAAGTCCAAATTGTTAATCTAGCCAATTTGAGGCCAGTATAGTGAGTTCTCTTAAGGAGGGTGGGGGTCCTTCCTAGAAGAATTGCCCACTCTTGTAAACTTTTAGGTCGTATGGTTTGTGATATGTCAATAATACTTGCCAAAAAAACTATACTACCTCTGTTCCCTTTTCATCTACATGCTTTCCCTTTCGATCCGTTTCTTTTAATCTACACACCGTTGTTTTTTTTCTACTTCTCATAACATGGCCCATCTACTTTCTCCTCTTTTTCCACCCATGTGATACATTTAATATCACCTTAAAATTTCTCTCTTCACCTTTTTAGTTTATCTCTCACACTTTTCCATTTTTCTCTCCACCTTTTCAGTTTCTCTCTCACTTTTGTACTTCCTCATTGGTTTTCCCCAAAAGTGAAGTAATTAAATTAAGAGAACATGGAGGGAGTAATAAATAAATAAGACGTACAAAACAGAAAAAGGCACTCACAAGTGTTTTCTTATGCGTAACAGTTATCCTCTTTGACTTGCAACCAAGAACACGAAAGATCAACTCCGCACCAACCTGCAGAACACAATATCATCAATGACTTAGCCTGAACAAATCAAAAGCAAGGAATTATGGAACTTAAGGGAGGAAGATGAAGTTCGATTGATTAATAAATGGAAAGCAGCAAAAATATAGAAAGATACAAGCTTTCGAGAAGCTTGTTTCTCAACCAAAATGAAACCAATAAACTCCCCTATAATTTTAGCATGCCTTCCCTCCCCCTGATCTTCTCTATTAGAATTTCTCCCCTAATTAACTCTCTAGCTTATTCCCCAAGCTATCCATATCTAACGTATAAAGATATTGCCTAAAGTAGTAAAAGTACCCTAGAAAAGCAAACCACATATCCTTAAACAAGATACTATTGGAAATTATTCGAAGGTTATACATATCATTAAGCAAACCAAGAGTCCACTATACTATGACATAATCAAAAAAATTAAAGCAAACAATCCCGTGAAATTTCATATAAAGCTAAGCTGGGATACTCTCCACAGAAAAGTGCCACTCAGTCCAATGCGGAGTTCCAACTAAAAATTCTGCCTTGGAAGAATTTGGTTTTTTCTTTCCATCCAAAACACCTGAAAGACAGCTAGGCAAGAAGACATCCTTTTATCCTTATTAACCAATCACACTTACAAAGCTCCACTAGAGACCACAAGCAACCCCAACTGATCTCCATAATGGCATACCACCTCTTCCAAAAAAGATGCCACCCCCATAATGGGAGAAACTAAGGCTCTCACCTCTGCGTTCCCTACAGGTCTAAGGCACAGGAAGCATACATAACTAAAGTATTAAGGCACCAAAAATCCGTACTCCCTAAGCTCTATAAGACTAACATCGGTCTGTGATATAATTAGGGGGACTATGAAGTACTACTTTACTAGTATTTAATTAGAAGAGCAGGTTTTAATCCTCATAGGAGATAGGACAGACAGTAGACTGATAAGCAACATTCCCTCAGTACTCTAAGCATTACAACTGTTCATAGGATTAATGCAACCATTAAGCCAAAAGATATTCAACCTTAAACTTTTTACGAGGCTTCTCGATCTCAAATTCAGACATATGTCGTAGGGGGCAAAGAGCCTTGACACCACTGTGAAATTGCACAAAAGCACCTGGGCTCTTCACAGCAATGACTTTAGCCTTCACTATCATCCCAGGCTTAACATCTGCATGAGTAAAGACCGCACCTTCAAAAGCACTAGCCTGATTAAAAGGAAGGAAAATGGAGCAAGTTAATCAAGAATACATAACAGTATTGTTAGGAAAGAAATGATAGTACACACAATAGCAGACAAAAAGAAAGTACTCATAAGTCATAAGCAACAACATATGCAACACAAGATTGTTTACAGAAAAAACTTCTCCACAACAGAAGGAAAAAACTTCACAACAGAAGGAAAAAACCACGACCCCATTCTCCGGAGATGAAACTCCACCCTTAGTTTTAAAAGGCGCTAGGCGCAAGGCGAAGGCACGGGCATCCTGTAGGCGTACCAATAACCTTTAAAATCAATTGTATAACATTATTTTATGCTTAAAACAACATAATAATTTTTTAAAAATATAAGCTGCGGTAATTAAATATTATATGCCCTGCTTACTCGTTGTCAACTACTGTAACTAAAAAAAACTGTATACTTTTATTTTAAGAGGAACCGGGATGGGAGCTTTATCAAGAAAAACGAAGCAGAAATGCAAAACAGAAAAACAAAAAGAGAGAAGGAACAAGGAAAAAGAAACTGAGAAAGAAAAAAAGAGACAAGGACACGTGACTTCTTGCAGTCACTATTTGAAAAAAAAAAAGGAAGTGGGTCCCTTCTACAACTGTAGAAAGAGAACATCGAAGTCCCTTAAAAAAAAAAGAACAGAAAGAGAAAGAAGATCGAAGAAAGATTAAAACATACCCGAAGGCATGGTGTCAAAACAAGGCCGCATCGTATCGTATCGCCCGTGTTGTAAAGGTTTTCAAATCTACCGAACCGATATTACCCGCATCGTAAAGGTGTAAAAAAGCCGCATTTTAGGCGGGTTCTAGGGATATTTTATGGTTTTAGCCGATATTTGGCGGTACGACAACCGCATCATCCCCGTTCCCGCATCACCGAGACCGTTACCGCGATCGCGACCGAAACCGCATTTTCGAACTATGCCCGAAGGTTGCGCGCCGGCGAGATACCGGAGAAGTGGTGCCGGAATTGATGGTAGACGGCCCACCGGCTTCCTCTGTTATCTCCGGCGAGTGGAAGACCATCAATTCCCACCAAACCATAAATTAGGGTTTTCTCTCAATTAGGGATTATTAATTAGGGTTCAATTTGATGAAATTCAATACCATTAACAAAAGGGCTTTTGCTCGAAATTGGTTAATTAAAACCAAGTAAGTTTAAATTTGAAGGAATTTTTTTTTTTTTTGCAACTTTTCAACTCAGATCTATCTCTTGCCTTTCTCTTTTGCGCCTCTTTGCTGAAAGCGGTCAAACGTTGTGCCTCATGCCTCCCAAAGAGGCGGCTAAAAGCGCGCGCCTCGCCTGAGTCTAAGGAGGCGATTTTCTCAGCGCCTCTACAAGCGTTGTGCCTCATGCTTTTTAAAATAAGACTCTACTATTAGAATTCTGCGGGTATAGCAGCAATCATCATAACAGATCCAAGCAATGTATCTAGACCAATATTATTCCGAACCAACATAAAGAATCAACCCACAAACCTATTGTCATATGACTGTTACACACCTTTACTCTCACATGTGTTTGCAGTTTGCACTAACCATCATAAACAAACTCTCCCCTTCACGTTTGAGTTTTTAAACATGCACGAACTCACCTTGACCTACACCGTCATGATGAGCAACACATGTGATTAGAACAAATTCTATACAGCCTTAATTTTCCAGCCAAAGTGACTTTCACGAAAGTTCCATCCTTTTACAAACTTCTACCAGGAGCTCACTAATTCTTATGCGATACAAGCTCGCATAATCAGCTAAGTCATCAATGGGACATTAAAAATTACTCTTATATGTCAGATAAACAAGGCATATAGCCCATCAAATGACAAAAATGCCGAAACACACTTGACCATTTTTCCTAAGCAGCAAAATAGTAAAATGGTCGGGATTTAGGCAGATTAATCCCAATGATTTTATCTTAAGATAAGCACTAGTCTAAATTTAATTCACAGATAGCAAATTAATCAAAATTATACTACATTCTAAAAAAGTTACATAGGATTCCAACACCATAAGATTCACATTTTAAAAAAGAGCCAGGTCATATGATTTGAGCACATTACCTGCTTCAAGAATGCATTAACCATGAGCAACTTGAAGTCTTGAGAGAACACAACAATATTTTTCAGTATGGATATCAGATTTTAATATGAATTAGAATTTTTACATACACATAAAAGCAAAGGAGACAAATTTCTGTTCCTTAAGAAGTGAATTTCTAGTACCTAAAATGTTTCTTTAGTAACAGCTCAAGGCAGAAAAATAGTAACTTGTTCCAGACTCTACATAGCATGCTTCTTTTGAATTCCACTTCTAGCTGCCTAATATGCTATTTTGCAATTTTCCTATTCCATTCACTCATAAACACCCAGTAGCTCAGGATAATATGTGAGGTTCTGCTTGCTGAGTTTGTTGATTGTTTCTATTTAAAAGTCTAATGCTCCCTCTGTCCCTTTCAATTGACAATGTTAAATCTTATGACGTCTCAATTCAAAAGACATAAAGCAAATGGACAAACTAAGGGGTTGTTTGGTTCACTATTTTTGGGCTTCAAGAACCGGAATCAATTACCGATTCCCTTTCTTCTTATTTGGTTTAACCCCTCATCAATCCCTTACCATTACTTGATGGTAATGGATTCCCCCAATTTGTTACCTTCCCCTCCCCCTCAAGTAACAAAATCCATTACTTGAAGGTAATGGTTACCCTTCATTTCCATTTCTTGGCTTGAACCAAACACTCAATAAAGGTAACCATTTTTGTTACCATTCCCCTCCTCTATTTGTATCCATTCCCTTTCCATTCCATATCTTAAACCAAACGACCCCTAAAGCATGCGTTTGTCGCGCAACGTGAAAAATGTGAGTTTTTGACCTCAATAGATGTATCTAGGATTGTTTAAGGGGGATTTGGGAATAATCTAATTTAGAAATAGATTGAGTTATAAAATTAAAGAACTCTTAGAACTTTTAGCAGAAGTGAAATTATCACATAAATATGGGGGAATAGTCATGGAGGGAGAAGTAACCAAACAGTGAACGAGTTGCCAAACAACTGTAAATAGAAAAACCATTTGAAAGCAAACCTTCAAAACACCCATAGCAAGCCCTTCCAAGTGCCTAAACCCAAGTATTCTTACTCGAACATCATTTCCTTCCCTAAACTTTTTCTCAAGCTTAATGCCATCTTCATCAGTCACATCAGATATCTGCAAAAATGATTCACTTTTAGCTTCCACACTAAACATAGATAACATCCAGAAAACTAGAGTAAAAGAGATACATACAGTCACATACGCCGGAGTGGGAGCTTGAGGGGATGGAATCTCAAGCAAAAGACCCCAATCTTTATCTACTCTGATGATTTTCGAATGTTCATATATCTCACCTATCTTGATGAGCTGCATTTCAATGTGAAGTTCATCAAACAAACTTCATATTGAAAGAGAATGGACACCATAACAAAAAAAAAATCTCCGCAAAGTCTTGGCAAAGATGATGCACTTATTGTTACACTCGCGATATGTACAAACTTTTGAATTGCATTTCTATGAACTTATCCAATAAGTAAAATACGCGGACCTATTTCAAGTGAAAACCTAGTCACTAGGTACACAAGATTAAATCCGACTAAAAAAGCAGATAAGGCAAATAAGAATAAAATACATTACAAGACGCCAGTAAGAGTTTACCAGAACAAGCATCAAACTCTCATCCACATAATATAGGCTACATTAAAGGCACCAATGCAGAATGAAAAGGTATCCTGAAGAAATTGCATCTTTAACAGCTTCTATTATCTTGATTACATGATTCTAGCAGTGGAAAGAGCCACTCTTGAGAACTTTTCACTTTGGATTAAAGCAGATAAAATAAATGTCTCACTATCCTCTATTTTTGAGAATGCAGGTCAATTGACAAACAATTGCAAATTCTGTCAAGTGTTGTTTAGTGATATCTTGTCAATTGTAGGGGAAAGCTTACTTCTGAATTCTGACCTCTCCTTATCTGACTATGGTAGGTATCTAACCTTTTTTATATAAAGTATATAAAGCCAAATAGGTTCACTCAGGAAGCAACACTTGGCACCTCTTTGGAACGCCAACGGTCTTTACGTTTTTAAGGAAACTAAGTATGATATATATGGAAAAAATACAATATTGCTCGCCATATATAATCTTTCAATCATTTCCATGATCGTAGTAGATAAGAATTTTTAATCTGGAAAGTCGTTTAAAGTGCTAATCGTACATAGAGTTGGGTTCCCGTGAGAAAAATTCTTATATAAGACAGTAAGAACACTTTGTAGCAATCCTCTCAATCCAATTTGGCAAAATTGGAACCATTTTCCCTTGCAAGACCAATTTAAAAAAGGATTTCATTTTCCGGAGAAAGGATTGCCATGAAATATTTTAGTAAAGGATTACATTTTTACTAAGATGGATTACTATTCACTGTTCTCACGTTCTCATATAACTGTTCTCATGAGAATTTTATTCATCATATATAATATTCTACTCCATTCCTATATGTCCTTCCTATTTTGACTTTTTTATCAAACAAGAAGATTCCAAATACGAAGAACTAATAGGAACTGAGGGAGTATAATACTCCATAATTTATGACCTATTGTTGTTTTTGTTTAATAAATTTTATAATTATATAATTTTCAAATATTATAATTTTTCCTATTTTTCAACAAAGAAATATACTATTTTATAACAAATTTAAACCCATGTATGACACCGACCACAGGTCTAGTATATGTTTAATGGTATAAGATGGCATTCTCTTTGGATTTCCACTATCTAGTATCCACATTTTAGAGAGTAGAGACCATCATTACACATCAATTTGATATAGGAATGAATACCTCAGATATCTTACAATGATCTATATATGAAGAAAGACCGAAAGAAAGTGGACTTAAAGTCCCTATAATAGGGTTAGAGATTGGAGTAACCCAAGTCCAAGTCAAATTAAAAGAATCAAGGAAAACCAAACACAAGCAAACCTATTCTATGTGGATGGGCGCCATTTCCCCACTCATTACATACATATACTTCGTTCTTTTTGTACTGCGTCATTTTGACTTTTACACTATTCATGTACTAGCTTTACCTAAGCCTTTTCACTAATATAAAAAATACAAATATTAGTAATTAAGATGTTGGATACACCTCAATTTATATTTTCAAAATATCTACTTTTTAAAAATTATAAATAATTAGAGATATTAATGGTCAAAATTATCCATTGGCAATTGTGACATCCCATATGATGCAATAGGGAAAAAAAAAGGAAGCATAAGCTTTGATGTCTAACATGCGCTAGTGGTTCATAGCTTAGGGGTATTCATAATGATTGGCAAAGATCCCTTGGTTGAATGTAGAAAATGCTAATGTGATGTTTGTCCCCCCCCCCACCCCACAATTCAAATTAAAGTCTACTCACACCATATTCCAAACACTCGCCTTCCCCCTCAACCCTACACCGAAAAATAAATTCGAGTTCATTCTTGCTTGACGAGGTAACCGGCTAGCTAAAAAAACCCTAGTCTCCCCTACCCCTTTTTCATCAATTAGGGGTTGCCATGGATGATTTCATCCATGGTAAGCCCCTTTTCCCTTTTTATTTTCAGTTTTTAGTTCATTTTCTTGTTTTGTTTAATAAATTAGTCTCTCTTTATGAGATTTTCTCAAACCCTGTTATGGGGTTTTTAGTTTCTGTTTTGGAAATCTCCTTCTCCCCTATGGGAGTTGTGAGTATGGTTCTTTTGTTTTTAGGTATGAGAAATTATTCTCATTGGTTGAAGCTCGAGACTCAACATGAAGGTATTGGAATCTCGGATGCGGTCAACCTGACTCGATCAAGAATGTTCTTCCCAAACTATATCAGAATGATAGACTTCCTCATCAATAGCTGCTTGAATCAGCAAATACAAGGGGGCTGCGCTGTATTGCTCGATCTGGTTCATTGTAGTTTTTTCGAAGACGAATTTGATTTAGTCTTGTTTAATTGTATCTTGTTTTTCTTTAATACCTATTGTAGATGCCGTTTGGCCTTCAATTAATGAAATTTCTCTTTCAAAAAAAAAAAAGGTAACCGGCTAGCCGCTAACTAGCAAAGTGAATATCAATAGTCAAAGAGCAAAGAAAAGAAAGGGTTGAAGTTGAGGCCCAGCTAGAGACAAGGTTCTTGAAAATACTTATTACAAGGACAAGTTCAAGGAGATTGCTCATATTGCGCTTGAAACTCCAAATCTAGTGAAGCTATAAAGGTGAAATGTACTAACACTCCAGGTCCCTTCACCTGGGAAAATAAGGACAGTTGGAAGCAGAGAGGATGTAAACCAAACTCAAGACGCGTCTATTTTGTTACTGCTGAGAATTTTTCTGCATCGAAACTCACAAGCGCAAGTGCAACAATCTATGGCTTTGCTTGCACTCACCTGGAAGAAACTCATGATCATTATGCAACTATCCATGACTTTATTGGCTACGTCAGTCATGGTCAGTTTTACCAAGTTCTTAGCAACTGGGGGTCATTGATGCAGAGACAATCTTCAGTAACAAAAGATTTTAGTTTTCAGCCAGATATAATATCAGAATATCAATGGGCCTCTTCCGCTTGTTATGTATGGAGGTAATTAGAAGAAACATAGCTACCAAAAGTGCATTTAAACTATAAAAATCTCACTATCTTTCTTGTGATGAATCCATGAAAGTGATGATGGAAGTCCAATCAATGTCCTTGTACTAGTTTCTTCTCCTCAAAAAAAAATAAGCTTACAAGTGCTGTAATTATTTTTCCTATCTTACCAAGAGAACCATTTGTAAGTACAGAATTAAAAGCTACATCGCAAAATTCGCAGACACTGAATAACCAAGAAGCATTTTAGTTTTGCATAAACCTCGATTTATAGCATTACAATATTAAAAAGTAGCTAAATAAAAACTCACCAAAGGAGGAGCCTTGTTGAGGAGTAGATGAGGATTCATTGTCAAACCAACAGCCCTGCTAGACGGATCAATAAAGAGAATTCGAGCATTGACCTGTGTAATAAAAGATGCTTAATTGATAAAAAAAATCTAAATCATCACATTGAGCATAGAAGAAAGTATGTAACCATTTAAAGAGACTTGAAAAATAAAAATCAAGAGAAACAGTTTCAGAAGAGTCAATTGCAAAGATTTTGCACCCATAACAAAGATATCCTACATCACCGTGGAGAATAGCTACAGCATCCCAACAACACATCTACGACTGCATAAACAATTACTCCAACTATCCGTCCCCAACTCTTTATGAACTGAACCATGCCGCAAAAAGAAAGGGGGAGAGCAAACAAGAAAAGGCAGGCAAACAACATATTAAGGTATTCAAATAAAACAGAGGCTTCTACATCACGGAACACCTAACTCAGAATACAAAATAGGATCACAGAGTCCTGATATCCAACTATGTATTTTAAGTTAATCAACATAAAGTCCATCCACCAAACCAATCCATATCATTTTATCATCTTTGAGAAGTTAGCAGTCCCCAAAATTTGCACACATTCAGTTACATCACTATTACCATGGAACCTTGGATGGACCATCTCATTAAAAGCTACCTGTGAAACGGCTTTGAAGGCAAAGAAAGCTATGACCAATGTGATTATACTTTGTGTAGAGACGTATGATACCACTAACAAAGCACTAAGGGAGCAATTGATAAATCCAGATAAGCTGATAATGCTATGGATCATTAAATAGCCAGTTCAAGCCAACACTTCAATATTTGCCCTAATTCGGTAATTCCTTTTTCTTTTTGTTTCTCTTTCCTTATTCCTGCTATCTTCTGTTTATATATTCCCTTTGTTCCCTATGTTCCTTTTTCTACCTTCCTTAAGAAATCATAATTTCATTTCTTTGATTGAAATTATAACATTCCATCATATATAATTTTCTAATTCTAAGCCTCATTCAACTAACTTCAGAATGATAGATAAATTTCAGATCATTCAGAACCATTTTCGAGATAACTTCGACATGCTTGGAGTGATTTTTATAGTGTAATTACACCTGAAAAGGTGTACCAAGTTGATTGCAAGTCATAATTTGGTCACAAGTCGTCCCCAACATTGTTCATAGCATAATAACGGTGACCCTTGTTATGTAAAGACAGTTCTACAATTCATTTTTTACCAGTATAAAGTTATCTAACGGGTCACGTCACTCTAAAATTGGTAGAAAGTCGCAATAAATAGATTTAGAACCACTCAAGAAGAGGAAAGGGGGTCACCGAGCAATACAAGGAACATGTAAAGTTCAGTAAACCAATTAAACTATAAGCCCTTACGAATCTTTACATGCAAAGGCAACTTTGTAATTCTTAAGAGCTTAGGAACACACTTATTGATAATGCTGAAAGCGTAATTTTTTGCACACATATCACAGCCAAGAAGCCACACCAAACTTGGTCTTATATAGAAGAATTTGCACTATATCACGCATAGTTATGCTTTTCATGCATGTGAAAGACAAGCTGGCCCAAGTTGTTGTACCTTTTTATTTTTCTCATACTGCTTTTTCCAGTCAGATGCAGGAAATGCATTCTGCAGGTGAAACTTATCAACCTGTACATAGTGAAGCAAGTTGCTTTAGAGAAAGATAATCCTTTTAGCAAGAAATTAAGAATGAAGAATGCGTCATACATACAGTTCCAGTGAAATAAGTAAGGAATGATAACATGATCCCGTTTTCAAGGGTAGTCTGTATTCGGGCATTAACCATCATGCCCGGAACAAGAAGATCAAGTGAGATACCCTTGAGATCCTTCAGCTGCAAACAAATTCAAAACGGGAACTGTCAGATAAAATTTGCACAAGATATTAAATCTATTTGAAATTAGAACACCAGCATGACAAGCTCTTACCACACATTTGGACACTATATCTCTGTCAGAAGACAAATAAACTACTTTGCGAACTTTATCAATACTTTTAACAACCCCCTGCACAAGCTTCCCTGTAATCAACTTAAACTCCATAGCATCTGCAGAGAATTTTCCAGATTTCATGAGAAAACAACTGTCTATACATATATGACACAATATAAATGAGAATGTCACATCAGATCTTTCCACGAGAGCAAGTCCTTCACTTCGATTAAATCTAGTCAATAAGCATTAGCTTAGAGGATAAAGAAAAGGAATGGGAAAAAATCGGTAAAAAGACATGGCTATTCAGGAGTTGGGGAGCAGATATAAAACACATTTATTTTAAGGAACAACCTATAATATGAACCTTTTGTGATACATTTTTTTGTTTATAGTTTTCAAAAAGAACTGAAAATCGATCCAAAAGACGACGCCAAACATTCCCGAAGCTTTTATGTGAAAAAATATACAGGGCAGGAGAATAAAGAGCATGAAATTGTTTCTAAATAGAAATGTAAAAAAAATAGAGAAAGCCAGGAAGCAGTAATGGTCTAAATTCTTGATCATAGGTTGTGAACTCAAATTAAATTCCTCAATTTATGATTTTCCCAAAACATGTTAGCATCATAAGCTGTTCAGAAGTAAAAGTTTGCATACTCTAATAAACTTTCCATATAAGTGAGTTCATTAAACCATTAGAAAATATAAAAAATGCCTCTACTGGAACATCACACTTATGCAAAACATCATGATCACAAATGACACCAACTGTCTTCAGTGCATAAATAGAGACCTTTTTCCTCACGGGTTCTTTAGCAACCTTAATTGGATATCTGTAGAAGGAGGTTTCCCCTTAAATTAATAATGATGTGCCAATGCCTCAGACAGTGCTTTCCCTTATTCCCCTTTAGGTATGCAAATTTAAAAATATCCAAAGATAACATGGTACTTCCAAATCCTCTGGATCACATGAAGCTGCGAAACTTTCTATTTCCTCCACGAGCAAAATAGAAATCCCCCTTCTTAAGTTTCTTGCTAGTCTGAGTTACTTCCTTTTCTCTTTTCCTCTCATTCTTCTCATTTACCCCAATATCTCCTTATCCCTCCTCTCACAAGGGTCATACATGGTAGCTTGTTTACCCAAAAATTTCTTTCCTCTTTCCAAATTTTCCACTCATCGACATTATCGATGAAGGTTACCATTGCAACTTCCAAGTATTAATGAAGGGGAAAAAAGCCCAGATTTTTTCAACATTTGTGTCTCAAACCTCTTTTCCCCTGAATTCAGATGTAAAAATAGCAATCCTTTCAGAAGTGAGAATTAAAGGAAAAGAAAGGTTATAAGAGAGAGCTGATCACGTTGAGAGGATATTAGGATATTTCTTATGTTATTTTATGATTAATTATAATTTGTAACTCATAATCAGTGGATTTATGGAAGAGGAGAGTGGTAATGGACAAGGAAACCACCATGAAAAGAGCTTACAGACTAAGAGGAGCAGAATAAAATTGAAAAAAAAAAAACAGAAAAGAGCAATGAAAAACATTTTCAGAAAATTGGGTTCATATTTCACTAGCATTTGGGTAAAGAAAGCCGTTTAGGAGTTCTATCAACAAGTTGCTTTGTGGGGGGACCTCAGGCTCTAGGAATCCTTGCGTAAAGAATCATAAAGAAGTTTTAACTAAGACGTGTACAAACACTTGATGAGCTGTTGACAGACGTACACTGATATCTGAACTTTGGAGCTTTTCTAGGATATGCATTTGGCTATTTGCTCTGAAAAGGGGTCAGAAAAGAAAAGATTATATACACTTTGAAATTGAAGGAACGACACCTACAGGACCAACAAGCAGCATCCAGCAAACTACGTACGGATCCACGCCTAACACTAAAAGAATTATAGACCATTATAAACTGTCAGTGAATACAAGACCCAAGGACTTTGCACCATTGTGGTATACTTCAAATCTATATACATGTACACCCTAATGTCAATATATACCCTAATCTCAAGGACATGTATAAAAATAAATGTCACTAAACCAACCTTCCTCGCTTTTCTTTGGCAAAAATCCAGTAAAAGAAGGAACCCCAAAGTTGAGAATGTAACCATGATCTTCAATGCTTTTCACGTTTGCAGTCAAGACCTGTTATACAATGATAAAAGACTAATCATAAAACACAAAGAATGGAGAACGTTGTATCATGTGCAGAAAAGGCAACTCAAAATCTCACAATCATTAGCTTATGTGTCACACAAAGGAGCATCAATAACTGAACCAAATAAATTAGGATCAGACTACGAGAATCTACATCTGAAAACAACAGGTAATAAAAGGGAACAAGAACGCGCATACAAGAACCTCCATGTAAGTATGCGGTCATAGAAACAACATCATGAAACAACTGCATCAAGCAAGAATGTGCATGTCCGATTAGTCGAGCTATCTGCTAATGGTGGGTATTTTCAGCAAAGGGTTGCACAGTCAGTTATTTACTAATATGTTCTTAAAGAGTACTAGTCAACAATCAGAATCACCATATATCCTAAGAACCACTGCACAATGCTACACTAAGGGGGTTTCCGATTTGATTAAGCATAATGAACTTACATTTATTATATTACAATTGAAAATATACTAAGATAGTGAACATAACAGGGCAAGAAGAAAGCAACCTTGTCTCAGTTTTGCTGAAGATGTATCGAAAGCTTTCATGAAATACAAAGGAATAGCTAACATATCAATAGTATTGAAAACTTCAGATGGAACAACCAACTAGTCAAATACTTCCAATATCAAAGAATATATCATCAAGGTCAACCTCGAAAGAAGACCAACAGTAGAGGCTCAAGAAATTTAATAGCACAAAAACCACGTACGATTCAACAGGTATTCTATGAAACTCGTCAACCAAATAAAATTATTACCATCCCTTCTTGAACTGCGTCCAAAGAGTAGCTCTTGTGCAATAGAGAAAGACGTAATGAAAGCCAAACCCTCCTCTTTCCGGACTCTTTCTTATCATCATCCACTTGCAATACTACACAAGATACGAGCTGGCCCACATGATACAGTGCAGAGAGGACATGACCCTCTAAATCCTGGTAAGCAAGGAAGTCAAGGTTCAACATGAGCATATACATGATTATTAGCTGATATAGCATCAGTCACAGCTAGATTGTCAATGAAAGGTCACAGTGCCTTAGAAATCATTGCAATAGCCACCTTAATATTATCTGCTAAAGCAGATTCAACTGCTTCACTAGCCCGAACTAATCCGCGTAAACCACCAGGAAGGCTCACTGCAAGATCTTTCTCATTTACTTCTGCAATCACTCCCCACAACTTCATCCCTTGAGAAAGATTCTGGTATGTGTACAAAGAAAGTAGACATAAATGAGTGCCCAAAATAAGAATATTACATATTCAAATTTCAAAATCACCTCAATATTTTGCGACACCTAAAAGTAGTATTCAGCAAATAAACCAAAATAATAAGGCACGTCAAAGGACTAGGATTCTCCACCAGACAGTAAAAAATACATAAGTTAATGGTACAAAAGAGTTAGTTGTCCTGTTACTTCACACAAACCAACCTAAAGAAAGCCCAAAGATACATTAAAATGAGGCCGGCAAAACAACCCAATACTAACAAATCAGAAAGCATATCAAGAAAGTTAATACTTCTCAAGCATAAAGAAAAACAGTGTTCGATGACCTTCCTTTCTTTATTCGCATAACCACATCATGTATCTAGTGATTCCAATATTGTTAGCTGCATATCTACCTTTCCCCCCATTGACCTTAATATCTAATCACCAAACAGGTGGCTATTGGCAGTTGGCACTGATAAAGTACATAGACATCATTAGATGATATGGCTTCATTAGGTGATGAGCAACTTATTTTTGACGATGAATTATCTAAAGTAGCCCTCCAACAAAAGTTTTACCCTACAATGGGCCTTGAACTTCCCAAAAAAAGATCAGTCAAAAGTCTACGCAAGTAGGCTAAAAATATCCCACCTTAATAAAATTCTATTTTAAGAATATGAGCTCAACTGCTATATCACAACTGGTCATATGAGCATGAGTTTTCTATTGTTTTTTTTTATTTTCCTAACATTTTCCCTTTAAAAAAGGACATGGGATTATAAACCTGACTTTCTGAAGCCTTGAGATTGCTCAGTTAAGTATCTCCCACTGTGATTATAAGGTACATATTTTTTGCACTATATTTTCAAAAGACTATCATCCTCAATCTGTAATCAAGAGTCAAGACTGCTTCATACTTATATCAAAATGAACAAGACTACAATAATTCAGCACACCCACCCAACAAGTCTGTAGAATTGCTTACTGTAATCTCATTGTTTGAAATGATATTAACTCACACGCGAATCCTTGTATACATCAGGTGTATCTAGGTATGACGGTCACATCACCTCACATAGAAAGGTCATAAGTGTTATTTTTTCTATTACCCTCCATTAGTTATTGTAGCATCTATTACGTTATCCTAATAAAATCATCACTTCTATTTCAAAGTTAATTTTCAAGTAATAGATCATTCACATAGATTGCTCATTTTAGTCAAAGAAGCATATGGTAATGGTAGATCGGTATCGGATAAAGCCATAAAAATATCAGGAAACTTGAGATTATTATATGTGAGGATCGAAAGAAGAAGAAGTTATATTCTTCTAGGTTGAAAAAATATTATATTTTATTTCAAATGGCTAAATCATAAATTCATAAGTTGTATGGATAATGGATGAGGCTATTAATTAGCAAATATTCCTTTTGAGATGGAACATCATGATCTAGTCCTGTTGGGTTTAATTTTAGTGTTGTCCAAGTATAAAGAAAGAGTATGTCTAATAACATCTCCTAAGAGGGCAATATGGATTAGGTAAAATTACCCTCGTCACAATGGTCAAAAGCAGGCATGTCCTTAGAGGTATTTCCGAGACACTTGAGCAACCGCAGATGCTAACTACAAAATCCTTTAAATGTTTCATCTCACTAATTTTCCCTGGTAAACTTCTGGTTGACAGGACTAAGTTTTTGAATCGGCAGTAAAAGACTTTTAACAAGCTTTTTCTATTTTTTTTTTCCTGTCGTATCATCTACCACGTCTACACAATGCCCCAATCTTAACATATCAAAGAGATGAACAAACAGAAAAACTAAACAAAGGACAATACAGATTACAAAGACAATTCGTATTGCAAAACATGACAATATCCCACCAAGGACAGTGAGATAAAAGCAAGGGAACACAAAGCAGAAAAATCTACACGGAGTCAAACATAGTCGTTCCTACATCTTTTATAAAACAAAATCTTTATGTTCCCCTCATTTATCCTTATGCAAAACCATAGTAAAAGCTCAAACAAAAAGAAAGATACAAGGGAAGCACAATATCATAGTGACATACCTTCAAAGTGATCTTATTTGCAAACCTAGGCAACTTCCCCGAAATCCCCTCTCCGAAAAGCGAACCCAATTCATCGTCATTCGATTTACGACTCCCCTTAAAACCCTTACCTGTCTTCTTCTTCTTCTTTGTATCTCTCCGTTCCGCATCAAACTCTTCGTCGACTCCAGCCCTAATTTCATCTCTCTCTTCCCGACTCAACTTGCTTCCCCCTCCTATGAAATCCCACCAATTACTCAGTCAATTAAGACCAAATTCACCAACACATAAATGAATTAAACCACTTAATACAAAACAAGAAACTAAAAATTCAAAAAAAAATTAACCTCTGGGAAAATCAGGAACATCATCATCAAATTGAAGAGGTAAGGCCTGAGTAGGAGCAGTATCACCAGATTTTGAAGGTTTATTTTGGCGTTGTTCTCTGGATTTCCTCTTCAAATTCTTGTTAAATGGCGCCATTTTTTATACAGCTTTAAATTCAACAAAAATCAAAAAACCCAATTCAATCTATTTAGTATAAGCACAAATTCCTCAATCAAATCAAAAGTATGTATATATAATACATATATACCAGAAATAACAAAACTAAAATGAAGAAAAGTCAGTAGTTTCAGCAATATAAGAAAGTGAAAGAAATGGTGAAAACAAAACACAAGAGAGAAACTCACCTTTGTAGAGGAGAGAGAGTGAGAGAGTAAGGTGGTGAAGCAGAGAAAAATGACGTCTTTTTGTAGTAGAGAGGCAAATGAGAGAAAATAAGGGGTTTTTCCGAGGGTTTAAGAAACAACAGAAGCAGCGCAAAAAAAATTGTTGATTTATTCGCTAACAATAGCATGGAGTTCGGGTTAAGTAGGTGGTTTCGGGTCGTTGGGTTTTATCGGGTCTTTACCATGGTTAGGGCCCACAAGTTTAAAAAATCGGTTTTTAGCCCTATTAATCATGAATCAAAAAATAGTTCATGGCCATGAACAATTTTTCTTTGTTAATCATGAACCAAAGAATGGTTTGTACATGTCTTAAGAGACCCATATAGACATCTCTATGTTTCCCTGCTACTTTGCAGAGAACCCATGTGATACTGAATTTGAAAATAAATCTATTTGCTTCTCCATTGATATATATGAAGAGGATCAAAGCTCTACAATCCTGTCAAACAATCTCCCCATGGTGATTCACTTTCTTCCAAAATCAGATATCCAAATTAACATAAAACGCTTCTAAAATGAAATCCTACAAATTTAATATCAGTTCCACTTCCTCTTCCTCTTACGATGATTCAGAAGAGGAAATAAGGGACATCGAGAACAAAGAAGTAGATGACATGATCGACAATGTTACTCATACTTACCTCCCATTCCTTGTGTCGACAGTCACTCCTAGAATGAGACCCGCGGGCATACTCTACCTTGGACTGATAGAGATCGAGAAGAGGTCATTTAAATGCAATGACTATTTTGCATAATGTCCGGTTTACTCAAGTAGGTTGTTTCAACGCAGATTTCATATGCAAAATCATGTTTTTGAGCGTATCATGAATGAATTTATGACGAATGACGAGTGGTTCCACCAAAGAGGGATGCCACTGGTCGTTTTAGCTTGGTCGCCACTGCAAAAGTGTACCGCATCAATTCGACAATTAGCTTATCGGTGTGCTTCTAACGCTTGCGATGAGTACATAAATATTAGCGAAAGTAGTGCAAGATGGGCCTTCAGTGATTCATTGAAGGCATCATCAAGCAATTTAGTAACGTGTGCTTAAGACGACCGAATAAGGACGATATGGAGAGGTTGTTATAAATTAGAGAAGAACGTGAATTTCCTAGCATCGATTGTATGCTTCGGGAGTAGAAGAATTGTCCTACAATATGGAGAGGACCATATCATTTCAACTTCCTCTTTCTCTTTCGATGATTCAGAAGAGGAAATAAAGGATATCGAGAACGAAGAAGTAGATGACATGATCGACAATGTCATTCATACTTACCGCCATTCCTTGTGTCGACGGTCACTCCTAAAATGAGACCAGGACGGACATACTCAACCTTGGGCTGATAGATATCAAGAAGAGGTCATTTAAGATTATGCAATGACTATTTTGCAGAATGTCTAGTTTACTTAAGTAGGTTGTTTCAACGCAGATTTCATATGCAAAAGCATGTTTTTGAGCTTATCATGAATGATTTTGTGACGAATGACAAGTGGTTCCACCAAGAGTGATGCCACTGGTCGTTTTGGTTTGTCGCCACTGCAAAAGTGTACCGCATCAATTTGATAATTAGCGTATCGATGTGCTTCTGACGCTTGCGATGAGTACATACATATTAGCTGAAGTAGTGCAAGATGGGCCTTCAATGACTCGCTGAATTAAGGCATCAAGCAATTCAATAACGTGTGCTTAAGACGACCGAATAAGGACGATTTGGAGAGGTTGTTACAAATTAGAGAAGAACGTGGATTTCCTAGCATCGATTTTATGCTTTGGGAGCGGAAGAATTGTCCTACAGCAGAGAGTGGACCATATCAGGGAAGGGCATGGGTAGCTACACTTGTGCTTCAAGCTTTAGCTGATAGGGACTTGTGGATTTGACGTTCTTTTTTTGGAATGCCGGGAAGTTGCAACGATTTGAACGTGTTTCATGGATCTCTTGTGTTTGAAGATGTTTTTAGAAGGTCGAGGTCCAACTGTTAATTTCGTTGTATATGACCATCAATATAAGAAGGGATATTACTTACCGATGGTATCTATCCCAAATAGGCTACTTTCGTAAAGTCTATAAGCAATTCATAAAGATAAACTATTTGCACAACATCAAGAAGCAGCAAGGAAAGACGTGGAACGATCATTTGGAGTACTACAAGCTCGATTTGCTATTATTTGCTTGGGATGTTACCATACTTCATAAGATTATGTTAGCGTAAATAATTATGTTAGCGTAAATAATTATGCACAACATGATAGTTGAAGATGAACGAGAAACATACCAAAATTACATGGATACATCAGAGTTCAATGCATACATACCTCAAGATCAATCGCTCGAAGAAACAACAAAGAGGAAGAGACCACTTTGAATATCATAACGAGCGAATTGTCGACATCAACACATATTTGCAGCACAGAGCACAAATTGAAGATCAACAAACTCATTTGTCCTTGAAAGACAATTTGATTGAACATATATATGGGCAAAGTTCGGGAGGAATGAGAATTAAAATACTAGAACATCGTCCATTTTAGTGTTGTATTTAATTTTCATGTCTTCTTTTCATTTTAATTTATGTGTAATATATTTTTAATTGATGCATCTTTTTTTCTATTTGTCAAATAGTATTAATTAATTTGCAAAAAAAAAATTAATTAGTTCACGATAATAAATTAGTCACTGATAATTATTATATAATGAAAATTAGGAATTACGAATTCATAATTACAAGAGTTAATTACAGTTAGTTAGTAAGTTACACTAATGAATACAACTCTATGGAATTAATTGAAGAGAGAGAAAATGTGATAGGATAGGAAAAAAGGATGAGAGAGAGTGATCGATGAACCATTAATTATTTATTCATGGTTAAGAGTGAAATTGGAAATGGTTTGTGAAAATGATGTGGAGGAGAGAAAATGATGAATAAGCATGGACGATCTGGGAATTGGGATTTGCACCAATTTGCAGACAGCCACTTGACTCACGAGTCAGCAATACATGAGGTTTATAAATTGTAAATCTAATCCTCTTCCTTATTTTATGTATATTTTGTTAATTGTGCTAATTTTAACTTGTAATTCTAAATTCGTATTTTCTAATGATGTGAGATTTTAGAATTCAGATTTTAAGTGTAGGGTGATTAAAAATATAAGCTTTTATTTTTATAATCATTTTTGAATTTCTTACTAGATTAGTGGATTATTGTGATGTTGTTAGACAAACAAAAGAATAATTCATACAACTTGTACAACTTATTAAGGAGAAACCGAGCAATTGCACATACATGTTTACTGTTTAGTTTTGTACTTCTATAATTCTATTAGTTAATTTATCTTGATTTTGAGTAGTTTTGGTGATAAAAGGAGCAATTTGCAAGGACTTATTTAGTTCAACGATTGGGTTGATTTCATTAATTATTTTTGAAGCAAGTTGTCACTTGTTAGTTTGGAATTCAATCATGCAAATTTGCAGGGACTTGTTTGCTTGAAGCAAGTTGTCACTTGTTAATTTTAGGATTTTTAAGATTGTTTTACGATCGTAATGATTTTCTCTTGTTTAATTTAATGAAAACTTTCCATGCATATTTCCTCTAATCTCTCGTGCATCTGGGGCCCATTTTTTCAATTTTTCCCTGGGCCCAATAATATTCAGGATAGCCCTAACCATGGTGAGTTGAACAACTCTTTTTGTGTATTCCTCAAGTTCGAACTAATTATTAACCCAGGTGATATTCGCATATTTGGGGTTCTCGCACCCATTATTTAGACATTAGGGATCTATTTAAGACAATATGTCCGTGTGAAAGAAAAAAAACATTTATGTAAAATTTGTAGGGTAAAAGAATCACCAACACTAACATAATTGCTCAATGGTAAGTTTTCTTACTTTTTCTTACTTCATTTATGTGGTATTGTATTCGAGCTTTACTAGCTAACATATTTTCTCTATGTAAATTATGACCTCGATAAGCGGCTGATGTGGAGGATGACATGACAATTTTTCATAGCATAAGAAAGGTGCCACGTGACAAATATCTCATATCCTAGCGTCACAACACTGTTTAAGATACTTCCTCCATTTTCATTTTGCTTGTAACATATTCCTTTTGATGAGATGTCATTTCTTGCAACCAAGCCCAAAGTGGTAACTTCATTATACCAAAATGCCACATTTGCCCTTACTTAATCAGTTAAATTTTATTTTCGAGTGGGTGACTTTTTTGTCAAGCGGGTGCAATTTGGTTTACAAGGTGGTTTGTATGGCTATGGTGGTTAGGTGGCTGGCTAAGGTGGTGGTATAGTTAGGGATGTCAATTGGGCGGGGCGAGTGCGGAGGATAGTCCTTCCACACCCGCACTTGCCTAAAGACCACATCCTCATCCTCGCACTACCACCCATTGTGGGGGAAATTTCCATATCCATCCCCGCCCCAACAGGTACGTATTCAAAACCATCCCCACCCCATCACCCGCGTGGGGACCTACACCTACTTTGTACCCTCCCCAACTATCCTCCCAAACACATTCTGCTATTACTGCCACAACATAATATATAAAATATAAAAATTACGGTTATTTCACCATATACCCCTGACAAATTGCGAAATTCACCATATACCCTCAATGTTTCAAATATGCACCATATACCCCTGACTTTTCAAAACTGTTCACCAAATACCCTTTTCCTAACTGCCGTTAACTCACCGTTAGATGTATTTACGATTTTGCCACCATTAACCTCTAACCCTAAAATCCTAAACCATAATTCTAACCCTAATTATAACTCTAACCCTCTAACCCCCTAAACCCCAATCCTAAACCCTAAACTTTCCACCACCCCATCCCCACCCTGACCCATCCCTCCCTCACCCAGTGCCCCCCCACCTCCATGACCACCCACCCCCCCACCCAGTGCCCCACCTCCGCAGCCACCCCTCCCTCCCCCTACCCAGTGCCCTCCCCCCACCCCCCGCAGCCCCCTCCCTCCCCCATACAGCTGACCCTCCTCGCCCCGTCACGAGTCGAGAACCCCTCTCTTCCCGCCGTCACGAGCCCGAACCCACTATCCTCCCCCACTCCATCGACCCGACGCCTAGAAACGGGGTGGATTTCGACTGGGGGTGGGGGAGGGTAGGTTCCGGACTCGCGACGTGGGGGGGGGGGTAGGTTCGCGGGCTCGCGACGGAGTGGGGGAGGGGGTGGGGTTCCGGGGCTCGTGACGGAGTGGGGGGGGAGGTGGCGGGGTCCGGGCTCGCGACGGGGGGGGGGAGGGGGGTGGGGTCCGGGCTCGCGATGGGGTGGGGGAGAGGTGGGGTTCGGGCTCGTGACGGGGGGGGGGAGGGGGGCCGGGGTGGGGGGAGGGAGGGGGGCTGCGGGGGTGGGGAGAGGAGCAGTGGGGTAGGGGAGGGAGGGGGTCTCGGGAGGTGGGAGGGAGGGCACTGGGGTGAGGGAGGGTGGGTGACTGCGGGAGGTGGGGGAGGGGCACTGGGGTGGGGGAGGGGGAGGGGCTGCTGGGGTGGTGGGAGGGTGGGGGGGGGGTGGTGGGAAGTTTAGGGTTTAGGGTTAGGGTTTAGGGGTTTGGGTTAAGGGTTAAGGGTTGGGGATAGGATTAGTGTTGGGGTTTAGGTAAAGTTAGGGTTTAGGGGGTTAGGGTGGCAAAATTGTAAATAACTCTAACGGTGAGTTAACATCCGTTACCAAAAAGGGCATTTGGTGAACGGTTTTGAAAAGTCAGGGGTATATGGTGCATATCTGAAACATTGAGGGTATATGGTGAATTTTTCAATTTGTCGGGGGTATATGGTGAAAAAACCGTAAAAATTATATCTAATATGAATTAAATCTTATATTAAAGGAGAATAATTAACAATTGGGTAATTAAGAAATGCAAGAAAAAAGAGTGACTTTTAAGTGATTTAAGATAAAAAATTACCTTCAATATAACAGATTTAAGATGAAAATCAAATGTGTATATCGTGAAACAGTTTGTCTTATTCAACTAGAAGTATATGGAGGAGAAGCGAGGCAGGCGATGATGGGGCGATACGGATGGAGATGGGGCGGGATGGGCGGGGATGAGACAGGTATAACATAAAATCCACATCCGCTCCACTACCCATTACGGGTACGATTTTTTATCCCCATCTCAGCTCCGCCAAACCTAGATATATCTCCGCCCCAGTTGGGCGGGGATAGGGTGGGTCAATTACTTGACCCGTCCCACGGATATCCCTAGGTACAATGGCTAGAGTGATAGTTTGGTGGCTTAGCTTAGCTTAGCTTAGCTGGGTACGTAATTAACTTTGTTTTTTGGTGACTAATTAGCTTTGTTAATTAGATGCACACATGTCCTTTTCAACACCCTATCTTTTTTTTTTAATACTGTGCAAATAGTTATGGTGTCTTAAAAAGAAATGGAGGTAATATATGGATAGACTATGCTTTATATCATGCAATGCACAAAATATTATTCATGTCAATGAGGTAGAAAGATATAAGAGGAAAACAAAAGGCTAGGCTTTACATAAATGAAGCTTATGGTAGATGAAATATTAGAGGTTGATGAGCAATATTACAAGACAATAATATTAATGGAACTGGGGCAACAATGTCAAGATTATTGTTTACTCTTTTTTTTCTTTTATAATTTGTAGCTTATTTATCGATATTGATTTACATTAAACAATAATTTTGCCGATTGACTTAGTGGTTATAATACTTTATAAGAATTAAAAGATTTATTATTAAGATGTAAGGGGCACAAGAATTAAGGAAAATAGGAAAAGGAGAACAAGACCACATGAACCCATGTATTATGTACAATGAAAGATTGGAAAATGGTGTTTTAAGGAGAAAAGGGGAAAGGGGACCACACAAACTTTCTCAAAATGTAACAATTAATATGAAATTTTCATAAAAAGGCAAACATAGAATAATAAAAGAACGGAGGAAGTATAATACAAGGCGTATGGATCTTATTTGATGCATAATTTGATGTGTTTTGAATGGTATAATTATAATAATTTGAATTGAAATTATATAATTAGAATCTTGAACACACGGTTTATTTTATTAAGATAGATATGCATTAAATGCAATTTTAGGTCTGTTATAGATGTTGCATGGATACTAATAAAAGAATCCATAGGACTAACATATTTATTACAATAGGTTCTAAATTAGAAAATATAATTTTTTTCAATTGTTAAATTGCCTTTTTTTCCCCTACTTTATATAAGTTGTTAATTTTTCCCATTATGTTAGGTTGTTAATTGGAAAATACTTTTATATAACAATGTTCAAAATAATAATAAAACAACAATGTTCACAATCTAGGAGCATATAAACCATCAACTAATTTTGAAAATTGTTTTCGGGGGGAATCTTGAAATTACAAAACATACTACACTAATATTTCATACGTGAGTGAGCACTAATTGAAGAGTGAAGAGACAGAGAGATGGAGGAGCGCCATAAGTTGTTATAAATATAATGTGTTTAAGGCTAAACTTAAGAACAAAAGGACAAGACAAAGGGATTTAGAGTTCCTTGTGTCATGACAATTTGGAATCACTGACTTGAAAACGATAATCGACACAACTGGAGTGTTCAATTGTATTCGTCGTGTTCCATAAGGTTAACACACCACTTTCACACAATTACATTTATGTGTTAGAGTCTTAGAGGTTAGAGTCAGATAAACTTATCCCAAAAACAAAAAGAATAGAGAAAATAGATAACGAGAAAGAACATGAAGCACACACTCAAAAAAAATCTGATAATTAAAATGACTTAAGAAGAGGAAGCAAAAAAATTATTACTTAATGAAGATAATGAATAAAACAATGAAGACATGCAACCTTCCTCATCAAAGCTTGGAACCCCCCATAATCATATGGAAGTTATTGGAAGAAGAAAAGAAATCCGGATTTGCATCACTGCCCCGATTGAGCTCCAACTTAAGTTTTTCTCACCAATTCTCAAAATTGCTCTCAGTCTAGATTGGTCAGGCTCGCCCGAACCATCTTTTTTTTTTTTGCTGTTAATCCTCTTTAATCCAACATAAGTGCTATAAGATTTTTGTATATTTCACCTTTCTAAAATCCATGAGCTGCACAATACCGATGAGTGATTTCTAACGCACAATATTTGAGTTTGAGATTTGGAGTTAGTCACTTTTAAGCTGATGTCCATTTTTTTTCGGGCGAGTGATATACGTTGTTTTTTTTAACTATAACTAAAACATTAATTTCTATGTAGCAGACAGATATGTAGGTGCAAAGTGGCTGATATGGTGGAGCAGGTTAAGAAAGGGTGGGTAAGTTATCGAATCCATCACCTACCCACTACCATGTTGAGTACAAGTATAACTTTTGACATTTACACCTGGCCACTACTGATCAAAGTTCTATCCATACCTGCTCCACTTAGGACAGATTAAAGACAAAATCCACATATACCCACAATCCGATCCCTAAAGGGTGGTAGCATGGTGGGATTTTGGTAGCCGTATGTGCTTTTCTCGGTGTATGTGCTAATATGTGTATAAAATGGTGGTTCTGGGAGTGTCAGGTTGGGATGTGAAGATTGTTTGCGGTGGCTATTGATGGTGTTAGGCAATGAAGATGGTTGGCGGTGAGGCCGTGAGGGTGGTGGGTGGCTGATAGTGGATAAGGAGTGGGTGGTTATAGGGGGTGGGGTAGGATAGTGTGTGAAGTGTTGGTCAAGATTGGTAGAGAGTAGATTAGCTAGTTTGGTGCTTGAATTTTGGAATGACAAGGAGAATTTACAATTAATGAGTTTGGAGTAGTTCACCACTGGAAAACTGGGGAAAGGAAACAAAATAATAGTAACGAAACAATATGTAAATGAAACAAGAACTTGATTTCTTTTTCATTCCGTGTAACGGCCGTACTAAATGTTCCCAGTAGACTGATTACAATTTGACAAATTTTTTTTTTTTTGATCCATATGAGCCACGAAGGCAGTACAAAGTACAAAGAAGGGAGAGGGGGGATTTGAACCTGTGACCTATCGTTCACAGCACCTTAATCTTAACCACTAGGCCAAGACATCCTTGGTATAAACAGTTATTAAATATCATTATTATGTGTACAATTCAGCAACGAACGGACGATTATCTATTGCGTAGATCCTAAATGTTATATGAATAAGATTAGTCGTCCATGTGGCATATAGTGAAGGCACCCTAATACCGGTATATCAGATCCTTGTATGCGTCAATCTTCTGTGAGTAGTAATCTACTTCAGCCTGCAAAATAAGAAATCATTCTCAAACATACTGCCAATTGCCAATTGCCAATTGCCAATTGCCAATTTGACACTTACCAGTTACCACTACATGCTAATAGTACAAGTATGAGAAATGAAATTTCATGAGCAACTTTTTTTCCCTTTTTGGGCTAGCTTTGCACTAAGAAAAATAATTGGCAGGATTTGTACATAACTTCCCAGCTTGTTTAGTAGGTGATAATAAATAATGCTTGACATCGAATAGAATCAAAGGGAATGGTAACAAAATTGGTTACCTTTTATTGTATTGGGTATTTGGTTTAAGCAATGGAATGGTAGACATTAAAACCAAGAATTGCACTGTTACAACCTAAGAAAGAGCCCATTACCGTCAAGCAATGGTAATGGATTGAAGAGGGATTGAACCAAACAAGAGGAAAGGGAGTATTAAGTAATTGATTCTGTTTCTATTGGAGCCTAAAAATGTTGACTTAAACATGCTCTTAGCGTATTTTTTAAGGGAAATTTTTATGTCAATGTTCATGATAATCCTTGTCACAACAAAATATCTCTTATCTCATAGAATTTCATTTTCATCCATTACCAGTTACCACTCTTTAAGGTGGCACTGAGCAGTGATGCACATCTATTTAGGAAAACGCATCTAAGAATGGAGTTTCATCACCACAGACATTTCATGGGGTTCTTATAACTTACGCAAAAGTCTATTCATATTTTTTGGCAATTAAAAGTTTATTATCATTGCTAAGAACTAAGGTAAAATGCAATTGAATAACAGATAGACTATTAATTGTATTGATAAATCAGTGTAATCAACCAAATGAAAGAATTGCAAACCTCTACCCGGACATGACCAATGCCAGAAGTTTAGCTGAAGGCACTGGGATCCATCCATCAAACAGGGAGATGGAAGGGGCAGGGAGTACCCTTCAAATGAAGGTAATAATTTCGCACCGTCTCAGAGTTCAAAATGAGAGTAACAATTTCTTCCCACTGCAGATTCCAAGTCCCTTAATTCTTTGTAATATCTTATTAGTTATTACCCCTCAATTCTTTACCTTAGATCCAAGCATGCACTTATACTTCTATCAGTCCTACCAAAGGCTAATTCTCAAACTTAAGGTCAATGAAACTATGATAGTGACATATTGCATTAGATATATAAGTATATAACTTACCTTCCTAACTCCCTTTACAGCGGTCAATAGCTTCTCACCAAGGAAGTCTTTAAAGAAGTTGTCCTTGTGAAGAGCATCCAAGGATTCCGCAAGTGATTTTGGCAGTCTCTCAAGTTTACCATCAAGGCTAGAAGGGTTCGAATCTGCACCACAATTAGTATCAAGCAAAATGTTGGTTAACATGATCTCACAAAATTTGTAGCAAGGGATGTAAACTATTTATTAGTTGTTCTTCTACTTAAAAGCAAATAGTCCTACGAAAACAATAGTGTATGTACTCTCTCATAATCTATAGTGGAGGTCCCTAGGAAACAAAAAAAGGCATATCGCAATTCTTACGCTTGTTTGTTTGGTCTGTTAGCAATGTCTAACATCTGAAAACATCTCATTACAAGAAATAACCTATAAATATATGTGCAAGAAAATACTTATATTGCACATTAAGCAAGAACTTGATTTCTGACAAATTACTCCCTTTTCCAAAGCCTTCCTCCAGCTATCATTCTTCGCAAGTTGTTTAACATACAATAAAGTCAAGCTTGAACTCTGTGAATTTCTCACATACAAACTATATTTGTACTTGAACTCAGAATTTAAATTTCGTGTGCACATGCTAGATATTTCTGTAGTCTTACCAACAGGAAGAGGCAGAGTAAGATGTCGCCGTAAGCCATCAATTCCTGCAGCAATTACAGAAGCCAAACCCAGGTAGGGATTTGCACATCCATCAAATGATTTGATTTCAAAGTTGCTTACAAGACCATCTGCAACCCCAGGTGGACACGCAGTCCTCAAAGGAGCTTCCCTGTTCTCTTTCCCCCAGCAACGATATGCTCCACTCCAAGTATCCGGTTGTATCCGATCATAGCTGCATATAGTTAATTCAACAAAAAGATGCAAATTAGATATTACCATCTGTATAGGCTTCATGTTAATAATTTGAGAGGTCAACTGCAAGCTTTCTGCTATATCGACCAGGATAAGGAGCAACACAGGTGGACAGGCACATAACTTATAATAAATATTAAGTTCTCTAGGAGCTAATTAATTTATAGTGAGAATAGCATGCACTTAAATTAAGTTGATCATGACTTTGGGGACGAATGCTAGCTATTGTAACATGTAATGGCTGCAAGGGGTGCACGATCATGACTTCGGGTCATGCTCGCAAGCTAATTATATAACAAGTAATTTATAAAGCTCAGACTTCGACATCTTAAGAGAATCCATCTGCTTGAGATATAAGATAGAAGATTACCTATTTGGATTTGGAGCAGTAAATGCCAAAATGGCCGGAAGATGAAATAGAACTCCAGCCATAAACTCCTCACCAACTTTGGACATTCCATGACTAGATCCAGCAGCTCCTGTGAAAACATTTACCCCATTCTCCCACAAACTTAAATGCACATGGGATCCAGACCCAATGTCATCTAATGCATACCTAGGGAGAAACGGATAAAAAAAAGAAGAGGTTGTCACTTGTCACCAAGATAGCAAACAAAAATGTTCACAATACTTTCGAAGAGAATGATCAAAAACAATATCTAGCACATATCAGCTGGCTGGCCATTCTATAAACTAGAGATAAGATAATAAAAACTCTTGCTATCGTTGTGGCAACATGTTTGAGACCCATGACTGTTTGTTCTTGATCAGGAACTTAGGCTATGTTTCATCCCCTAAAATAAGGTATCTCATCTGGTTTATATACCTATTCTGGTCTAGTGATCTAGTCCAGTCTCATATGATTGTGATTATGAGTATGAATAGACTTTGTTATAATTTTTGTGATTGCTATTATTATCAGTTTCCTTAACTAATAAAAATGATTCATATGCTAAATGAATAATAAACAGTATTGTAATATAAGATTTTTGTCTTCCTTTTATTGTATATTGTTAAAGTTACGTATTCTGATATAAAGGACACATGATCTGGTTTTGTGACTCTTGTCTAGTCTGATTCAGTTTTAGAATAAGTCATAAGAACCCAGGAATAATTACTAGTAGTAGATGTTTACTATGAAGCATGCCCTTGGTTACAGGTTTCTAAACCCATGGGTTGGAAAATACTGATGCGTACATGATGTTCAAACACAGCAGGATCAAATGTGTTCAGATGTGTGTTTTGTTTACTGCTTCACCTGCTAATCCTGAACGTCAATTGAAAGGACGGGAGGCAGTTTGCTTCAGACAAGTCATAGATCATGATGAGGTATCTAAATGCGGTCTACTTTTCCCTTTTTTTTTTTAAAGTCCAATGGTAATAAATTAGAGGTGGCAATCTCTGACCTAAGCTAATAACTCGAACTGAAACAACTTATGTTGCTAAGAAAAATCTGAACCCAATCTCGACTCAATTTCACCCATCATATTATGTGATTATACTATGTTTTACAAATTTTTTAAAATATTTTGAGCATAACGTGGAATCCACCCAAACCCGACCATTTTACCCAATTTTTTTTGGCTCCAAGGTAAATGCAAATTAAAAAAAAAAACAGCACTTAACTGATGTATAATGTATGCCTAGCCTTATTCCCTACCACACCCTCTCGACAAAGAGGTGAAATAAAATGGAACCATAAAAAGGCTTCAAAAGCTGCACATACATCATGTATCTAATTAACCATTTTAGTAACAAGCTAATGATTGATGGTTGGAATTAAAGTGTTGTTCTTTTCACCTTAAATTCATAGAGCACATTTCAGGAAGAATAAGTTTAGTTTAAGGTCAAGAATTTTTAGACAGGAAAAATTGGTTTAGAATAAAGGTCAACAAGCTCAGATAAGAGCTACCCAAGTTCACTTTGTCCAATCTATCTCTCTCAACTTGGATATTCTGAGGCGGCCTCGGAAGGTTTTTAGATAAGCAACAGGTGCAAATCCTCCAAACATAGAGCACACAGGGCTTTGAAATTCCCTGATTCAATTGAAAGTGGAATTTTTGATTGAATTCAACCAAAGCAGGAATTTTTTCTGACGGTATTATTTCACAAATTAGTGAATCTTCCACTTATTTGATGGGAGGATTAAGGGATTATCAATGCAAACTCTTCACAACTTGTCAATGGATTCAATCCATTTTGTATGAATGGTTCATCGGATCCCAACTTATATATATCCCAATAAGTTCAGAGGAGGAAAAATAAGCCCAGATAAGGACTCCTTTTAGGTGTAAATTAAGAAGCCTAAGTAACAGCAACTCCAAGAACAAGCCAAAAGCAGCAGTTTTAGCAAGCAGTATAATTTTGACAATGGCAACAATTTTGACAATGACAACAAATAAAAGAATTATTCCTTCTGCAAGTTACAAGTTAGCATAGGAAAAGGCTCCAAAAAGTGAACACTAGCACGAAGACCTAAAGTCTTCATAATAGGGTGACATACAGTTCTGGTCTAGATGTAGCTATCAATTATCATGTTATTTCAAGACCTCAGACATGATACTTCCTTTGGTGCAAAAGTTGCCAGCAATCCGTGTTTCCTAGCAACACCCCTGATAGCTTCACGGGTGAAAACCAAATTATCTGCAGCACGGGTACAAAGAGTGTGTCCCAGTGCCATCTCAAATTGGCCTTTCCCAGATTCTGCATGTACCTTTAGCACTTACGTAAGAAGCAATCAGAATAATGTAAGAGATGAAAAAAGACCTAAAAGACAGTAGAAAAGAGAAGGCAACTTTAGAAAATTGAGGATGGGTGCTTCACGTCAAGATTAAGAGAATTTGGTAGCGACTAGCGAGTAAATTAGGTAAAGACATGAAGTTTTATTGCACAGAGCTCTCTGACATAAAAGTCTATATTGATAAGTTGATAGCTAATAAATTTGGTACATGTATAATATCGCGCCTAATCAAATTTCTGTTGTAACTCCTTTATTCGTCCATGTTATAAACAACCATTTCATGTGTAATGCTGACAGAGGGTGAAAATTACTGGCATTTACCTATATTAGGCCAGGTTAATACATAAATTATATTCAGGGTAATCAGCTTTACTCAGCGAAAATTAGTTGATAAAGTATAAACAACCATTTCACGTGTAATGCTGACAGAGGGTGAAAATTCCTGGCATTTACCAATATTAGGCCAGGTTAATACATAAATTATATTCAGGGCAATCAGCTTTACTCAGCGGAAATTAGTTGATAAAGTATAATCAGTAAAATGCAGCAAGGTGCATATTTTGGTAAAAATCAGTTTAATTGGCAAATATAAGTTCACCGGTAAAAATCAGTAAAAATAGTAAAAATTAGTTTCAGTTTAGTACAAATCAGGTGAAGAGATGTAGAGAAACGTGCCTTAGTAATAGAATTAGGATATTTCAAAGGCAAATGCAACTAAGTACAACTCCAAGTTCTTATGAATAGAAGAGAATATTTGGCAGACACCCCTTGGCAATCCTCTTTTTCTGCATGATTGGAATGGCATATCCTTATTCTCCGAAGTTGGAGACCACAATCTTGTTCATGATGTACTAGGGGAAAAGTTATCTTCCCCTCCCCTTTATTGGGTGCTTTAAAGTTCTGGCTCATATGAAAAGGGGAGCACCCTCTACATGTGCTGTAAAGGGGATATTTTGCTCAGTATAACTAAGATAAACTTCTATTAACGTCTAAGCCCGTAAAGAAAATAAACACATTTGATGTAGTTTCAGATTACCCAACATATCGATGTAGATAAGTAATAAGAATATACACCAAAACGTAAAAAAGGGAAAAGAAGTCACGCTTCCAAATTCCAATCGTGCAATTTTGATCCACTACATGTGTTTGCGATAACGAATACTTGGATGATATTCACTACATACCTGCTCCAGTGTAATATCTAGAGACTGAAGTGCAGCAAACATCTCTTGAAGGATGGCAGAAGCTGCATCAAATGATGAAGTCGAACAGTATGGGGATAAATCAAATGGAGCCCATTCTTCTCTTCCATCCCTACACAATTTTTCCATTAGTCGATAATTTGGAACCCAAAACAAAAATGAAAGAGAAATGAAGAAGAACAGAAGAATTTATGTAATAACCTTGTAACAGGTCTCAGGAGATAAAATTCATTCTCAAAGCCTGCATTCATTTCCTAACATGCAATGTAAGGCATTGAGAGATAGAATGAGCTAGAGCCAAATTCCAACAATTTACGGCAATATATAAAAAACACACCATATTAAATTCTTCTTTCAGAACTTTTGCAACCCTCCTCAATGCCTCCCTTGGACAATATTCCCAGGGTTCACCAGGCTTGAGATACATGTCAGATAAAACCATCTCTTCACCTTTGATCCTGACAAGGAAGCAAAGTTGCATATATATATCCAATGGACTATAACAAATGAATGAACAAAGAACGTCTCTCAAAAGAACACCTAGAAAAGGAACAACAATGATCTACTCTCGAAACTCTTGGAAACAAAGAAATGATTTTAATGATTTAAGGAATCTTCCAAAACATCTTAAGCAGTAGAGTCTAGCATGAAGCCTAGCGGAATGAAAAACGACAGAATAGACATATTTTACCCTACACTACAATACTCATTCATGTAATTGACATATGATGCAAATTTTATGAATAAAACATATCCCAGCTCCTCCTCTCTCTGGCTCTCCAGATATGTGATACAGTGATGAAGAATGTAGAAGCTAATATTACATACGGAAAATTTCAGTAATCAACATAAAATATGAACAAAATCTAGAGCTCTACACAGTGCATTGACATGCATTAAAACAGCTGTAGAGCTCAGGCTCATGAAAAGATTTATCTGAACACCAATTTAGAGACTCATCATACATGCCAACTAAAAGTTAACTCATTAATTAAATCATAAACTCTTCCTTTTCTTTTCAAAGCTACAGAACCAACAGCAAAAACTCTTCCTCATCCGTAAGTCTCTCATAATTAACAGTACGAGACAAACCAGCCTTTTATAACACAATCATTCCTTAGAAATGCTCCTTTTCAGTTTTTCTTCTTAAAAAGTATGTACAACAGCCACTCTCAGTAACAAGATATCAGATGTAAATACTTTAGTCCTGAATGATAAAGTTCAGGAAATTCCAAATTTGAACAACATGCAGCTGAAATTAATACAGTGATACTATCAACACTCAACGGATAATTGAGCATAAAAATACAAGCAGGAAACCCAGGATGATACACAAGAAATAAGAGAAAAACAAGTATAAGTATAACTAAAAGGTAGATCAACTACAGTTTTCAGCAAGAAAAAAGTACAGGACATGGGTTAATGAAAACAGTGATTGACATCTAATCAAAGGGAAAACTGGAAAAGGGGCGGCAGCAAAAAAACAAGAAAAATAGACATAATTATCAGAGACTATCACTTTCTTTTTTCACATGGACTTTCTATTTTCAATTTACACACATAGTTCTCAAGGCAGGAATATCTATATATGATATCTCTATAAATAAGAATGTGGTCGTGTGTGTGAGGTAGCCACAGTTTATTAAGGATCATTTTAGGCTACCAGAGTTGTAAAATTATTTACCAAATAAATCCATTCCAAAAGCTAAAGATAAAAAGATTTTTAGTACATCTAAGCAAGCCTCTAATAATTAGGGAAATAACTCATTGGTTAAAAGATGAAATGGTAGATTACTTGACCTGTCAGCCACAGGAAAGAAGATTCAACCAGAATTTTTCATAGGACATATAAGAAAAGGCTCGAAGTTTCGAACTTCTGAGTGACACTTATTAGTTGAAGGAATCAGGAAAAGAATACTGTACTGGTAAATTTTCTCCAACACTGATAGCCTTCTAAAACATAACCACATCCCCTTTCAAGCTTTATCAAGCTAAGCCTAAACTTCCAGCTACTTGTGAACAACAGTATATTCATAGCATACATACATGACATGTTATTTAATAGCAAGAATGCGGCGCAATAGCCCGAATTCAAGAATTGACTATAGAAAACTACTTTAAAAAGAACTTACTCGACATCTGCACTGCCCTGACGTGTCGACCCAGATTACACGGACTAAAGTAATATTACTTTGTGGCACAAGATCTCCAATCTCAAACTTCTTAGATATGGCTTTTTTAAAGTCCGATTCAGCACTCAACTTGATCTTGTAAAACTTAACAGCATTTTGAGCAAACAGGTCCTTAGCTGCTTCCAATGCTTCGGGAATTGAAAGATCCCCATCAGTGCAACAATCACGTAAAACTGAAAAGATAACTTCACGTGGTCTCCGGGCACCTGTAAAGTTGAAATGGGTTTTATGAGGACTTTCTTATGCAAACATCAATTGAGCAATGGCTAAACTACATATTTGTGTTACTTGCAACCCCATTACCACAGAAAAGACACAACTGTGCAGCTCCTGTGCACCTGTACATTGTAGCAAAATTCTTGACCTTATGGTCTCCACTAAAACTCAGATGTCGTGTCAAATGATTCTTCAAATTTTAATGCAGACTACAGTGCTTTTAGTCTACAAATCAATGAGAGTTTGCCTCGTGCAAAGCAACATCAAAGAAGAGAATCACATGTTCACCGCTTTAGATTGAAAGGTTTTGAGAATAAAGATTCTACAGAAAATGTCCACATTCAATAGTTCAGAGTAATCGAAATTGCTTCCGAAACCAGATCTCCGAGCCAACTCCAAGTAGTCCAATGATATGTCCCATTGTAGGGCCATGGCCCTTCTTCCTTTTTTATATGGCTGCAACTGTAATTTTCTTAGGTGGCTCCTCGCCTCCTTGCCAATCTTAGAAGTGTTTCTCAAATAAATTCAATTACCATCTCAAAAAAAAAAAAAAAAAAAATTTAAGAGAACCACATTTTGGATCTCGTCACTAGTTAGCTTAAGAAGCAACATAGATGGCCATGAGTAGTTGAAACTAGAAACTAAATCTTCTAGCTCATCTATCTGCTAATGCCTTAAAGTTAATAAGAAAACAGAAGTGATTAGAACAATGAAGTGAACAATACTCCATATCAATAAACTAGTTTCTCTATGTACCAAACAACCACAACCACAGGAAACTCAAAATGCTAATATAGAAATTATGCATACTTCTGAATAAGATTCACATTTATATGATTAATGTTGCTCCCATGACATCCATGACACAAGGTGTCATAATTCTATTCACGATGTCCTAAAAGGTTGTTTATTCTTTCTCAAAATGGTATTGATGATAATGCAAATATTGACTACTTTCTAGAAAGATCAATACCGGGCAGAAACTACATGACCTGGATGTTGATTTGAACATACATAACATAAAGAAAATAGCACACTTAAGATAAAAGACAGACAGAGTTCTTGTATACTTGCATTGTTTGTGAATGCAATTCGGAAAGAAATGAAGGGTAATTGAACTAGGTGCAGAAACTAAATCAAGAGAACCAGGATATTTGCAATTAACTCAAATATACAACAAGAAATAGTGTCTCCCTGCTCACACTCCTCTCTCCCAAAGCAGTTTACTGGCATATCAGGATGTCTGTGCAACCTGAACTTTGATTACCTAATTGCATACAAGGCATGGTTAAGAAGGATACAATGGTCTAAATTATCTTAAAAAGTCGAATTTTGTGGGGTCGAGTGGAGAATATCCGGAAATAGACCATAGAGTTGAAAGTTATGGTGTAGCAATGTTTTCATAGACTTACAACTCTGGTTCATAATTTAGTGGTGCAGTCTGGTACTCTGGTGCATATGAGAATTCATTGGATCCTGTGTACTTTATTCTTTTTAAATTGATCTATTGATATTTATTGTAAACTTTACAGCATAACTAGTAAGAACTACCTTGAAATTTCAATCTAAATACATGGGTCTAAAATAACAAACAGGAACAGACCTAAAGTAGAATGCTTCAGGAAATGCATAGCCATCGGTGCTGAACATCACCTGCAGACGATTGTCCCCAACATAAGAAATTAAGCAGTAAATACAAGCATATTATGTATAATAATCCAATCTAATACTTCAGAGCGAAAGGTTGTGGAAACCTGGTGGTCTTTACTCAAAGGAAGCTAGTGTCTGAATATAATTGGGAGTAGTTATGTAAGCTGTAGTCCATAATCTTATTAAAGAACATTTTGGATGATAAAGTAGTTAATTCTAGCAGTAAGAAAATACTTAGTAGAATCTTATCGAAAAAAGAAAGAAAGTACTTAGTAGACTGAAGTGGACCTAGTGATGGAAAATACCACAATTTGAAAGGACAGCGACAAAATTCTTCACTAGGATATCCCAACAAATGGAAAAGTGCCAGTGGAAGTTAATCCAACAAAATATTGCCTTCTATGTTAAGCGGACAAATAATAATATAGATCCTAATTTTTGGTGTTTCAGCACAACATGTTCTTTTTAGCAATGCCACAGAAAACTCCAAGCTCTAAAGCATAAAACAAATGATAAAACATAAAATAGCTGAAATAATAAGTTTCATGTTTACAAGTGTTCAGTTGTATAGCACATTGACCCCAGAAAGACACACCTTTTTTGTTGGGGCCAGCTCCAGTAGATCTTTGACTGTGGATTTCATCCCATTGTTGCTAAGTAAGAGCAGTCCCAAGCCAAAGTCAAGGTAGACCTAGCAAATCAAGAGAGACTTTAGCTAATGCCTGTAGGATTGAGCTAAGACATAAATAAATGACCAGTTCAATGTTCCAGATAATACCTGGGGATAGACGCATGCCAAGTATGATGCCTCCTTTGAAAATGGGTAGGAAGCATGTAAGAGAACAAGACGACACTTGGAAAATCTTGTGTCTTCAAGTACCTTTCGAAGATGAAGCGGGTTCGATGTCCTCAAATCCTGATCTTTGTCTCCAAACCTAAGGCCGATACCAAATGCCAACAATGTAATGTAAGAAGTAACAATTCACAACAACTAAAGAGTGTCTTAAGAAAAAATAGATATCAAACAACACAGACCAAAGCAAGCATCAGCTCTAAAATTAGACAAAAGACATTCGATATGATGTAAGTCAAACTTAAAGCACTTCCAGACATCTAAAAAAAATCTTTCTCAGAAAACCTAGAGAAAATGACTTCTAAGAATTTATTTACCCTGTATGTATCTGCATTGGCAAGTCAAATTCCAGAGCAACCTCTAAACTACGAATAAAGATATAGTCGATCAACTTCTTATTTGCAATGCGGACAGGCTTCCCAGCTGGAAGATAGAACACAGATAAAGAAGTAAGTATACATGGAACTATGGAAGTCATAACCAAATGACATCACTCAAACTGTTAGAATATATTTAGCATATATTCTATAATATTGTACATATCCTTGTTTTAGCTAGTCAATATTTACTTTCCATGATTCTAGCAATCAGTAAGCTATTTTAGTTAGTATTTATACGTTACCTTTTGTATAGCAATCTGCTAGCTAATTAGTAGCCTAACTTTAAGTTTGTATCTTGTATATATTGTCTGACTTTGGAATACAACAGTCACGGAATTGACTTCCTTCATGGTATCAGACAAAGCTACGATCCTATTCCGCCAACTCTAGCAAACCATACTCCAGTCTTTTCTTTCTTCCCTCCCTCTCTCTCTCTCCCTTTCAAACATGACTGAGACACCCAAGTACCATCCTGCGCTCACTATTACTAATGTTAAATCTCTAGTCCCTGTTACATTAGATAATGAGCAGTCTCTTTATCATTCTTGGGCCACCCTCTTCACCAATCTTGCTAGAGTCTATGATCTTTATGATCATCTGGTTCCTCCAACCGACGCAAAAGCTCGGGCTACTTATGAGACTACGAAATCCGAGGACCTTAGTCTCTGGAACCGTCTTGATGCCGTTCTTTTACACTGGATTTACGGCACAATTTCATCTGATCTCCTCCTAGCCATCCTCCGTCGCAATGACACGGCCGAGGGGGCATGGAAACGCCTTGAGTCTCTCTTTCAGGATAACAAGGCTTCTCGGGCCACTCATCTCGAAGAGGATTTCACCAATGCTGATTTTGAGGATTTTACTTCCATTGATAATTACTGTAATCATCTTCAATCCATTGCTGACAGGTTAGCGGATGTCGATGCTCCGGTTACAAATAGTCGGCTTGTTCTTCGTCTTACTGGCTCATTACCGGAGGCCTATAGCGGTACGGTGGATTATATTCAAAATCAGGATCCTTTGCCCTCGTTCGAAAGTTGTCGGTCCAGATTAAAAATGGCTGAGCGCACCATTAAAGCTCGGACTGCTCGTGAAAATGGTGGCTCTGGTGCTAAGAGCACGGCAGCCATGGTAGCAGCATCTTACTCCTCATCTGATTCTGCTTCTTCTAATTCCAAGCGTGGCCAACATAATAAAAATCGTCATCATAAAAACAAAGGGAAGGGAAAAGGCCCGCATCAGCAGCCCGGGCTCAATAACAGTGAGCAGCAGCCCACGTGGCAGCCACGTGGATCCTCTCCGCAAGCTCTAGCGTGGCAGCAGTACCCTTGGCCAGGCTGGTCCGTTCCTCCATGTCCATTTCCAGCGTATCCTTGGCAGCCAAGGCCCATGAACTCCGGCCAGCAGCGCCCTTCTAATGGGCTCCTTGGTCCACGGCCTCAGTCCTACAATGCCATGGCCTCTTCTTTTGCATCACCTTCTCCCGGTTATACTCCAACTGACATTGAGGCCGCTATGCATGCTCTTTCTTTCACTCAACCGAACGGGAACTATTACATGGATACGGGTGCTACATCTCACATGACTGCAGACTCAGGTATTCTCTCATCTTATTTCAATTCAAGCAATAAGCATCATAACATTGTTGTTGGTAGTGGTCATTTAATTCCTGTTATTGGTCATGGTTGCACTAAATTACCTCCACCTCACCTCCCCTTTCGCCTAAACAATGTTTTACATGCTCCTAAACTTATCAAAAACCTGATCTCTGTCCGTAAATTCACAATCGACAATTTGGTTTCTGTAGAATTTGACCCATTTGGTTTTTCTGTCAATGACTTACAGACGGGGGTCAAGCTAATGAGATGTGATAGCACCGGGGATCTTTATCCACTATTCTCCAACACACAAGCCACCTCATCTTTCAATCATTACGCCTTTTCTACTATTTCTCCAGCTATTTGGCACAAACGTCTTGGCCACCCAGGCGATGCTATCCTTCAAAATCTTAGTAGAAAAAGTTTTATTGATTGTAATAATAAGGCTTGTAAAATTTATTGTTCTTCTTGTCCTCTTGGGAAACATGCTAAGTTGCCATTTTATGACTCTTTGTCGTTTACTTATCTTCCATTTGATATTATTCATAGTGATCTGTGGACTTCTCCTATTGTTAGTTCTTCCGGCCATCGTTATTATGTTCTTTTTCTGGATGACTATAGCAAATTTTTATGGACTATTCCCATAGCCAAAAAATCACAAGTGAAACAACTTTTCCTATCTTTTCATGCTTTAGTCAAGACTCAATTTGAACGTAATATTAAGACTTTTCAATGTGATAATGGCACGGAATATATTAATGGCACTCTTAAACAATTTTTTGATCACAATGGCATGCTTTTCGTCTTTCTTGTCCTCATACTTCCCCTCAAACGGGAAAGGCGAGCGCCATATAAAATCTATCAATAATATCATTCGGACACTCCTCATTCATGCATCTATGCCACTTTCCTTTTGGCATCATGCACTCTCCATGGCAACCTATCTTCTAAACATACTTCCATCTAAAGTCTTGAATTATCAGTCCCCCACTCAAATTCTTTATCGAAGTACCCCAAAATACTCCGATTTACGTATATTTGGATGTTTATGTTATCCCCTTTTCCCTTCTCCGACCATTCACAAATTACAAGAACGGTCGCCAACCCTTGTGTTTATCTTGGTCCAAAGACCTAGTCATCGTGGTTCCAAGTGTTATGATATGTCTAGTGGAAAAATCATTATCTCTCGGCATGTCCGCTTTGTAGAAACAGAATTTCCATTCTCTAAAATTCACAAAGTTACTGCCTCCCACTATGATTTTTTAAGTGAGCCTATTCTTCCTCCCTTCACAAACCTTCCACAAACACATCAGCCTACTCCACAAAATTCAGCGCCCCACAATGCATCCAGGCCCACTACTGGATCTGGGCCAGAGCCTTCTGTGGACCCCACTTCACTCACTCCTCCCACTGGGCCGCAGACCAGCCCGTGCCCAACTTCTTCTCCCACCATTTCTTCGTCCCCCAGTCTTTGTCCCATTTCGTTGGGCCCCGTCACTACCCTGCCCCACTCCCACCATTTCTCTTACTCCCAATTCATATACTTCCAGCAGCCCAGTTCACTCTACAACCCACCCAGACCCACCATTATCCTCACCTATCCACTCAAACGAACCTCCTAGGCTTAATACTTCCCAATCTCTTCGCATGACAACTCGTGCATCTCATGGCATTTTCAAACCTAATCCAAAGTATTTTTCCAATTTAGCCACAGACACCACTACAAATATTTCACCAATCCCAAAGAACCCTATTAGTGCACTTCATGATCAAAATTGGAAAAATGCGATGTTAGATGAATTTAATGCTTTGATTGATAATAAGACTTGGGAGCTAGTGCCTAGGCCTCCTAATGTGAATGTCATTCGTTCTATGTGGATTTTTAGACATAAACATAAATTTGATGGTTCTTTTGAAAGGTATAAAGCTCGTCTTGTAGGTGATGGTAACACACAGCAGCAGGGTGTTGATTGTGGTGAAACGTTTAGCCCCGTGGTTAAACCTGCTACTATTCGAGCAGTTCTTCGCATTGCTCTCTCTAAATCTTGGTCCATTCATCAAATGGATGTCAAGAATGCTTTTCTCCATGGTCATCTCGTAGGAAACAGGTTTATATGCACCACGCCTTTGGGTTTTCGTGACAAAATTCATCCAGATTATGTATGTCTCTTGAAGAAATCTCTTTACGGTTTGAACGCCAGGCTCCTCGAGCATGGTACCAAAGATTTGCTGATTTCGTTGCTACCATTGGCTTCTCTCATAGTAAGTCAGATCACTCCTTGTTTGTTTACAAGAATGGTTCTGATATTGCTTATATTCTCTTATATGTGGATGACATTATACTTACGGCCTCTTTTGATCACCTTCGTAAGTATATTATGACACTTTTGGGTTCCGAGTTTGCTATGAAGGATCTTGGTCTCCTGAGTTATTTTTTGGGTATTGCTGTCTCTCATAATGCTAGTGGTTTATTCTTATCTCAAAAACAATATCGTTGCCACTATCATTGAACGTGCGGGCATGTCAAACTGCTGATTCTTGTCCCACTCCAGGTTGACACTAAGTCTAAACTAAGTGCTAATGCAGATACTCTTTTTGATGATCCCACTAAATATCGCAGCCTTGCAGGAGCTCTCCAATACCTTACCTTCACTCGACCTGATATTTCTTATGCAGTGCAACAAGTTTGTCTTCATATGCATGCTCCGACCAATGAGCACATGAGTGCTCTAAAGCGGATCATCCGCTATATTCAGGGTACTTTATCCCACGGTTTGCAATTGTACAAGTCCAGTATTACTCGGCTTATCTCCTACACGGACGCAGATTGGGGTGGTTGCCCTGACACACGCAGGTCCACTTCTGGTTACTGTGTTTTTCTTGGTGACAATCTAGTATCTTGGTCCTCCAAAAGGCAACCCACTCTCTCTCGATCTAGTACTGAAGCCGAATACAGAGGTGTTGCTAATGTTGTGTCCGATTCATGTTGGCTTCGTAATTTATTACTTGAGATGCATTGTCCTATTCAAAAAGCTACCATAGTTTACTGTGACAATGTGAGTGCAATATACTTGTCCGGCAATCCTGTTCAACATCAACGAACCAAACACATTGAGATGGATATCCACTTCGTCCGTGAGAAAGTAGCTCGTGGCGAAGTCCGTGTGCTTCATGTGCCGTCCCGTTACCAAATTGCTGATATTTTCACAAAAGGGCTTCCGCGCGTTTTATTTAATGATTTTAGGGACAGTCTAAGCATACGTGCACCTCCTGCTTCGACTGAGGGGGTGTGTTAGAATATATTTAGCATATATTCTATAATATTGTACATATCCTTGTTTTAGCTAGTCAATATTTACTTTCCATGATTCTAGCAATCAGTAAGCTATTTTAGTTAGTATTTATACGTTACCTTTTGTATAGCAATCTGCTAGCTAATTAGTAGCCTAACTTTAAGTTTGTATCTTGTATATATTGTCTGACTTTGGAATACAACAGTCACGGAATTGACTTCCTTCACAAACCTCACGGACCACTTAAAACTTCAGAAAGACCATTTTCAGCCTCCTGTTCGCTAACATATGGATCAATCTCAAGACCACCACGATATGCAGCTATACTTTTCAGTCCAACCACTGTCGCTAATGTGGAGAAAAGGTTAGGGAGCCCGTACTCAGGAAGAAAAAAAGGCTTATTTGTCTTGCCTCAAGATAATTTCTATGTTAAGCATAAGGTAAAAAGGAATAGTATTTAAAATGTCAAAGGATATGACGTCAATTTTCTAACAAAAACTTCCGTGAACTTGTTCAGCGTCCATGGAGCTCCATCTGGAAAAGTTGAAAACCCTACAATATGACTCGAACAGTAGTAAAGTATACACATCAACCACTCATCGTTAATAATTACCCAAACAGATATGCTAAAATAAATTAAGAGCCATAATGTTCTTACTTCGTCCACAATCTTTCCTGCCAAGTGCTCAATTCTTAAAATTCGACCAACAAAAGGCACATAATCCTTATGCCACTCTATGTCATACTTTTTATCAAAATCAAGACCATCATCAATAAGCAGTCCAGACATCCTTGCTGCGCCAAAACAAGTTGAGCTAATAGATTCTATTCCAGAGTGTCTCCGATAATCTTCAATACTATGCAAAGACGATTCGCACCCATAGAGTTCAGCAATTTCCCTCACCCCTCGCTGTCAAAAAAGTAAATATTCATCAGCAAGTGTTGTAGCATGCTTAAACAGTCATTTTTCCTTTTAAATCGAATAGAAGATGCAGCATGACTGCATGACATGATAAGATTCAAGAATCAATATCATCATAACAGGCTTATGATAAATGTTGAGACTCAATGAAGAATTGAAGATCATCAAAAAGAAACAGAAAGATTAAACATCTAGTTTATCTTTATAAAATTGTTATTATATGTGTGCAGTATCATCATACATGTTACATGTATCAACACTATGCGCATCAAATGACAAGGCCACTCCGTTTTGGTGTAGATGTCTAGCATATCTATTTATTCATTGCAAGAATGCAGTAGCCGAGCCTGGTTTCACTGTTGAGTTACTTCCTTGTTTCAGAATACTTGCAATCATCCACGTGGCACACAGTTTTCGGAGGATGAAAAGGAGGAGGCATTCAGAAAGGTACATGTCCGTCCTTGACAAATATGGTTGTCGGGTGTAACATAATTCACTATACAACTCGCTTTTTCGGTTCATTGTTCTCCCAAATGGGCTAAAAATAAAGCCAAAACCGACCATAATTCACTATTTTCGGATCGCAATGGGCGGGAGATTAAGGAATTATGTTACATTCCCTTGTCACGAAAAATAGTAGTATCCGTTAAAATAGTTGCAATTTCTTAGTCAATAACAAGGCCAAATCCGGCTAGCTTAGCACAAATGTCTATGGCCAAAAATCATAGTGTTATTACGTTAAGATGACCGTTCATGATATATTAGTTATAAAAATCTCAATCTGGGTGTACAGATTTTCTTGTCAACTTTCCTCTTACAGCAACATTTTCCCTTTTGATATAGGCTTCCTCTATAAATTGGTGGCATATATTATGTAGTATATACACTTAAGTTAAGTCACCTACTATAGTTACTAGGTAGTAGACCATTTATTAGCATAGAGGGTGCATTAAAAGATACAGATTGCGTGATAATCTGAGTTTGGTCCTTTCTATTTATTTATTTTTGTTTGGCAAATGTGGTCCTTTTTAGTTAACTTATCAATTAAATCAAAATCTTCTGATCATGCTCTCTGTACACATACAAATCACATAATCATCCATAATCCATGTACTACCTAAACCAGCAACAAACCTATAATGTAATTCCATGATATATCATGAACTAGTAATTCCATGTAAGCCAATTACTATGAATTTTTTCCTTCAATAATGCTAAAATGGGTATTAATTCCTGAAATGTGCCCAAGTTCAAATTAATTCCATGGATACCGTCCACGTAGGACGGCACGCCAGAATTTTGTTTTTTTCAAAGCAAACCGCTACTTCAAGTAGCGGTTAACTTGAAGTTATTTGAAAACGGTATATGAGGTAAAACCGCTACTCGGGATAGCGGTTTACTAGGCAAAACCGCTACTTGAAGTAGCGGTTTATTATGAAACAATGAAACAAAAAAAAAATGAAGGGGAAAGCCACGCAGCTAGGCTGCGCTCCGCGCAGGAAGTCTGCGTGCCACGCAGGCATCCTGCGCGGAGCGCAGCCTAGCTGCGTGCCACGCAGCCTAGCTGCGTGCCACGCAGCCAGCTGCGTGGCTTTCCCCTTCATTTTTTTTTGTTTCATAATAACCGCTACTTCAAGTAGCGGTTTATATGCATGCCTTATAACTTGTCTTAGGGACATCATATAACCGCTATTTGAAGTAGCGGTCAACTTTACATTATTGGTATTAACCGCTACTTGAAGTAGCGGTTTTGTTAAAAAACAAAATTCTGGCGTGCCGTCCTACGTGGACGGTATCCATGGAATTAATTTGAACTTGGGCACATTTCAGGAATTAATACCCATTTTAGCATTATTGAAGGAAAAAATTCCAATTACTATAATGTTTTAATCTACAATAATGTTTTTAAAAGAACATGTCATTTCAAGGGTTAAAAAAACACATGACCAATAATTAGTTGGCACAAACATCTCTAAACTTGACTTTAGAGTTTCATAAAATTAATCTTTTGATTTATTTATATTAATAGTGTTTAACACCATTATATCATTATTAGCATATTGAAACTACCCATCTTTGAGATGGGTTAACAAAGCAGTCCCAGACTCTTCAAGGTGGCAAGAGGGACGTGTCAATTGAAGCACCCACATTGGTATTTTAACAAGAATCAGTACTCCATTTAGTATCTTCCAAAACTAGTATCCCCCTCCGTTGTTTTGATAAGGTATGTACAATATTCGAGATCGAATTTTGACCATTTTGACAAAAAAATTTATAAAAAAAAATTCTGAAAATATATTTTAAGAATATAAATTTTATAATATGATGTATCAAATAGATAATGTAAGAGATATTAGTCATCAAGGCAAACGAGAGTGTTTATATTATTACCAAATTGAACAAAAACTACTAAATACTACTATAAAATAGGATGGAGTATTGTTAAAGAGAGCCAAAAATACTTTCACCATTCTAGTCATTAAAAATAGTAAAAGAGGATAGTGCTTAGCGTCTCATTATATTAGAAAACTAGAAAACAGTAAAATGTTAATACAATAATAAAAAACCAAGATATTCCTAATTTAACTTTTCAACTGTATATATAAAAAAAATCCAATTAAGAACATCAAAAGAGAACAAAGTGAGTAAGTGAGGGCTTTTTTTTGGGTTAGATTAAATTAGAATGAGGTAAGCTGAAGCAAAACTGTGAGTTGTAGTTGGTAAATAATTTAGGGCGTTACTAAATACCGCCCGTATTTACTGAAAATCGCCCGTATTATTTCTTAAATACTCCTAAACTACCCCTACAAATACAATCCCATACCCCACCACTCTCACTCTCACACTCTCTCACTCTCTCACTCTCACACTCTCTCATTCTCACTCCTCACTCCTCACTCACTCCCACCATAGCAGACCACCACCACAACCACCACCGCAACCACCACCACCGCAACCACCACCACTCGGAACCACCACCACACCGGCAACCAACAACACCGCACACCACCACCGTAGCACAACACCACATCTCCGCACCCAACAACACCGCACACCACCACACCGACAACCACCTCATCGGAAGCACACCACCACACCGGAGAGCACCACCGCGAAGCACACCACCGCGAGATCCAGATCCGCGTGACAAAACTCGACCACTACCACCACAACTTGCCGGAAAAAGCATGGGCCCAAGGAAGAAGGCAAAGGAAGTGGGAGAATCATCAAATCGAGTTAGTTTTGTTGTTTTATGTGGTTAAAACTCCCAAACCCCGTCGCCGGAAAACATGGTGAAAAAAAAATTTTTTTTTTCGAAAAGCGGGCAACGGACGAAATTCGTTACCACCGCACGGTGGTAACGGACATCTTTACGGATTACCACCGCAGAGGTAACGGATCGGATCTACGTTACTCTGCGGTGGTAACGGTAAAGATGTCCGTTACCACTCGTGCGGTGGTAACGGAATTTCGTCCGTTGCTTCCGCGATTAAAAAAAAAAATTTTCGGATCTGTTCGTGTTTTCCGGCGAGGAGGGGAACTTTGGGTTTTTTTTCCTTTTTTTTAATTTATGTTTATGTTTTATTAATTTCGTTTTTTAATAATTATATTTTTATGTTTATTTTAAATAATTTATGTTTGTTCGTAATTTATGTATTAATAATTTCGTTTGAATTAAAAATAATAATTTGTGTTTATTTGGGCTTTTATAATTTATGTCAATAGTTATTTGAATATATTAATTTAATTGGAATAGTTAATATGTTAATTTGTGTGATAATATTGTAATTAGGTTTTATTATTATTATGTTAATGCATGTTAGTAACATGGTAGTATTATTTAATTTATTTGATTAAATTTATTTAATTGTTTAATAGCATGTGATAATAGTATTATTTAATTTTAATAGTTATTATATAATAAGTTAATAAATTGATTTGAGCATGTTATTATATTATTAAAATATTTCAATGATATTAGCATGTTATTATTTTATATTAGTAGCATATTACGATTATTTATTGTAATGATATTAGCATGTTAATTTGTTTTTATTAGCATGTTAATATTAGTTGTGTAGGGTATTTGTTTTTATTAGCATGTTTACTAATGATATTAGCAAGTTAATATGATTTATTGTTGTAATTTTAGTTAATTAATTATTAGAAAGTGAATAGTTATATAATAATGCCCTAATTTACTTACTTTGCGCATGTTAGTATTAGTTTTCCTTATAATTTTAGTTAAGTAATTATTAGAGTGTCAATGGTTATAGATTAGTAGTAATTACAATATAATAACGTAGACATTAAATAAATAATAAATAATTAACATAATGTATTATTAGGGTCTTGATGGTCCTGAGGGATCGACGCCACGACACACTAGATCTCGTGGTGTTGATGCATCTAGTAGGAGGGCGAGGATCGATGCTCGGGCTAGCCGGATGCCTATTCCCGAGGACGCGCCCGATAGTGCTGGATGGGATACTGGGGACGAGCAGGAGTTAGATCATGCTATGAGAGATGACGATGGAGCTGATGAATGGGCGAAGAATCCCAGGAATCCTGCGGTAAAATGGAAATCCACTAACACCATCTTCTCCATCCACGCTTTCCCGACCTACAACATATCAGTACGTATCAAATAAATGTTATCAATAATCAATACATACAATTAACAAACATATTACCGTAGAAGTTGACAAGCTCATAATCGAACCTCGAAGATTCGCTTCTCTTTGAAGACGAATCTGGATGTGTGCTCAAAACCACTCTTCTTTCGTTTTGTACTTGGGTGATTCTTTCGGCGTGGTCTCCCTTTGGGGTTCTCGACAATATCGGGCTCAAAAGCTGAATCACCAGGATTACGCAGATGTTCCTCTAGAACCCGGGTAGCGCTCCGCAATACGGCAGGATCACTACTTTGAACCTGCTCAACCAACTCTAAGAAGTACTGAGAATCTTGTGCTGCCTCAGATACAAACACAGGGTTGTTGACACCATCACCAATGATCAAAGTAGTCCAATAAGGATGTAAGTCTGTCAGGTACAGACTCTCGTTCGCCTCCAATCGTCTGCGTATGGCGCATGCACAGGGGATTGCATGTGTGGTTCTCAACGAGCAACCGCAACGCAGATATACCTCGTAGCCTAACTCCCGCATACGATTTTCCTCATGCAAGATCAGCTTCTAAACAAGAATGCGAGACTCGACCATTTAATTGATACAATGCCTAAGTCTTGTACAATATTCCGTGCCGACGCCGACTTTCCTCCAAATCATTCTCAACCTTCTTCACCTGATTTTCTATCTCACTGTGAGCAATAGAAAAGATGGAGTCCAAGGTAGTCGTGCTACTAAAAACCCAAGACTTCAGTGCAGAGTGTGCACTTTCAACTCGGCTAGTGCACGTGTTCCCAAGGTGAAGTACATTGTCCGTCCATGCCCGCACAAACTTCTCTTTGTACACAAGCCAAGTTGTTTCAACGTATTGGATTATTTTAGGCCACTTTCTGTACACATCTCTCATATTATCAACCTCGGCCTCATAACTCCTCTCGTCGGTCGCGTTGACTATCCGATACCAAGTTCGGCTCACGAATCTCGGACCGCATCGGTGTTGCCCATGATGTTACTCACTCTAGCCCGCACGTCTTTGTTGATATGCCATCTACATAGCAAATGTGCAGAGTTAGGAAACACTTCCCTGGATCGCTTTCATAAGGCCCAAATCACGGCCGAATGAGTGTAACAGGGGACAACATTCACTCCAATAAGCAACCTAAACTTGTCCAACACCCAATTATAACTATCACTGCTTTCGTTGGCCATCGTGAGCATACCCAACCATAAAATTCTTGTTGCACGGCGTCATCCCAATGAGCTCTAGAAAAGGCATGTTATATTTGTTGGTTTTATATGTTGCATCCATACCAACAACAAGTGGATAAGTTCGGAGGATATTTGCCGAACGAGGGTGCACCATGAATGCCGTAGTCATTGCATTTGTCTCCTCGTCTTGCCTAATCCAGGTGAAGGTAGTCGCTCTCTCTCGAGCAAGGTGAAGGAAGTGTTGCATCACGTCTCTACCATCCATTGCTTCCCTTCTATCCTTTTCCTTCAGAGTTGTACAAATGTCTCATATTTGGATGATCATCGGGAAATTTTTCATTCACAAGCTTTCATTATACTAGCGAGCTTAACGTGCGATTTTATCATATCGCGAGCGAATACCTTTGCCGCCGGACTAAGGCCGCCGATGGGTCGATGGCCCTCGTGGTAATGAATGAACTCATGATTATGCATGCCCCTAATCCCCCGTTCGCTTTGATCACCCATCCGGCTCGATCCGGGTACTCCAAATACTCAACCTTAACTCCCGCTCTACGACCACAGTGCTTTTGTCTTTGTAGCTACCCGTCTCGCTACACTAAGATCTCTACCTTCACCCCTATATGGTGCGCCCGGTTACATTTCATATATACATATTCTCGTCCACTAGGATCGTGTTTATGATTTGACATAATAATCATCACAAACCCGATTTCATTTGCCCTTTTCTTAACCCAATCTTGTAGTTCCTTTTTCTCACCCCATAGTGTTTCATTATAAAACATGTGATTATAATCTATATAATCACCCCCCAAAGTCCCAAGAAATAAGCCTATAATGTTTAGCATTTTTTCAATTAGACAACATATAATCAATAATATTATTCACTATTATTTACTTACTTATCGTAACTAATAATCATTATTATTTATTTACCAATCACAAAATTTATTAACTACATAGTGCACATGTTCTCAACTTAATATAATCCATTCATTAACTTAATATTAGTTAGTTACCAATCACAAAAATTACTACTTATTATGAAAATAATTATAATAATATGCATACATATTTCAAAACAATATCAAAAAATATTAACTAAATATTCATTAACAAAATTAACATAAACGGATGTACTATTATTCGCTAATTACAAAATCAATACTAATTATGACGGAAAATCAAATATTAACTAAATGGATCATATTAACTATTAACATTTAATTAATATATTCAAATTAACTATTCACATAAATTATAAAAACCCAAATAAACACAAATTATTATTTTTAATTCAAACAGAAATTATTAATAAATAAATTAAGAACAAATATAAATTATTTTAAATAAACATAAATATATAATTATTAAAAAACATAAATTACTACAAACATAAACAAAACATAAATTTAAAAAAAAGAAAAAAAAAAAAAAAACCCAAACTCCCTCCCCCCCCAACCCCGCCGAAAAACACGAGGCTAAAAAAGAATTTTTTTTTCGAAAATGCGGGGCAACGGATAGGAAATCCGTTACCACGCTTCTCCGGTAACGGATAGGAAATCCGTTACCACCACAAGGTAACGGACAAAAAATCAGTTGCCTGCGTGGAAGCACCGGAAAAGTGATCCGTTACCATGGTAACGGATAACTTTTCCGGTGCTTCCACAGAGGCAACGGATTTTTTGTCCGTTAGTTCTGTGGAAGCAACGGGTTTTGCATCCGTTTCTTCCACTGGGGTAACGGATTTTCGATCCGTTACCCTGCTCCGGTGGCCAAAAAAATTTCCGGCAACTTCAAAAAAAAAAAAAAAAAATTTCAACTTACCACATTTCGTCCGGCGGCGTTGACGATCCTTCATCGGACATTTTCGGTACTCCTCACTTGCTTCGGTGGTGCTCCGGTGGTGGGTGGTGGTCGGCCGGCGGTGGTGTTCGGAAGGTGGTGGTGGTGTTAGTGCTTGATGGCAGAGAGAGAGCTTAAGTTTGGTGAGAGTGGAGAGGGTAAAGTGAGGTGAAAGGGGAGGGGCATGGGGGGTATATAATGAAAAAAATACGGACGATTTCAAGTAAATACGGACGGTAAATAGCGATTCGGATAATTTAACTGAACTGAACTGAGCTGAATTATACTAAAACAATGAAACTATATCCAAAAGAACAGCGCCTAAACATATCATGTCTTTGGGCCAAGAGTCCACCCCTTCACCAAAAAATAAGGAAAAATGCATTGACAATGGAAGATAAATCATTATCCATTGAAAGTAAAAAGACAAAAAAAAAAAAAGAGTAACAACTACTCCATTTTTACCAAGCTCAACTTTCTACACTTATATATATATGTAATGATTAATATGTACTCCCTCCCTTTCTTTTTATTCCTTCTATTTGGAACTTTTATGGAAGCAAGAAAAATTACCAAAAGTTTAACTTTTGAAAATGTAGAGAATATCTTATTATAATCTAGTGACCTAAGCAATGGAATCAAGAAAAAAATACCTTGAAGGAGAGAGAGTGAGGAGCAAAGGCTAATGCATGACCATCAGCTTCAGAAAAACATTTGATGAAAGGAAAAGATGAATCAACGGCCACGATGTTGTGGGCGTGTGCATCGAATAACTCTATCTTCTCATCTCAACTGTCTCTTTTAACTCTGCAAATCTATCCATTTCTATTTTCTCTCTCCTCCTACTTTCAACAAACAACAATGAAAGTTTGCAGTTTGTGTTTGTTTGGTGGGATTTTGACTTTCTTTGCTTTTTATACCTCCTTTTTTTGGTTTGGGTATCAAAACGAATCGGTCATCAGTCACCGGTGAGGGACTGATTTTGGAGTATTTTCTTTTTTGGAAACTAGTTGCCAACATGAATTACTAATTATGGTTTCCAAACTTGTATGCAATAATATTGAATTTCTATATTTTTCTTCTTCCATTGCGTTTGTATTGCTTACAAAATTTGAGATATCGAATTATTAATTTCAACATTTTAGAATTTATAAATCATATATATGATAGTAGTTTGAACTTATATGTAATGTCTTGAGAAAAGGTGATGTCTACAATGTTTCTGACAACGCTTTACTCCCAAATACTCTTTCTATTCAAAAATTCCATTATCATACGTCACACACCACTGTAATAAATGTGGTATTCAGTTATAATATCTTGTCTTAGTGGAAAACACATATTTGGGATGAAAATAAGAATCGGGCCGACCTAATTTGGTTGGCGCCCTCCTTCCACTCTCTTTGACAAGGGTTTGATTCTCGCACTTCAGAAGCTGAAATCCCCAATTGCTATGCACGCGTTAGCCAACATGAATTTCTATTAATGGTTTTTAATATTTTGTGTATGCAATATATATAAACTTTCAATACAATTATGTAATAACTAAGATATAAGTAAAAAAAAAGATAAGCTAATATGTTATAATATATATCGATTTGCATGTCAACATATATTTTTCAAAGAAATAACACAGTGAAGTTCTTTGATCTTGGATGTAGTATTTAATAAATATGGGCACCATTATATAAATCATATTACAATCTTTTCTTTATAATTAAATTAAAATATTGACACAATATTATTATTTGGAAAAAATCATATATTGGCATGAAGAATTTAGAAGCATTTCCTACAAAAATATTGCTAATCGAATGTAAATACTCTTTTATAAACCGAGAAGATAGTACATCACTTTTTTTAGTCATTTAAATTATATTTGATGTTAAATATGTTTACATCCATTAGTATTATGCAAGTATCAATCAGATTTACATGTAAATCATCTACTTTCTGCATAAGGGACAAAAAAAGGGGAACAAAACAAATAAGTTGACGAAAATGGAAAAAATTCATCAAATACCAACACAAAATCGAAATTTATATTTGAATATGGAAATCCGAAAAATAAGTATAAGGGAGGAAATGCCTAACGAGAAGAAATTTAAAACTTCATTTTGCATTTTCTACTTTATAGCATACTATAACAATTTTAGGAAGAAAAAAAAATTCATAGAATGATTTAGGTAAGAAATAGGCTCAATATGATTAAGAATTGAATAAATACCATAATAGTTACTATAATCATCATTTTAATAAATGAAATTATTTTTTAAGTAATATTATTTCTTAGCATCATTGCGATAATTTTCTTAGATAATATTTCCGTAAATCATTAATATGAACCAACATCCAAACTTACACGAACACCAGAATGTAGAATTTTTTTTTAACTTAACACCAAAATGATAATTTCTTCTCTTTTAGCCACCATTACAAAAACTTGTTTTGTAATTATATATGCAAAGACTACATTTGTTTATTTCTAATTAACGAACTTGTCATTCCGGGTGTTTTTTTCATTTGGGACATTTGACCCTTTAATTCCTTCGAAGACGAATTTAATTTAGCCTTGTTTAATTGTATCTTGTTTTTCTTTAAAATCTATTGTAGATGCCGTTTGGCCTTCAATTAATGAAATTTCTCTTTCAAAAAAAAAAAAAAGGTTGGCCCACCATTTCTCTTTTACTTTTACTCTCCTTTTCTTTATTTTTTTCACCTTTCATAACTTTTATTTTACTTCCCTCTATATTTTGCAGTTTTTCTTTACTCCATGTGCAAAAGTAAAGTCCAAATTAAAAAGAAATGAAGGGAGTATATTGTCGATTTATTAAGATTAAGTCACTATTTTTTCTCTATTTTTTCCCAAGGGGATAATGGACTTTGCTTTTCCAGCTTATTAGATTACATTAGTAAATCTACTAAATTATTCCACTACAATGTCTTTATTTATAAATTTCTACAATATGATTTTAAGAAAAACATCATAATAGTATCTAAAATTTAGAATCTTATAGTTTGTCAACTTTGACGCAACCATTAACTACATATATGCATTTTTAAAATTTTTTTTTTGAGGGGAAAGGCCGAAGCCACAAAACTTTTGTTAAGAAGCTAGAACAACGTCAGCCGCAATTACATCAACTATAATACTCGGACATTCCCCCACCCAGATTCTCGTAGAGTAATCCATAGGTGTAAGGTGAGCCATACCTTGAGCAAGCCTACATTAGCTTCCCTAAAAACATGAGAAAAAGAAATAAACACAAACTCCCTACTTAATGACATAATTTCTCTAATAACAACACCTAAATAAGACTCATCACCACACTTGTCTTGGTGATGGGTCTTATTTAGATGCATTTATTAAAGTTGGGATATAAATATAAAAATTTGTCAACTTCTATAAATTTTTTTCATATTTTAACTAATAAGTACATAGTCGAAGATAATAATGGAAAAATATGTCCATTAAGATCATGAAAGTCACTATTGAAGAACAAAGAGATTACATATTTAAAGTTATGGGAGAATCAATCATCTATATTAAGTTTGAACTCATCTCATAAAAAAAAATTATGGCTCTCCGCCGAGTTTGGGTGTAGAAGAATATTTTTCACTCCTATGTCTTTTTTCCTTTTGTGAGTTTGTCTATTCACAGCTTTTCGATTTGTGGTAACCATTGGAGGTGCGGTAAAGAATTTGCATTTTAAGAGAAAGTCTCAAACTCTTGTCCATAATAATGAATCTTCATCCGAAACATGTGCTTTTTTCATATGACATTCTATTATTACTAGGGCTGGCAAAAGCTGACACGACACGATAACACGACACGAACACGACCTGAAAAAACCGGGTTAGGGTTGAGATTTTCGACACGAAAAGTTAAATGGATCGACACGAACACGACCTGAAAGTTAAACGGGTTAGGTTAAGGTTGAATTTTCCGACACGAAACCAACCTGAATTAACCTGAAAATATAAAAGCCCAAAAAAAAATTCATTTAGGCCGAAAATACCAAAATTTTAATTAGGCCCAAAATACCTTACCTAGCAAACTTTGGGCCCAACCCTAAAATAAACCCTAACGATAACACGCCGCTTTCTTCTCTCACACTCTCATTTCTTCTTTCACGCTGTCTCTCTTCACTCGGTCACTCTCAGTCTCTCTTCTTTCTTCTCTCAAGTCTCAGTACCAAAAAAAAAAATCAAAAAATCAAAATAAAATTAAGAGAAGATTGTACAACAATTCAGACAAACGTTAAGGTAATTTTCCTTCAATGTTGATTTCATTCGAGTAATTGCATGTTTATTTTTGAAGTAATTACATGTTGATTGTCGACTAATTATATGACTAATTTTAGAGTAATTATATGACTAATTTTAGAGTAATTTTATGACTAATTTTAGAGTACTTATATGCCTAATTTTCGAGTAATTACTTAGATAATTTTCGAGTTAGTTGTATATGAAAGTATGAGTAGTTTTATGACTAATTTTCGAGTAAATATATGGCAAATTTTTGAGTTATTTTATGAGTAATTATCGACCTTATGAACTTTTGTTTGTGTGGTCTGTTTTTTTTTTTGTTCTGATTATTTTGTCATTTTGGAAGTTGCAGTGATGTCTTCCAATTCTGCTGAACCAGTTTGTCTCAACTCCGATGAAGAGATGGACTCTGCTTGTGTCAAAAACGAGCCTAAAGACAAAAAAAAAAAGGTATTGATCGCTTCACCGGTAAGAAACGTCCTCGTAGATTAACCTCTACTGTGTGGGTGCACTTTGATTTCTTGGATGAACCTGATGAGAATGGAAATTTGATTTGTAAGTGTAAGAAATGTGGTACTACTTATAATGCTGATAGTAAGAATGGAACTGGGAATTTATTGCGTCATCTTAAGAGTTGCAAAATGAGAAAATATAGAGATATTGGTCAAATGATTTTAGAGAAAACATCCTCTGGTTTAGAGAATAGATTTGTGAAGTTTGATGCTGATGACTTTCGTGAATTGGTGGCTATGGCAATTGTTAGACATGATCTTCCATTTCAATTTGCTGAGTATGAGGGTATTAGGAAATGTTTTAGGTATTTGCATCCTGATTTTAAACCTGTTACTCGCAATACCATTAAGGCTGATGTACTTAAGATGTTTAAGAGGGAGTCCCAAAAATTGAAGTTTGAGTTGGGTGATGGTACTGGTAGAATTTCCTTAACTTCTGATTGTTGGACTTCCATAACCACTGATGGTTATATTTCTCTCGATCGCTCACTATGTTGACAAATATTGGTGTTTGCAAAAAGAATTCCGAATTTCTCTTACATGCCTCCTCCTCATACGGGAGTTAATTTATGTGACCATGTGTTTGCTTTATTGAAAGAGTGGGGAATTCAAAAGAAAATATTTTCTTTGACTTTAGATAATGCATCATCAAATGATGTGTTTGCTGAACATCTTAAAGATGAACTTGACTTAGTTTGTAATGGGATTTTTTTTCATGTGAGATGTTGCGCACACATTCTGAATTTAATAGTTCAAGATGGTTTAAAAGAAATTGATGCTGCTGTGATTAAGGTGAGGGAGACAGTGAAATATTGTAAGGGTTCTCAAGGAAGAAAACGTAAATTTTTAACTTGTGTGTCTCATGCTGAACTTGATTCTTCTAAAGGCTTAAAGCAAGATGTTCCCACTAGATGGAACTCGACCTACTTCATGCTAGAGAGTGCTTTGTACTATAAAAAGGCCTTAATTCATTTTAAAAAGATTGATGCCAATTATGTTCATTGTCCAACTTTAGAAGATTGGGATAGAGTTGAGAAAATATGCAAGTTTCTTAAGGTTTTTTATGAAGCTACTCTTGCCTTTTCTGGGACCAAATACCCTACCGCCAATCTTTTCTTCCCAAAAGTACTAAAGGTTAGATTGTTGTTAAAGCGTGAAATGGAAAGTAAGGATCATTTTATGAAATCAATGGTCGCTAAGATGTATGAGAAATTTGATAAGTCTTGGTCCACTTTTGGCACTTTCATGGTCATTGCGGTGGTGTTGGATCCACGTTATAAGTTGGAGTGTGTTGAGTGGGGCTGTAAAAAGGTTTATGGTTTGACTCAAGAGCATGATGATGTCCTTACACAAGTGGTTGATAAGGTGAGGGAACTATATGAGACTTATGCTGCCATTTGTACTTCAAGTACCAATAATGTTGCTGCTGGTTCGAAGGCTCAACCCATCAAAGAAGGAGATCTTGATGAACTCATGGATGTAAGTATTTTTTTTACAAGTCTTGGATTTTGTTTTTTGGTTGACATAAACATGCATGCTTTTGCTGTTTTGCATAGCGAACCATCTTATTTGTCAAGTTTTTTTTTCTGTAGTTTGGTGTCAGTAAGTTATACTTTATGGCAGATTTTCTGTTATGGCAGAGTTTCATAGTCAGTAAGTTATACTTTATATGATCTAAATTCACTTATTCAGTTTATGTAAGCTAATTTCAGTTTATATATTTTAAGTATGTAAAATCATTTTGGTATCCTTTAACTTATGTCTTCTTGTCTTGTGCTTTAGGACTTCGATGAGTTCTCGAATAAGAAAGCAACTGTGACTAACAAAGATTACTTGGATATGTATCTTGAAGACGCTCTTCTCCCGCGTACAACAAATTTGGATGTTCTCATGTACTGGAGGAACAATTCTGTCCGTTACCCTCCTTTGGCACTTATGGCAAAAGACATGCTTGCTGTCCCCGTATCTACAGTGGCTTCTGAATCAGCCTTCAGCACTGGGGGTCGCGTTCTTGACAGCTATAGAAGTTCTTTGAAGCCTTCTACCGTTGAAGCTATCATATGTCTTAGGGATTGGACATTTGGAGAAGGTAGAATATTGATACACTTTTAATTACTTATTTCTTTTAACTCATAGTCCTTGAATCTTTGATGTACTAATTAATTATTTGTATTGTAGCACATATGGATCCTCAACTTGAGAACTTGTGTGGGAGTGTGATGAATCTAAAGGTGGACAATGCGATGGATGATACGCCAATCCCAAGCCCGGCAGTGAGCTCCGATTTTGATGGAAGTAGTTCTAAGAAATGAGAAATCTGCCTCTGACTATGCATGTCAGCATGTGTGATCTTTAGTTTGGAACTTTGGTTGGATAATCTGCCTCTAACTTGGATTATGTTACTTTTTAGTTGTTAGAACTTATAACTTTGCTCTTGGTCAGTTGGTTCTTGGTTGTGATGTGTTGGAACTTTAAACTATCTTTAATTTTGTGTTATGTAAAAATTTAATGTGGGATGTAATTTGAATTTGGATTGTGGATGCTCAATGAATCTCATGGCTTGTAAAATCAGGTGGTAAGTAGGTTACAATCGGGTTAAGAGGTTCGGGTCAACCTGAAAATTTCAGGTCAAAACAGGTTTAGTTAACCCGATTTGATATTATGAAAAAAATCGAGTCTAACACATCGAGTCGGGTCAACCCGAAACAAAACAGATCAGGTTAGGTTGCAACTAATTGACCCGAATACTAAATGGATCAGGTTAGGGTTGGGGGGTAGCTGACCCGTTTAGGTATGACCCGAACACGAACACGACACGACCTGATCTGTTTGCCGGCCCTAATTATTACTCATTACCATATTATTATTTGTAGTGGAATGGTAACGTACAATAATGAAAGTTTATGAATAAGAAGTATATTTGGAAGTGAAAAAGCATTTTCATGAACATGAGTACAAAACTTTCCTTGCAAAATTACATATAACTTAAAAATATTACCATAATATGTTATCATCTAAAAAAATAATCCATAAATTCTAACATACAAAATTCAATTTTTTGTATGAATATTACAAATTATAGAAGCAATAAAAATGTGGCGGAAGAAGAAATAGGATGTTCGAAATTGCCAATATTTGATATCCATGTCATCCATATCCGACCTCAAAATTTCAAAATTTGGATATATAAAAATATTTTGGTACCAAATATAGAGGATATATGATATCCAAAACATTTTTCATATTTGTCTTGGTATTAATTTTTCATAAAAGGTAATATACTTGAAGCAAATATAATCATTATTTTTAACACCGAATTGGATATCCGAAATTTGAATAATATTATATGATAATATCTTCAAATATAGAATATTCGATGATTTGAAAAATCAAGATGTGAAACGTTATCCAATGCAATATCCAAAATTTGTGGTTGGATAATTTCTTCGGATTGAATATCCAAATAACTGGATTAGAACTAAATCAAATTATCCATATATTTGAATTTTCAGATAAATGGTGTCAATCTTAGCTCTTGGCATTTTAAAGAGTAATAAAAGTGTATGCATGAAAAGTAAACCAAACTAAGAAAACCAAAAAGAAAAATAATATAATACATTATGGAATTATATATGGTGTCCTTGTAGTACTATTGGTTTTTCTATATGGTACCATCATAGAAATGTCAATAAGTGAGGTGTACCACGTGAAATAAAAAACTTCGGATGTTATCACTGTAAAATAGGCAATTGTACATAGGTACCATATTTAAACTCTCGAACGATTTCTTAGATAGATAAAATAAAGTGCCCTACCGAGTTGGAAGAGTTGGAACAAAGAGAAGTAGGAATATACCTCAATTAAAGAGTATAAAAGGCAATCAATTACACTTTGTTTAAATTAAAATACCCTTTTCCTCTACACAAATTCTTTAATAAGATAGGTGTATAATAAATTATTGTGAGACAAGGGTAATTTTATACTTTAGAAGGGATATTTTCACGTATATATAAGTGACCCAATTAACTGGAAAATTTATTCTTTATCTAAATGTTATCCTTTTTAACTTAAAAGGTGAATATTTTAGCTAAAATGTAAAGTGACATCACAATGAATTAATTGTGCACCTAATGCACGTAATACTATTTGTTTCCTCTAAGCCAAAAATGAGAAAGAGGACCCAGGGGGGATAAGTGAGAAGAAGGAACGAAAGAAGGAAAAAAAAAGGAAAATATAAACTGATTCAAATGAACGAGAGAAGCTGGAAAAGAAGTTATAGTACTTCCTCCGTTCCATAATAAGTGAAACACTTACTATTTTAGAACGTTTCAAAATAAGTGAAACATACCTTAAATGGAAAAAAGAAAGTGATAAAACGACAAGAGCATCCATCACAAACTCACTTTGTGTGGTTTCTCTCTCCTCATTTTAATAATGAAAAGGGTATTTTATGACTTTTTGCCTTTGAAAGCGATGTTTATTAAATCTTGTGCCCAATCCCTATGTTTCACTTATTATGGAACGGAGAAAGTATATTATAAGAATACGGATGGATACAATCTTGCCTAAAACCCACAAACAATATCCATTAAAACAACCAAATTACATAGAATTAAATGTGTAAAGAAAAGCGAAAACCCATAAAAAGGAGTTTATGAAACCACAAGTCACAAGCCATCAATCAAATGAGATTCCAAACTTAAGGAGCCTTATTAACCAAATCAAATTTGGACCCAACAACAAGAAGTGATAATCTAAACGAAGAAGGCTTAATAGGAAACCAAATCTGTTTTAGTTTTATATAAACTTAGCCCAACTAATCAATTAAACAAATTAACTAAGTAATCTGATTCGGCCCAGAAGTATGATTAATTAACAACTAAGTTAACATGGTTTAACCAAACAAATCAGTTTATAGGCCCAAGCATTATGATTATTTAACTTAGCTAAGAGGTCTTGGTTGGGGAATTAAATCAGTTTGGGACCCAAACTAAAGTTAACTAAAAATGGGTAGTAATTGAGCTTCTAGTGTTAAACTTTTTTAAAAAAAAATCAGAAAATAAAGAAAACAAAGGTATGAAGAACAGAGAGGTATGAACTTCCACTCTTTTGCCGCACTGTTATACCACCACCAACAACAGTAAGTGTTGTATTTCTCTTTCTTTCTCAAATTTCTAAAGTTGCCAATTTTGATTTTGTTCCATTTCTGAAAGATTGTTTGGTTTAGAAATTCTTGCAAGAACATATTTTGACTATTGTATTTTATTGAATCGCTTTTCTGATATTCTGGTTGATTTTACTCTTATTGATTTGTTGGGTACCTTTGAATACTTTTTTTGGTATGCCATTTGTGAAGAAACTTCCTGAGTTTGGTAGGGAGTGTGACAAGGTGGCGCCAGCAGGCTGCCGACGCAAGAGCAGCGGCGAGCAGGGGCGAACAGGGGAGTGAGACAAAGCTCCGGCGATGATGACGATGATGAAGAGAGTGAAAGATGTCGTAGGTGATGATGATAATGGCGATGATGGTGATGATGATGAAGAGAGAGAAAGTACGAAATTGAGTTGGAGGACAGAGAGAGAGAAAGAGAAAGTACGCATTTGAAGGGAAAAAAAACAGGTACCTGACAGAGTGGGACACAGGGGCATAAGTTGAAATTTTGTGGAAAGATGGGTCGGTGCACATACCCTTGTGCACCTAAACCCCAATTCCCTTTTTATATAAGATAAGATTTTTGAAACTTTTCTTTTGTGGGAAATCTTTATAATTTAAGTATCACAAATTCAAAATTACAGGTGTTTCCTTTTGGAGCAAGGAGACATTCACATTTTAAAGGATCTGAAATTTACAATAAATGGAATGTTAGAGGTTGGATAATGCTATAAAAGGCAATAGAAATAAGGTAAAATTGGTGCCAACACCATGGCCAGTGTGCGGGTGCACGAACTTTACTCAACTTTTGTAGAAGAATAACACCATGTAAATTATTGGCTGGCCAGTACAGTGAATGTCGTAAATGACAATAAACTAACTTTTCGCGACACATGTTCACTTAATGAAGATAATGAATAAAACAATGAAGACATGTAACCTTCCTCATCAAAGCTTGGAACCCCCTATAATCATATGGAAGTTATTGGAAGAAGAAAAGAAATCCGGATTTGCATCACTGCCCGATTGAGCTCCAACTTAAGTTTTTCTCACCAATTCTCAAAATTGCTCTCATTCTAGATTGGTCGGGCTCGCCCGAACCATCTTTTTTTTTTTCCTGTTAATCCTCTTTAATCCAACATAAGTGCTATAAGATTTTTGTATATTTCACCTTTCTAAAATCCATGAGCTGCACAATACCGATGAGTGATTTCTAACGCATAATATTTGAGTTTGAGATTTGGAGTTAGTCACTTTTAAGCTGATGTCCATTTTTTTCGGGTGGGTGATATACGTTGTTTTTTTTAACTATAACTAAAACATTAATTTCTATATAGCAAACAGATATGTAGGTGCAAAGTGGCTGATATGGTGGAGCAGGTTAAGAAAGGGTGGGTAAGTTATCGAATCCATCACCTACCCACTACCATGTTGAGTACAAGTATAACTTTTGACATTTACACCTGGCCACTACTGATCAAAGTTCTATCCATACCTGCTCCACTTAGGACAAAATAAAAGACAAAATCCACATATACCCACAATCCGATCCCTAAAGGGTGGTAGCATGGTGGGATTTTGGTAGCCGTATGTGCTTTTCTCGGTGTATGTACTAATATGTGTATAAAATGGTGGTTCTGGGAGTGTCAGGTTGGGATGTGAAGATTGTTTGCGGTGGCTATTGATGGTGTTAGGCAATGAAGATGGTTGGCGGTGAGGCCGTGAGGGTGGTGGGTGGCTGATAGTGGATAAGGAGTGGGTGGTTATAGGGGGTGGGGTAGGATAGTGTGTGAAGTGTTGGTCAAGATTGGTGGAGAGTAGATTACTAGTTTGGTGCTTGAATTTTGGAATCACAAGGAGAATTTACAATTAATGAGTTTGGAGTAGTTCACCACTGGAAAACTGGGGAAAGGAAACAAAATAATAGTAACGAAACAATATGTAAATGAAACAAGGCCTTGATTTCTTTTTCATTCCGTGTAACGGCCGTACTAAATGTTCCCAGTAGACTGATTACAATTTGACAAGATGAGCATAAACATTTATTAAATGTGTACAATTCAGCAACGAACATAAATTCAATGAGACGATTATCTATTGGGTAGATCCTAAATGTTATATAAATGAGATTAGTCGTCCATGTGGCATATAGTGAAGGCACCCTAATACCGGTATATCAGATCCTTGTATGCGTCAATCTTCTGTGAGTAGTAATCTACTTCAGCCTGCAAAATAAGAAATCATTCTCAAACATACTGCAAATTGCCAATTTGGCACTTACCAGTTACCACTACATGCTAATTATACAAGTATAAGAAATCAAATTTTATGAGCAACTTTTTTTCCTTTTTGGGATAGCTTTGCACTAAGAAAAATAATTGGCAGGATTTGTACATAACTTCCCAGCTTGTTTAGTAAGCGATAATAAATAATGATAACAATATTGACTTTAATGCTTGTTTAGTTCAAGCCAAGGTATTGACATCGAATAGAATCAAAGGGAATGGTAACAAAATTGGTTACCTTTTAGGGGGCGTTTGGTTTATGAAGGGGAAAGGGTAAGGGTTTAAGAAAAGAGAAATAAGGGAAAGAAAAGAAAACCCTTTGATTAAGAATGTTGTTTGGTTGAGAATAATGAGAACTCATCTTCCTCATCTCACTATTTCCCCCTCTCTCTCCCCGAGTACCACCGCTCCCACCGCCCTCTCCCTGCCGCCCATCAACTCGGCCTCTCAATGTCGCCCTCACCGTCACCAACCACCGTCGCCACCTCACCGACTCCACCTCAGCAATCCCATTTCCTTCTTAACCTTCTTTACCATCATTAAAGGCCACATTTGAGGTTTTAAAGGTCAAATTCAGCAATAAAAACTTCAAATATGAGGTTTTAAAGGTCAAATTCATCTAAAGCCATAATCAAGGATTAGAATTGGGTTTTTTAGTTGGGTTGGGATTTTTTTTCGTGTGGGTGGATTTGGATCGAGTGGTGGTTTCGACCTTGTGTTGGTGGTTTTCGGTGCATGGCGTGGTAGTTTTGGTGGCATATGGTAATTTTATGGGTTAACGTGGTGGTTTCATTGGCGGTAATGGTGGTTTAGGTGGCGGTCATGGTGGTTTCGGTGGCGGTCAAGGTGGTTAGGGGGCTTGGAGTGGTGGTTCGGTTGTTGGGGTGGTGGGTTCGGTGGTTGATGTGTGGTGGTTGTGTGACTGGGTTGGTGGTTAGGGTAGTGGTCAATGATTGGTCAAAGGCCACAATGGGGTAGAAGAAAGAAAGGGTAAGTGAAACCTTGGGGGAGGGTGGGGAATGAAAGTAGAGGAGTTTGGGGGAAAGGAGAGGGTAAAGGGAATGATTGATATGTCTTAACAAACAACAAGGGAATTGAGCTAGTTGATTCTCTTACCCTTTCCTAAAAACCCCAAACCAAACGCCCCCTTATTGTATTGGGTATTTGGTTTAAGCAATGGAATGGTAGACATTAAAACCAAGAATTGCCTTTGTTACAACCTAAGAAAGAGCCCATTATCGTCAAGCCGATGGTAATGGATTGAGGAGTGATCAACCAAACAAGAGAAAAGGGAGTATTAAGTAATTGATTCTGTTTCAATTGGAGCCTAAAAATGTTGACTTAAACATGCTCTCAGCGTATATTTTAAGGGAAATTTTAATGTCAATGTTCATGGTAATTCTTATCACAACAAAATATCTCTCATCTCATAGAATTTCATTTTTATCCATTATCACTCTTTAAGGTGGCACTGAGCAGTGATGCAAATCTATCTAGGAAAACGCGTCTGAGAATGGAGTTTCATCACCACAAACATTTCCTGGGGTTCTTATAACTTACGCAAAAGTTTAATCATATTTTTTTGGCAATTAAAAGTTTATTATCGTTGCTAAGAACTAAGGTAAAATGCAATTGAATAACAGATAGACTATTAGTTGTATTGATAAATCAGTGTAATCAACCAAATGAAAGAATTGCAAACATCTACCCGGACATGACCAATGCCAGAAGTTTAGCTGAAGGCACTGGGATCCATCCATCAAACAGGGAGATGGAAGGGGCAGAGAGTACCCTTCAAATGAAGATAATAATTTCGCACCGTCTCCTTAAGAGTTCAAAATGAGAGTAACAATTTCTTCCCACTGCAGATTCCAAGCCCCTTGATTCTTTGTAATATCTTACTTTAGTTATTACCCTCAAGTCCTTACCTTAGATCCAAGCATGCACTTATACTTCTATCAGTCCTACCAAAGGCTAATTCTCAAACTTTTGGTCACGAATCTATATGACATATTGCATTAGGTATACAAGTATATAACTTATCTTCCGAGAGTTAAGATAAAAGTTGGGTACTCAACTTTATTAAAAGTTGCAGTTTAGGTACTCAACTTTCAAAAGTTGCAGTTAGAGTACCCAATTATTAATTCTGTTAATTTTTAATTTAAAATATACTAATTATTCTAATTAATCCCCTAATATATTTAACTATCCCTAATTAACCCAAAACCACCCAATTCTCACCACTCAGGCACTCACCACTACCACCATCAACCTCCTCATCCTCACCATAACCATAACTATCATAACCTAATCTCCACCATCCTCCACCATTATAAACAGTGAAAACTCCATTTTTTTTTTCACCATCACTTTCACTCTCCTCTGTCGATCATCAACATCCATCCTCATCAATTCAACATATATAGCCCCAAAAATATATAACGGAAACAGTACTCGACGAAGAAAGCTATGTGGCCGTAATCGAGAAAATCATCAAACGCGACTTCTTCCGGACATTCCGAAGCTTTCGATGTCTCCTTGATTGGCTTGAAGCTGTTCATACTCCTTTTCAAGTTCGAATCTGCAACCCCTTTTGAATACGAATTCGGGTAGTGGAGCAGTTGGGGATGATGATTCTCGGGTTGCTTTGGGCGATGGGGTTGATGCTTCTTTGATTTAGGATAAGTTTTTTAAGAGGTATGCAAGTGAGATGATGGTAGTTTTGAGGTGGCAGAAATGGCGGGTGGTTTCGGGTAGGTGGTGTTGACTGCCATTGATGGGTGGTGGTATGGAGTATGGACTGAAGCTAATTTTCAAGAAGTTTTATTAAGCTGGTGTTAGTTGTTAATTAGTGTCAAAATAACAGAGATATGACACTTAACGGTCAAACGTATTTTCCATCCAAAATCAGTACCCAAAGTGCAACAATTCAAAGTTGGGTACTCTAATTGCAACTTAGATGAAAGTGGAGTACCCAACATTTATCTTAACTCATACTTAAATATTATTGAAAATGTCAAATACCAACAAAAACGTACAATTTTCATCCCCATTCCCGCCAAACCAAAGCCCATCTGCCCCAATGGGATGGGTCCTATGTGACCAGCCCTACCAACACCCCTGGCAAGATAGCTCAAATGTGCAGTCATGTTAAAGACTTTTAAAGTTGCTACATGCTACTTCACTTTATTCTGGTTCTTTCTCATAACATCCAAATCCCAGTCCTAATATACATGATAGTAAGGGTCTGTTTGTTTCAACTTAAATTCAGTTCAACTCTGTCGCCCGTTCATTCCACCGTTCGGTTATTTCATTCCCGTCGGGGCCGATTAGGAAATTTCAGTTCCTAATTTCCTTCTCTCATAAACAATTCATTTCGGTTCGATTCAAAGAAATTTCGGTTCGATTCAAGACTAATCGGTTCAAGACCAATCATTTCGTTGCCAAGACCAATCGCAGTTCGGTCAATTGTTTTAGTAACCAAACAAGCCCAAATTGGTTTATTCATTCCCTTTTACGATGAAATCAAATTCAAACCAGTTTACTATTTCACAACATGGACGCATAAATAAATAATACAAAAGAAAGCCAAATCTTCAACACACAGACACAGTATTATATGGCATAACTCACACTTTTTTGCCCTCAAGGAGCATATCTAGAAGGTCTACAACACTAATAATAATATTAGTGCATAAATAATAATACTGTAAAATGTTGGTTGACAAAGAAAGTCCCATCCATAAGTAATTCTCCATATGCTAGTGTTTCTGCTAAGAAATTAAGGATTGTAATATGTTGTGAGATTTGATGTGGGCCCCAAGAGCGTTCGCCTGAGCTTCGATGTCCGTACGCCTGAATCCTGCAAAACAAGGTTAGACTACCCCGGGGGTGTTTCGGGATCGCCCCTCCGACGCTCAAGTCGGATGTGATTGAGGTAGAGAGAGAAGTGAAGTCTAGGAGAGATGCTCTGGTTTTGTTAGGTGAGAATTCAATACTTGTTCATTGATGAGACGGTTGGTTTTTATAGTGTTGGGGATTTCCCAGGACCGGGAAACATTGTTCGAGATGGGCCTTTTTGGTGGCAATGGGTATGCTACCTTTTCCTAAGAATGGTCATTTCATCCTTTTAGGCATTCCCCAAAGGTTTGGTGATTAGGTCAACTTTTAGAGTGGGACCCATCTTGTTGCCGGTTTTATGCTTTAAGAGGCGTTTATGATCTTTGTTGGGCGGCTGATCAATTGAGCCCAAACAATTAGCCCCACGCCATAGATGGGGGTTTTGACAACTTGATTGAAGAGGCGCCCGTGTGTGGCGGAATGATGGACCGTCTTATCTCGGGCCCGGCTTACCTATCGTCCGAAGGGGGAACGCCAAGGGTCCTTCCGGAGGGATGCCGACCCGGTCCTCTCTTGCTTGATTAGGGAGAGTGCCGACGGGTCCCTTCCTATTGGAGGAAGGATGCCGACCCCGGTCATCTTTCTTTGGATGAGGAGAAGGCCGACCGGGTCCCTTCCTATTGAAGGAAGGGTGCCGACCCGGCCACCATTTACCGAGATGAAGAGAGCCGCCAAGGTCCAATCCTTTTGAAGGAATGGTGCCGACCCGGTCCTCTCTTGCTTGATTAGGAGAGTGCCGAGGGTCCCTTCCTATTGAAGGAAGGGTGCCGACCCGGTCACCATTTACGAGATGAAGAGAGAGCCGCCAGGTCCGATCCTTTTGAAGGAATGGTGCCGACCCGGTCCTTTCTTGCTTGATTAGGAGAGTGCCGACCGGGTCCCTTCCTTTCGAAGGAAGGGTGCCGGCCCGGTCATCCTTTCCTGGATGAGGAGAAGACCGCAGGGTCCCTTCCTATTGAAGGAAGGGTGCCGACCCGGTCACCATTTACCAGATGAAGAGAGAGCCGACTGGGTCCAATCCTTTTGAAGGAAGGGTGCCGACCCGGTCCTCTCTTGCTTGATTAGGAGAGTGCCGACCGGGTCCCTTCCTATTGAAGGAAGGGTGCCGACCCGGTCACCATTTACCAGATGAAGAGAGAGCCGACCGGGTCCGATCCTTTTGAAGGAATGGTACCGACCCGGTCCTTTCTTGCTTGATTAGGAGAGTGCCGACCGGGTCCCCTCCTTTCGAAGGAAGGGTGCCGACCCGGTCATCCTTTGCCGGATGAGGAGAGTTCCGACCGGGTCCCTTCCCATTGAGGGGAGGATGCCGACCCGGTCATCCTTTGGCGGATGAGGAGAGTTCCGACCGGGTCCCTTCCCATTGAGAGGAGGATGCCGACCCGGTCATCCTTTGGCGGATGAGGAGATTGCCGACTGGGTCCTTTCACATTGAGAGTAGGAGCCCGACCCGGTCTCTCCTTTATGACCACGGCGCCACTCGGTCGAGACGCTTATGAGCCCCAAGTTGGTCCGAGTGGGTGCTAGCTGATACTTGACCATACTTGGCCAAGCATAGGAGCGACTCGGCAAAGGAGGGGAGTTCATGTATGGCCGAGTAGGGTATGGTGCCACTCGGATGAGGGGCTAATGAGCCCCGAGTTGGTCCGAGTGGGTGCTAGCTGATACTTGACCATACTTGACCGGGGTATAGAAGCGACTCGGCAAAGGAGGGGGTGCTCCTGTTGACCGAGCCGAGTGCTAAGGCCACTCGGATGAGGGGCTAATGAGCCCCCAAGTTAGTCCGAGTGGGTGCTAGCTGATACTTGGCCATACCTGACCAAGTATAGAAGCGACTCGGCAAAGGAGGGGTGCTCCTGTTGGCTGAGCAAGGTACTAGGCCACTCGGTGAGGGGTTAATGAGCCCCAAGTTGGTCCGAGTGGGTGCTAGCTGATACTTGGCCATACTTGACCAATTATAAAAGCGACTCGGCCCACTCGAATTAGGGGTTAATGAGCCCCAAGTTGGTCTGAGTGGGTGCTAGCTGATACTTGGCCATACTTGACCAAGTATAGAAGCGACTCGGCAAAGGAGGGGAGCTCCTGTGTGGCCGAGTAGGGTATGGTGCCACTCGGATGAGGGGCTAATGAGCCCCAAGTTGGTCCGAGTGGGTTTCATATTTTGGATGAAGGAGGTGCGCTTATTCTGCCCGACCGGGTATGTTCCGACCTGAAATGCCACATGGCCACTCTTGATACTTGGGATGTTGGGACCCTTGTTTTAGGCTGAGCTGGAGGGACTTTGACGTTTCGACTTCCTTGGGTCTGAAATATTTTTGCTTCAGTTTATTGGACTTTTCACTGAATGGACTGAGTAGGTCCAGTTGGGCCCTTATCAGAAGCCCATTAGAGCGACGCGGGGGGGTTTGCGTTGCGCCTCCCCCTAGGTACCCCTATATATGTATGTGAGGAGAGAGAATTTGAGGATCATTTGCTCATTTCCTCATTCTCTCTCTCTCAAAAATCTCCAAATCCTCTCAATTTGCCCAAGTTCTTCTTCCAGCTTCTTCGTCCGACCAGGTACGCTTTTGTTTTTTTAAGTTTTCTCTTTCTTTCTTTTTCTTTCGAATAATCTCGGCCGACTCCCTTGTTTATAAATAATGGGAGATTCGTCCGAGTCGTCGACACCTCCAGCCTCACCTCCTTATAAAATGTCCGAGGAGGTGAGAGGGATGGGAATAACTCTAGTGTCGACGGTAATAAGCCGCCCGACCCTCGGGCCGTGCCCGACGCGATTGCTCTCCCGAGTCCGTCTTCTTCGATGGAGGAGGAAGCCGAGAGTGTCATTCCCTACCCTTGGGAGGTGTCGTTGGCCTATCCTCCTTCGCGGAGTTACTTAGACAAGTATTTGTCTTGTGATGTAGTAAGGGTTGAGATGCCGAGAGGAGCAGGTGAAGCGACTACCTCGGGTCGGGAACTGGAGTATCCCGACCTGGATCCGAAAGGAGGTCCAGGGACATTCTTCCCCGAACCCGGAGTAATAAAATCTTTGACTGAGGACCTTCGGGGGACGGCGACCAGGTTCCAAATAAAAGACCCCTACTATCTGGTCCGACCGGAAGCCCATCATACAGTTCTGTCTCCACCGCCTGGATGCATCGCCGTTTACTACAAGTCAATGGAGATGGGGCTTCGGTTTCCGCTGACCGACTTCGTCAAGGAGTTATTGAACGCATATGATTTGGCGATTTGCCAAATTTCCCCCAACTCCTGGGGAGGCATTAATGCCTTCCAGGTACTCTGTGACCTAATGCGAGTCCGACCGACCCTCAAGTTGTGGCGGCATCTTTATAAGCTGGTCGAAGTTATGGCTGCAACCAACGGGCCGGGCTGGTGGAGTTTCCAAGTCCGACCGGGTTACCGGACTGTCCTTAACCTTCCCACGTCACAAAAAGGGTTTCGGAGGGAATTCACCTTCGTCTATTTCGGCGGAGATTGGGGGATTCCCCTGGTTCCCCTTCGGCCCGAGCCCTTAGTCGCCCTTAACTTCCGAGTGGGAGAGCTTGACGATGAGGAAGGGCGGCGGCTTTGTTACATGCGACGAGGCGAGGATAGTTAATGGAGGCGAGGTGTTCGTGCCTGGCCAATGGTTGCCCGACCGTAGGCTCTTCACCGACGAATACTTCCTCTCGGCCATGGGTCTGAGTCAGACCTTTCCGAAGGGTAATCAGCCGAGGAGATGAGGCAGTCGGTTTAGTAATATTTGCATTCTATTTTGGCTAACACTTATGCATTTTGATTTGTTTTACAGAACCCGCCAGAGCCTATATCGAAGAACTTGATCCGACCATGGCCGAAAAGCTGAACGTCGCGGCTATGAGAGCGGCTCGGTTGAAGGCCGAGATTGCGGCGAAAACCATGAAGGTTCCCGCTCCTCCCAAGGTAATTTGTTTATCTTCCTGTTGCCTCCTTTTTAGCCCGACCGACTATACTCGGAGTTGTTTTGCTGACTGTTTTCCCTTTGCCCCAGGACCCTGCTAAGCCGAAGGCCAAGAAAAGAAAAGAGCGGTCTTTCGATAAAGTAGCCCAGACAAAGAAAGCCGTCGCTCGGTCGAAAGCTGAGCGGGAAAAAGCCAAGGCCGATCGTGAGAAGGCCAAGCGGAGCAAATCCGTTGAAGTTATCAGCCCCAAGGGCCCCCCCCCAACATACCGACGGGGGAGATCTTTCCCTTCATTCCTCTGATTTCCGACCGATCGGGAGTCCACAATATACCCCTCTGTCTCCAACTGCGGAGTTGCCGGGGGATGGCTCGAGGGGCGCGATTTCGGGGCCCGTTCCCTTCGCAGGGTTGAGCGGGGAAGGAGAAGGATGGTCGCTGGTCCAAGGCCCTCGAGCACATTTACACTCTCCCGCCGAGTGAATACATTGAAATTACCCACGGTCGGAACGAGACAAACGAGCTTTTTCGCGCCTGGCATGATGTAAGTGCTTTTCCTATTCGACCCTTGCTTTCTTTTAACAATTTTGTAATTGACTTTCTCTTCTTGTCTCAATTCTCCGCTCGGATGGCCAATGTCGCCCAGAATCGGGTGAGCCTGGCCGAGGAAGTGGCTGACCTCAAGGAAGCAGCCAAAAAGCACTTTGATGAGGTCTATCGGGCCAAGGAAGATAAGCGGATAGCCGAGTCCAAGCTCGCCGATGCGGAGGCCGCCATAGAGAAGGACCAGAAGGGCTTTGCCGACGAGCGGGCGAAATGGGAAAAGGAGAGGGCAAACCTTACGCTTGCCCGGGACTCGGCAAAAACCGCTAAGGACGACGCCCTTGCCAAGCTAACAGAGGCCGAGCTGAAGGTGACCGATCTTGAGGCCAAATTGGCCGAGCTGGAGGGCAAGGTTAAGACCGAGGAGCAGTGGTTCTCCGACTGGGAGAAATCCGAGGCTGCCGAGGTGTACGCCAATGAGGTGGGCAGTGCAGCGCACAAGATGGGGGAGGACGAGGCCCTTGATCGACTGAAGAAAATTCTGGCCGAGTCCTGTCCCAACTTGGTTTGGGCTGACGTCTGGTCAAGCTATCAGATGTCCATAGATGCTGACAATGCTTTGCCATCCTGGCTCGTCGAAGGCGGAAGGGGCCGCTCCGCGTAACGATGATGATGATGGGGGGATGATGAGGGCCGAGTCGACGTCAATGTCGTCGACGGCGATGATGACGAGGATGATGATGCGTGCGGCCGACGATGTCGGTCGAGGGGGAGGAGCTAGTCGGTGACAACACCGAAGTGAATGCCAAGGATGCGACCCGACCTTCCCCCTCCTAGCTCTTAGGATATACTCGTGTACTTAGTTGCTTTTGTAATGATTTACGTAATCCTCGAGTTTCCTTAATGAAATTTATCATTTGGTCTTCAATTTTGCGTTTGTTAATTGCAATATTATCCGTCTTGCTTCAATGTCCCTTGCCCCTGAACATTTTATTGACCGAACATTAAAAACTGGTTGTTAAGCTTCGTGGTCGCAATCTTGTGACCCAATAAAATTTTGACTGGTTAAGTCTAATAAGTGGCCATGATACAAAATTTGCCGACCGGTTTTTAGTTTATATACTTCTACAAAAAGAGCCGACTTTGTTACAAAAATTCCGACCGCCTATCATAACATATATGCCCGTATTGCAAGTAACCAAACTTTACACGAAGTATTTTTTGAGGTTGTCTCCGTTCCGAGGGTCGGGCCGGGGGAACGCCCTCGGGGACTCTAGTCGAATGTGCCGGGCTTGATGACTTCGGTGACCTTGTATGGACCGGTCCGATTAGGTCCGGCTTTCCCCTTCAAGTGTGAGAGCCTAGTGGCCTCGACTTTTCGAACGACCTTGTCGCCTAGCTGAATTGGCCGGGATTTCACTCGGCGATTAAACATCCGAGTAACTCTTTGCTTGTACTTGATAGACTTCAGCAGCGTGTTGCCCCTTGTCTCGGGCAACAAGTCTAGGCTGATCGGTTTTTCTTCCTCGTTCTTCTCGAAGTCGTAGAAGGTCATTGGAGGAGAAGGGATGCCGACCTCCACTGGTAGGACCGCCTCACTCCCGTACACCAAGGTGAAAGGCGAGTGCCCCGTTGCTTCCTTGGCAGTGGTTCTGGCCGACCCGGAGGACTCCGGGCGGAGTCATCGACCCATGCTCCTTTGGCGGCCTCCGGGAGACTTCTTGATTCCTTTGAGAACTATTTTATTGGCCAGGCTCGGCTTGCCCGTTCGTTTGCGGCCTTGAGGCTAGCGGAGAATTTGGTACATATTCCGAACCGAGCACAGTAATCTCGGGTCGGGCCTCTGTTGAATTGGCGTCCATTGTCGGAGATCAGAACTCTGGGAACTTCGAATCTGGTGATGATGTTCCTCCAAATGAACGCTTGAACTTGTTTATCCGTTATGGAGGAGAGTGCTTCGGCCTCAGTCCATTTGGTGAAGTAGTCAATGGCGGCTATCGGGAACTTTCTTTGACCGTGGGGGAAATGGTCCGAGTAGGTCCATGCCGCACTTATCAAATGGCGGGTGCTTGAATTGTTGTCAGGGGGTGGTCGGTGCTCGGGGAATATCCGAATGGATGCGCGGGACGAACATCTCTTTACCGGCTCTGAGCGTCTGTTTTCGAGTAGGCCGGTAGTATCCAGGCTCGGAGAGCTTTTCCAGCCTATGGTCCTTCCCCCTTGGTGACTTCCACAAGCCCCTTGGTGGATTTCCCTGAGGATGTAATTTCCTTCCTCGGGAGTGACACATTTAAGTAAGGGATGGGTGAAGGACTTCTTGTAGAGTTGATTCTCGTGCCATAGAAACCATCCGGACTTGTGTTTTACCCGATCGGCCTCCTTGTGATCCTCGGGTAGTTTCCGTCTCTCAAATATCGACTACCTCATCCATCCATTCGGACGTCCGATTCAATACAAGTAGTTCCTTGATATTGATGCTTTGGGTTGCCGAAGGACTTCCCACATGATTGTTCGGGGAGCCGAGCCCTTCGCCGAGCCGGCCATTCGGGCTAAAGCATCGGCTGGCGATTTTCCGATCGCGGTATGTGGGTGATTTTGAACCGAGATAGCTTTTTGATTATGTCCCGGGCCTTGGCCAAATACATTCTCATGTTGTCTTCTTTGGCCTCTTATTCGCCTGATACCTGACCCACTATCAACTGCGAGTCGGATTTAGCATTGATCACGGTTGCCCCGGCCAAGATGCATAACTCCAATCCGAGGATCAGGGCTTCATATTCAGCTTCATTGTTGGAGCCTAAGAACTCAAATTTGATGGCATATTCCATCTTTTCTCCGACAGGGGTTTGATGACCGATCCGGCTCCACAACTCGTCCCGGTAGACGAGCCATCCACTTGCGGCTCCCAGCTATCTTGCCTGGCGATTGGGGGCCCGGATGTGCACTCGTTATGAAATCGGCCAAGGCACGGGCTTTGATCGCCCTTTCGGGCTCATATTCTAACCCAAAATCGGCTAGGCGATTCGCCCAATCGGTCATCCGACTAGAGTGGTTCTTGCTTTTAATAAGCTTCCGAGCGGGCGACTAGTGAGGACCTTAATAGGATGGACCGGAAGTAAGGTTTGAGCTTCCGACTAGCCATTACTAAGGCGAAAACCATTTTTTCCACTTCGTTTGTATTTGGCCTCTTGCTCCTCGAAAGGCGTGGTTTACGAAGTAGGCGGGTGTTGTTTTTTCTTCTCTTTCGGCTATCAAAAAGCGAGCGGCGCGTATTATGAAATAGCCAAATAAATGAACAGTGTTTCCCCCGGCAAGGGGGATATCAATTTTGGGAGTGTTGATAGATGCGTTTTGAGGGAGGTGAAAGCCTGCTCGGCTTCGTCATCCCAAGCAAATTCTTTTCTTTTCGAGCTTTGAAGAAGCATAAGCTCTTATCTGTTGGCCAGTGATAGAAAGCGACCGAGGGCGACCAAACGACTGTTAGGCGTTGTACCTCTCTCACATTCCGAGGGGACTTTATTTCTACCATTGCCTTAACTTTGTCGGGATTGGCTTCGATTCCCCTCTCATCGACCGGGAATCAGAGACATTTTCCTCCCTTCACCCCGAAAACACATTTTTTTCGGGTTTAGCATCATGCGGTATTTCCTCGGAGTACCGAGGGTCTCTTTTAAATCGAGGGGTGATCACCCTGAATTTTGCTTGACGATCATGTCGTCAACGCACACTTCGATGTTCGACCCGGTTGGTCGCTGAATATCTTGTTGATCGTACGCCGATACGTAGCCCCGCGTTCTTGAGCCCGAAGGGCATCATTCTCATAGCGATACACTCCTTGATTGGTGATGAACGCGGTGTGTACTCTATCTGCTCGGCCATCGGGATTTGGTGATACCCCGCATTTGCGTCCATGAAGCTTAGGAGGGCATGACCGCGGTTGAGTCGACCCGGCCTATCGATCTTGGGCGAGAGGGTGGTTATCTTTTGGACGAGCCTTGTTCGGGTGCGCAAAGTCCACACACATTCTCCATGCCCCACTCGACTTTTTGACCGGGACGACATTGGCTAGCCATTCCGAGTACCGACATTCTTCGATGAACCCCGCTTCACGGTTTCTTAACCGGCGGCTGCCGCGGCGTTCCTTTCGGGGCCTTGATGCCTCGGCTTTTGTTTGGCCAGGCGTGAACCCCTCTTTGATGTTTAGCTCGTGGCACATCACTCTAGGGTCGAGCCGGGCATTTCATTGGCTTCGTAGGCCAAGACGTCTCGTATTACTGTTAGAACTTGAATGATCTCTTCTCTTGTTTGAGGGTCCATGGCCTTGCCCACTCTCGAGTCCGACCATGTTTCTCATCGATGATGACTTCTTCGTCATCCTCCTCGGCCGAGGGCGCTCATATTGCTTGGGGTTCTCGGTAAGGTAAACCCCGAGCCCGCTGAGGGCGACGGTCTTCTCGCTTTCTTTTCTTCGAGTCCTCTTGGACGTCGATCTTACTTTTCAATTTGTTCACATAGCATTCTCTAGGCGCCTGCCGATCCCCTTGGATCTTTCCGACTTTACCCTCGTCGGTTTCAAACCGCATAAGAAGGCGATAAATGGAAATTCTTTGCTTTGACCTTGTTCGAGTTGGTCTTCCCATTATGATGTTATATGGCGAGAGGATGTCTACCACTAGGAAGTCAATCGGTAGGCTTCTTCCTTTGCCCTTCTCTCCCATCCGAGTAGGCAATTTTATGGATCAGACGGGATGTCCGAGATTTCCCCGAAGCATGAGTGGGCGATTGAGTGGGGTTACATCCCTTTCATTGTACTTTAGCTTCCTGAGGCACTCTAGTGTGATAATGTCGGCGGAGGAACCACTTATCCACAAGCTTACCCGTTTGACTACGGCATTGGCCACTTTGAGCTCGATGACCAAGGGGTCGTCGTGGGGCGTATGTAGTGGCCGGCCCGGACTCCCCGAATGTCATGATAAGGGCGGTCGGGTCGGGGGTGATGGACGTCGAGCACTTGGTGCTTCGGATTACGGAGGTGGGCTTTGCGTGATCGGCCGGTTAGGCCGTCCGACGCGAAGCCGCCCGCTATGACCCCGATGAAGCCCTCCGTGTCCCCATTGTTGGAGGGACCAACATTTCGTTTACCTTTGTCCTCACTAGAGTGTTTGAGGTATCGGTTCGGCTTCCCCGGTCCGCTAAGTTGTCGAGGGATTTCTTTAGTCTCTGCAATCCTTGGTGGTGTGGCCGCATTCCTTGTGGTACTCACACCACTAGCTCTTATCTCTCCTAGCGATGGCCGTCCTGATGGGGGGTGGGCGGGGGAGAGTGACTTTGTCTTTTATGTCCAAGTATATCTCTACCCTGTTGTTACTGAACCGGGGGTCGACGCCATGGTCGTTGAATCTGTCTGACCGACCACCCGTCTTCGTTGCTTTGGCCCGATCCCTGTGATTTCCTTCATCCTTCCTCTTTTTGCTCCCGTCGTCTGAGTGACGGCATATGTCTGTCGCTTGGATGAATCTTTGAGCCCGAGTCATTGCTTCGGAGAAGGTTTTGACTTCGTTTTCAGCCAAGGACCATCTCGGCTAGGCCCAGTGAAGTCCAGACATTAGGGCGGCAAATGCCACCGCGTCTTGTAGATCTGAGATTTTCAATGACTCCTCATTGAATCTTTTTATGTAGTCGGCTAGGCTCTCGTTCTTCTCCTGCTTGATCCCCATTAAATGGAGGCTCGTTTTCCTTTGTCTCTTTCCCTGATAAGCGGGTGGATGAATAGGTCTTCGAGGGCCAGAAATCGGTGATGATCCCCGCGGGGAGCTCTTGGAACCGGCTCGGGGCCGGACCTTTGAGTGTTGTCGGAAAGAAACGGCACCAAGTGGCTTCACATCCAGTCTGAACACTCATTTGAGCTTTGTATGTCGCCATGTGATCATCCGGGTCGGTCGAGCCCGCAAATGGTTCGACGAGAGGGCGTTTTGACCTTTCCCGGGTTGGGTGCCTCGAGTATGGCCCGGCCGAATGGGACCATGAACTTGAGTGCCCCCTTTGTTGATTCGAATGGGGTTCGATTAGCGAGAATCACCATGACCCTCGCCGAGCGGCCTTTTTGTTTAATATGTGCCTCGCATCATAACCTTTCCGAGGCGCATCTCGTTGAGGAAGTGTCGGGCATCGTTTTGCTTGTGACCCGCGTCGCCCCGAGGGGTCTTGGATACGTGAGTCTCGTCAGCAGGCCTAGCTGATCTTCCTTTAGACTCGCGTCGGTCTCCCTCCCCCTGCTTTGATCGGTGCTGACCAGGCTGACTGTATTCCCTTGCTCCCGATTCTTGCCTTGGCTAGGCCGACCGTGGTTCTCCGCCAAAGGGAAGAGACCAGGGCACGGTCTTTAGGTGAAGGGAGCGTCCTTCTTGTAGGTTGGCCAACATATCTATCGAGCTCATTCTGCAAGGTCTGCTGGAGCTGAGCGGCTATCATGTTGATGTCCGCAGTAGAGATGGGCTGGGGGTCAGCGTGCTGTAGCTGGTTCGATGGTTGCGGTCCATTTTCAATGGACTGCTCTTCTTCCTCATGATCGAGGGTTTGAACGGTCGGCGTTTTGGGTCGCTCGGACCTCCTTTGTTGAGATGGGGAGGGGTCTCTTACGGACCTCTGACCCTGTGCCGAGGGCTGCCTGGTACATGTGCTCTTGGCTGGGGCCATTGCTAAGTGACTCTGAGAGGGATTTTGCTGAGTAGCAACAAGATGAATCTTGCTGAGTGGTGGCGAAGTAACTTCTTGTACTATCCCCACAGACGGCGCCAAACTGTTTCTGCTAAGAAATTAAGGATTGTAATATGTTGTGAGATTTGATGTGGGCCCCAAGAGCGTTCGCCTGAGCTTCGATGTCCGTACGCCTGAATCCTGCAAAACAAGGTTAGACTACCCTGGGGGTGTTTCCGGGATCGCCCCTCCGACGCTCAAGTCAGATGTGATTGAGGTAGAGAGAGAAGTGAAGTCTAGAGAGAGATGCTCTAGTTTTGTTAGGTGAGAATTCAATACCTGTTCATTGATGAGACAGTTGGTTTTTATAGTGTTGGGGATTTCCCAGACAGGAAACATTGTTCAAATGGGCCTTTTTGGTGGCAATGGGTATGCTACCTTTTCCGGCAATGGTCATTTCATCCTTTTAGGCATTCCCCAAAGGCTGGTGATTAGGTCAACTTTTAGAGTGGGACCCACTGTTGCCCGGTTTTATGCTTTAAGAGGCGTTTATGATCTTTGTTGGGCGGCTGATCAATTGAGCCCAAACAGCTAGTAAGTGCGCACCCGCCGGTCTAAGTTCCATGGAAATGACCAGCAAAAGCATACCCTACAAGTCACTTTCATTCTACAACATTATTATGCGCGAGTTTTCTTCCAAGAATTTCAGAAGCCTCCTGCAAAGAAAAGCATTATCATTTTAGCCAATAGAAGAAAAGAAAAACACATACATAACAATAATCATAACAATTTCGTAACTACTTAGGCTCCATACAAGAATTATTTAAAATGAAAGGGGAAGTGGTGTCAAAACTCTGAAGGATCATAAAGCATCAATAATGCCCTCCTTACATGAGGAGTACTTGTAGAAAGCCCTTAGACTATTTCTGCTTCCTAATGACAAAGTCTGCTTCAAATGTTGTTGAGATCAAATTAGGGATTTAACAAGAATTTTATGAATACAGAGTACAGAGTAGATTATATTCAAAGGTATGTCTATTTTGTTGACAAAATTCTACTTTTTTATAATCTAAACCTGAATCATCGTCTTCATCACGGTTTTCCCAACCCGACTTCAACGCTCGCACTACAAACCTAATCCTACCCACACTCTCACTTTCTTCCTCTCTTCCGCCCATCCCTTTACCAAGAAAAGATCAGATTCTCTGTTGTCGTCTAGGGTTACTTTTCCGGCTTTCCCTCACCTTCATTTATAATACTCACTTCGGATCCGGGTGGCTTGGGTGGATATGACATACTTCTGCAGCTATGCTGAATATAATATAATAATATATATCCAATAACGGAAAACCCAAAAATGCCCTTTCAAAATCATAATTTCTTATCACAGAATAAGATATGCTTCCGCTTCCTCTCGTAGTATAATATTAATAATAATAATAATAATAAATTCTTTCAAGGAAAGAGTTGAAGGCTACAAATAAATAAATCTAAAGGAAGCAAATGCTCAAATGATCGCGAGTTATTTTTGCCTACAGGTTTAGATTTATTTTGCTATTTCGCTGGTTTTTTTATTTTTAATTGGAGTTATTTTTGCAATGCTTGATTAGTTGTTAGTTGTTGGACTTAGCATTGATATTTGATAATATGATGTAGAAATTAATATGTTTAGGAAATGATGGATGGGTTCTGTTGTTTATACTACCTTGTTTGATGTTTCTAAAATAGATCTTGAAAGAATTGGTTGTGAATTTGTGATACATTGCCTTTGATTGTACGCATTTACCTTTTTATTACATCATCCGGTTTTAGGAGGGTTTGAGAATTGCTATGGGATATGCTGGTTCTGATATATACGATGCTATATCTTTGGGTTGAATACTGTGTGTTGGACCCATTTACCCTCAACTAAGACCCAGCGCCAGCTGGCATGATATGTGGCCATAGTGGGTCCCACTCTATGTGACATGGCCAAAGGCTTCTTGGATCCCTCACTGGGCCAACAAGAGTCAAAAGCTGAAGAGACCACATAACTAATCCCAAGGAGGCCCATCCCATCAAAAGGTCTCCATCTAGGGATTCTCACTGCTATTAATACCCCTAGTCCCATCAATGGAAAGGTATTGAATTCTCACCTAACTAACTAGAACTTCTCACTCTAGACTCTCTCTCTACCTCAATCATCAACTGACTTGAGCGTCGGAGGGGCGATCCCGGAACAAACCTCGGGGTAGTCTAACGTATTTTGCAGGATTCCGGTGAACATATATCCAGCTCAGAAACAGTCTCTTCGGATACTAGACCTGCTCAGTATTGATCATTAACCTCAATTTCTAGACAGAAACAGTTTGGCGCCGTCTGTGGGGACAGTGCAAAAAGTCACTTCGCCACCACTCAGCAAAATTCATCACTTGCTATTCAACAAAGACCTCATCTCATTGTTACTCAGCAATGGCCCCAACCAGAAACATTCGTAGTCGGCAACCTTCTACACAAGCCCAGAGGTCCGAAAGGGGACCTTCGCCTTCACACCACAGGAGGTCCGGTCGGGCACCCTCCCCCGCTCGTCGGTCTCCCACGGTCCAAACCATCGACCCCGACCAAGAATTATCTCATGGGAATCGCCAATCCCCTTCTCGGCAGATACAACACGCTGAACCTCAACCCTTGTTCGCGACGGATATAGCCCTCATAGCAGCTCAGCTGCAGCAGACCTTGCAACAAAGTATCATGGATATGCTGACCACCATACAACAAGGACAAGTCCAGACCCATCTCAGCAACCCCCCGAGCCAAGGGACTACGCTCTGGTGCGCTCGCAAAGAGAAGAACACGACCCTCACTCCCCTCGCGGCCAGCCTAGCCGACAAAGGTCCGAGGCAAGGGAGCCCAGTCGGCACGATAAGGAGCGGTCAAGGCAAGATGAGCGCCCCCACCGAAGGAGGGGTCGGCTCGATATGGGTCAGCTCGTCGGGGAGAGGAGACACACGTCTCCAAATCGCCAAGAGGGGACCCCAGACGCAAACCAGAAGATGCCAGACACTTCCTTAACCAGAAACGTCTCAGCCATGGGTACGATGCCCGGCAGATCCTGAACAAGAAGGCAGTACAGCGGGAGTGGCAGGGTGACTCGGCACATTCTAGACCCCCTCGGTTGAGCAGTGGGGGCCTCAAATTCATGGTCCCGCTCAGCCAAGAGATCCTAGAAACCCCTACTCCCGGAAAGATCAAGACCCCCCTCATCGAACAGTTCGTGGGCCTAACCGACCCGGATGACCATATGGCCACATACAAGGCCCAAATGAGTGTGCAGACCAGTTACGAGGCCACATGGTGCCGTTTCTTCCCTACCACACTGAAGGGCCTCGCCCTGAACTGGTTTCAAGAACTCCCCGCCGAGATCATTACGGATTTCTCTGGATTAGAAGACATGTTCATCCACCAGTTCGTGGCAGGGAAAAGGCAGAAGAAGACAAGCCTCCACCTCATGGGGGCCAGACAAGAAAAGAACGAGAGCCTTGCCGACTACATCAAAAGATTTAATGAAGAATCATTAAAGATGTCCGATCTTCAGGACGCGGTAGCCTTCGCCGCTTTAATGTCCGGACTTCAACCCGGTCGACTCAGATGGTCCTTGGCAGAAAGTGAAGTCAAAACCTTCTCAGAAGCCATGACGAAGGCCCAAAGGTTCATCCAGGCGACTGACATATGCCGCCACTCGGATGACGGGAGTAAGAAGAGGAAAGAAGAAAGTAATCACAAGGACCAGCCGAAACAACAGAAGACGGGGGGTCGGTCGGACCGTTTCAGTGACCATGGCCACGACCCCCGATTCAGCAAAAACCGCAGGGAGATCTATCTGGACATCAAAGACAAGTCCATGCTTCCCCACCCACCTCCCATCAGGACATCATCCTCTCGACGAGATAAAAGTCAATGGTGTGAGTATCACTGGGTGTGTGGTCACACAACTAAAGACGGTCGAGAGCTAAAAAAAGGGTTAGACAATCTGGCTGACCAGGGTAAGCTGAACCGCTACCTCAAACACACCAGCGAGGAAAAGGGTAAGCAGAAGGTCGGTCAGTCGAACAGCGGGGACACTGAAGGCTTCATCGGCGTCATCGCAGGTGGCTTTGTCTCGGGAGGCCTAACCGGCCGAGCCCGCAAAGCTCATCTCCAGAGCCTCAAGCATCAAGTGCTTGACGTCCAACAACCCCGACCCAACTGCCCCATCATGACCTTCGGGGAGTCCAGTCGGTCGTTGAGCACACCTCACGATGATCCCTTGGTCATCGAACTCAAAGTGGCCAACACCAGGGTTAAGCGAGTGTTGGTCGACAGTGGGTCGTCGACTGACATCATCACATTGGAGTGCCTACGGAAGTTGAAGTATGGCGAGAAGGATGTCACCCCACTAAATCAGCCACTCATAGGCTTCGGGGGAAACTCTGTACATCCGGTCGGATCTATAAAGCTACCCACTCGGATGGGTGAAAAAGGCAATGGGAGAAGCCTACCGATTGACTTCCTGGTGGTGGACATCCCCTTACCCTACAACATAATAATGGGGCGACCCACTCTGAACAAGGCAAAGGCCGCTATCTCCACTTTCCAGCTCCTCATGCAGTTCGAAACAGATGAGGGTAAGGTAGGAAAGATCCAGGGGGATCAACAGGCAGCGAGGGAGTGCTATGTAAACAGGTTGAAGAATAAAACTGACGTCCAAGAGGACTCGAAAAAGAGGAAAAGAGAAGATGGGCCATTAAGTGGTCATAGAGAGGGTCGGTCCTCGAGGGGCCTCGGGGTCTACATTGCAGAAAATCCCAAGCAATACGAACGACCTCAGCCAGTCGAGGAAGATGAAGAAATGGCAATCGGCAGTGAGCCCGGTCGGACAGTGAGGGTGGGCAAAGCTATGGACCCTCAGACAAAAGCAGAAATTGTCCAAGTGCTCACCGAATTTCAGGATGTGTTTGCCTACGAGGCTTCAGAAATGCCCGGACTTGATCCTAAAGTCATGTGCCACGAACTGAACATCAAAGAGGGGTTCAAGCCGGTTAAGCAAAAGCTGAGGCATCAAGGTCCTGAAAGAAGTGCAGCCGCAGCAGCCGAAGTCAAGAATCTGCTCGAAGCGGGCTTCATAGAAGAATGCCAGTACTCAGAATGGCTGGCCAACGTTGTGCTGGTCAAGAAACCGAGCGGGGCGTGGCGCATGTGTGTGGATTTTACAGACCTGAACAAGGCCTGCCCTAAAGACAATCACCCCCTACCTAAGATAGATAGGCTGGTCGATTCCACAACTGGTCATGCCCTCTTGAGCTTCATGGACGCAAATGCCGGTTATCACCAAATACCGATGGCCGAGCACGACAAAGTCCACACCACCTTCGTCACACCTCAGGGAGTTTATTGTTACAGAATGATGCCGTTCGGCTTGAAAAATGCGGGAGCTACGTATCAGTGAACTGTTAACAAAATCTTCAATGATCAGTTGGGTCAGAACATCGAGGTGTACGTCGACGACATGATAGTCAAAAGTAAGGCCCACTCTGATCACCCCTCGGACCTTAGGGAAACTCTGAACACATTGAGGAAATACCGCATGATGCTGAATCCGGAGAAATGTGTGTTCGGAGTAAAGGGTGGAAAGTGCCTCGGTTTTCTGGTAGATGAAAGAGGCATTGAAGCCAACCCAGACAAGATCAAGGCAGTGCTGGAAATGAAATCCCCCCGGAACGTTCGGGAAGTACAGCGCCTAACCAGCTGTCTAGCTGCACTCGGACGCAACCTGTCGCGGTCGGCCGACAAGAGCTTGTTCTTCTTCAAAGCTCTAAAAAGAAAAGAATTCATCTGGGGCGATGAAGCCGAACAGGCCTTTGCCTCTCTCAAAGAACACCTCTCGACTCTCCCGAAGCTCATATTTCCCTTGCCGTGAGAAGTATTGTTCATCTACCTGGCGGTCTCGAATTACGCGCTCAGTGCCGTCCTCGTAGCCGAGAGGGAAGGAAAGCAACACCCAGTCTACTTTATCAGCCATGCATTCCGAGGGGCAGAGGCAAAATACAGTGAAATGGAGAAGATCGTCTTCGCCCTCGTCATGGCTAGTCGGAAGCTCAAACCCTACTTTTAAGCACATTCGATCAAGGTCCTCACCTGAAAAAACCCCTCAGGAAAGTGGTAGAAAGCATAAACCACTCCAACCGAATGACGGATTGGGCCGACCGAATGGCTGACTTTGGTTTGGAGTATGAACCTAGAAGGGCAATAAAAGCCCAAGCCTTGGCAGATTTTATTACTGAGTGCACAACCCGGCCTCCGGTCGGCCAAAAAGAGGAATGGGAATTGCTGGTGGATGGCTCTTCCACCAAGTCAGGATGTGGAGCCGGGCTGGTGCTTAAGCCCCCGGTCGGAGACAAGATGGAGTATGCTATCAAATTTGAGTTCCTGGGGTCCAACAACGAAGCCGAATACGAGGCCCTCATCTTGGGGCTTCAACTCTGTATCTTGGCAGGAGCCACAACAATCAGCGCAAAGTCCGACTCACAGCTCATAGTGGGTCAGGTCTCAGGCGAATATGAGGCCAAGGAAGATAATATGAGTATGTACTTGGCCAAGACCCAGGAAATCATCAAACAGCTATCCCACTTCCACATCAGCCATATACCCCGGTCAGAGAACCAACAAGCCGACGCCTTAGCCCGCATGGCCAGTTCGGCAGAAGGGTCGGCTCCCCGGTCGATTATATGGGAAGTGCTCAGTCAGCCCAGCATAAATGCAAAAGAACAGTTATCCCTAAACCGGACATCTACATGGATGGAAGAGGTGGTCGGATACTTAAGAGATGGGGTGCTCCCAGAGAATCCTAAAGAAGCTGAGAGAATCAAGCACAAATCGAGGTGGTTCCTATGGTATGAAGACCACCTCTACAAGAAATCCTACACTCATCCTCTTCTGAAATGCGTAACCCCCGAGGAAGGGAACTACATTCTAAGGGAGATTCACCAAGGGGCCTGTGGCAGCCACCAAGGTGGGAGAACCATCGCAGGCAAAGCGCTAAGGGCAGGTTACTACTGGCCCACGCTCAAAGCTGATGCCCAAGAGTTGGTAAGAAAGTGTCCCTCTTGTCAGATCCACTCGGACATCCCCAGGGCCCCCGCAACTCCCCTCACGACCATACAAGCAGTTCTACCATTCGACAAGTGGGGAATGGAGTTGCTCGGACCATTTCCCCCAGCTTTCGGCCAGCGCAAGTTCTTGATTGTGGCCATTGATTATTTCACCAAGTTGACAGAAGCTGAACCGCTGGCCACAATAACTGACAAACAAGTCCAAGCTTTCATATGGAAGAACATCATCACCAGATTCGGGGTGCCCAGATCCCTAGTATCCGACAACGGGCGACAATTCAATTGTGGCCCTACCCAGGACTACTGCGCACGCTTCGGCATACAGACTAAGTTCTCGGCCGTCTTACGGCCACAAACCAATGGCCAATCCGAGTCGACCAACAAGATTGTGCTCAAGGGGATTAAGAAATCCTTAGAAACCGCGAAAGGGGCATGGGTGGATGACCTACCAGGGGTACTCTGGTCTGCTCGAACTACTACCAAGGAAGCTACCGTCAACTCCCCATTTAGCCTCGTCTACGGTAGTGAGGCAGTCCTCCCCGTAGAGGTCGGTATACCATCACCTCGGATGACCTTCTACGAGTTTGACAAAAACGAAGAAGAAAAGCCCATCGACTTGGACTTGCTACTAGAAACACGGGGGAACGCATTATTGCGGTCAATTCGCTACAAGCAAAGGGTTACTCGGCAATTCAACCGCCGAGTGAAATTAAGGCCAATAAGACTTGGCGACTGGGTAGTAAGGAAGGTCGAGGCAACAAGACTTTCACACCTCAAAGGAAAGCTAGGGGCAAACTGGGATGGCCCCTACAAGGTTACCAAAGTCATCAAGCCTGGCACATTCCGACTAGAGGACCCTGAAGGAACTCCGCTAGCGCAACCATGGAATGCTGATAACCTCAAAAAGTTCTATGTTTAATGTTTGTCAATTGCAATAGGGGCATCTGTAATAGTGTAATGTAGCACTAGCGTAGTAATTTGGCATGAACTGCTCGGACCATCTTCAGGTCAATATCAATATGAATGACCTTACCAGTCGATATGAAGACTTAACCAGTCAAACGCAATTCTATTTTCAAACAAACATGACTTAACCAGTCAATAGAGAAGAAAAGGATCTGACCAAGTGAACATAAAAATCAATCCTGAACAACTTAACCAGTTGGTCGGATAACACAATAATCAGAAGAACAACTTAACCAGTTGGTCGAGTAACGCAATAGAAGGCATACAAGAAAATATTGCAAATGACAAACAGTTCGATTCTGCTAAAAGTTTGATTATATTTCATGATAAAAGTTACAAAATAGGGCCTGGTACTACCAGAGGCCAGAATAAATACACCTAAGTACAATGAGCCCAAAAGTCATTAAAACTGAGTTCTAAGAAGCAGGAGGGGGATCGGCCGGGTCAGTAGTACTCCCGGTAAGCTCTTCGGAACGACCCACCTCGGTTGGGTTTCCTCTCTCTTCAGCATCCTCAGACTCCTCCTCGGAAAGATCTATACCTAACTCAGCGAGGATGGCAGCATCCTTAGCATCAGCCAGGGCCTTGTACTTAGCCATGACATCTTCCCAAACAAGGTTGGGCTGGGACTCGGCTAGCGCTTTCTTCATCCTTCCGAGGGCATCATCCTCCCCCATCTTCTGGGCCTTACAGCCTACCTCGTTGGCAAACACCTCGCATGCCTTGGACTGCCTCCAGGAGTTGAACCACTCCGCTTCAGTTCGGGCGAGTTTTTCCACCTCAGATAGACGGGCTAGGAGCTAGCCAACTCTCTTCTCAGCCTCGGCGGTCTTCACCTCAGCGGCGAGCTTGGCAACAATAGCCTCGTCATTCGCGGCGATGAGACCGGTCCTCTCAGTCGCCCATGTGTCCCGCTCGGCCTGAAAGTCAGCCTGGTCCTGTTTGATGCAGCGCTCGATTCCGCCAGCTTGGACTCGGCGACTCTCTGACCTTCCTTAGCTTGGTAGAGGGCGTCAAAGTGTTTCTTTACCTTCTGATTCAAGTCCTCTACCTCCTCAGCCAGGTGTACTCTATTCTTGGCGACATTGGCCAGCCGAGCAGATACTGAAAGAGAAGCGAGGATATCGGTTAAGCAGCAACCAAGTCAAAAAGAATAAAAAAAGGTCAAACAAATCTCACCTCAACCCAAGAGCGAAACAGATCGTTGGTCTCGTTGTCCCCGCTCGTGCTATTGATATATTCCTGGTCAGTCGGGCCATAGAGATAGTCGATGGCGTTGGTCCAACGGGGCGTCAAACCCATGACGATCCAGCTCTTTAAAAGGCTTCGCCAGAGCTAGGCTCACTGCGTCCGGATCTTCGGTCGGATGGCGAGGAGGAGACGCAGGCGTGTACTGAGGACTCCCCACTGGTCGGAAATCCGAGGAGTGGAGAGAGAAGTCCTTCCCCTCGGGCAGCTTGGCAGGCGCCTCGTCTCGAGCTGAGGGGCTATTCACTTCCACTGATTTCGACTTTTTAGCCCGCTCAGCCTGGGCCTTGGCGACCGCCTTTTCGGTCTGAGCGACCTTCTCCGCAGCTCTCTCTTTTCTCTTGTTAGAGGCCTTGGGCTTGGAAGGATCCTAAATTTCATCAAGCAAGAAGTTAGTCGGGCACAGAAAGTATAACCACCAAAGTGAGCAAGTAAAAGCTAACCTTGGGTGGAGGGGGGGGGACCCCTAGAGACTTCTCCTTCAACTCCGCCCTCAGCCGAGCAGCCCTCATGGCGGCATTGCTTAGTTTATCGGCCTTTGCTGGATCTGAATCGAGCAAGAAAGCTAAGGAAGAAGTTGTGACAAAAAGAAGGAATCAGTATCGTAAAAAACAGCAAAGTACAAAGCAAACAACCCCCTCGACCAATTACCCTTGGGGAACGTCTGACTCAGTCCCACAGCAGATAGCAGGTGCTCATTCTTAAACAGGCGGCAGCTCGGCAGCCAATTGCTGGCCACATATATTTCGCCCCCCTGGAATAGCTTGGATTCGGTCTGCATATAGCAGGCAGCGACCGCTTCCTCCTCAGAAAGTTCAGGGACTCTAAAGTTGAGTTCAAAATTTGGCTCTACATCTGGTCGGACAGTTGGAACGCCCCAGTCAACTCCGAAAAACACGAAGGCAAACTCCCTCCTAAACCCTTTCTGCGACGAGGGTAGGTCGAGCACTGCCTTATACCCCTGTCGGATCTGGAAGTACCACCAGCCCGGGCCATTCTCCCCCGCCATCATCTCAACCAACTTGAACATGTGCCGCCACAGGGTGAGAGTTGGTCGGACGCTCAGCATAGCGCAAATTACCTGAACAGCTATAATTCCCCCCCAGGAATTAGGAGAAATCTGACTGATGGTCAAATTATTGGCGTTCAGCAATTCCTTCACGAACGAGGTCAGAGGAAAGCGGAGTCCCATCTGCATTGATTTATAATATACCGCAGTGCAGCCTGGTGGGGGTGTCGGAACAGTATAAAAAGCCTCCGGTCGGACCAGCAAATAGGGATCCCTTATTTGAAACCTGGTCGCCTGCCCTCTCGGATCATCATGAAAAGCCTTCAGCAGAGAAGGCAAAGGAAACTTCGAACCCGGACCCCCATTCGGGTCAAGATCCGGGTACTCCGGTCGGCCGGAGGTAGACGTCTCTTCTTCGTCACCCGACATCGTGGTTCTCACTACACCATCTGCAAGATATTTGTCTAAGTAGCTCTTAGAGGAAGGGAAGGCAATGGACACTTTCCAGGGGAAAGGAACAATGCCCTCGGCCTCCTCCTCCACTGACGATGATGGGCTCAGAAGCGGGACTGCGTCGGGAATGACCGAGGGGTTAGGACAACTTATTAAGGTCGACACCAACGTTATTCCCATCCCCCTCACCTCCTCGGACAATTTGTAGGGAGGCGAGGTCGGGGGTGTCATTGACTCGGACGAATCTCCCATTATTTATGCACAAGGGAGTCGCCCGAGGTTATTGAAAGAAAAAGTAAAAGTTAAAGGAAAAGCAAGAGCGTACTTGGTCGGACGATTGGAACCGGAAAATTGCTGGGAGATGTAGAGAGAATTTGGAGCTTTTAGAGAGAGAATGAAAACAAGAATTGAGGAAATGAGCAAATGAACCCTCTCTCTCCTGTACGGAATATATAGGCACGCCTCGGGACGCGTCCCTTCATGGGCCTATCAAACGGCCCAAATTGTACCGTTTCCATCCTGAAACGACGGCCCAAGGAAGTCGAAACGTCAAAATTTCTCTACAAACCCCAGCTAGCTCAACTCCTCAGCCTGCATGCTCGCCATGTGGCAACAATGGTCGGCGCACCCCGCTCGGTCAAAATAGCTCCTCCTAAACGTCACTTTGAGCTGCACGCGTGAATATTCAACCATTAAGGAATTAGTTAAGGAGATCGACTGGGTTAAACCATTAAGGCGGCATAATGAATTGCAAAGGCTATATATATATATATATATATATATATATATATATCCCAATCGCTATTTACCGTCCGTATTTACTTGAAATCGTCCGTATTTTTTTCATTAAATACCCCCCATACCCCTCCCCCTTTCACCTCACTTGACCCTCTCCACTCTCATCAAACTTAACCCTCTCTCTCTCTACCATGAAGCACTAACACCACCACCACCTTCCGAACACCACCACCGGAGCACCACCACCGGAGCACCACCGAATCAACTTAGCACCACCGAAAATGTCCGAGGAAGGACCTTCAACGCCGCCGGAACGTAATGTGGCAAGTTTAAGATTTAAATTTTTTTTTTATGTCGCCGGAATTTTTTTTTTGCGCCACCAGAACAGGGTAACGGATCGAAAATCCGTTACCCCGATGGAGGCAACGGATGAAAAATCCGGTGCTTCCACAGAGGCAACGGATTAAAAAACCGTTGCCTCTGCGGAAGCTACCGGAAAAAGTGATCCGTTACCGAGGCAACAGATCACTTTTCCGTTGCTTCCACAGAGGCAACGGTTTTTTAATCCGTTGCTTCTGTGGAAGCACCGGATTTTTCATCCGTTGCCTCCATTGGGGTAACGGATTTTCGATCCGTTACCCTGCTCTGCGGCTTTTTTTTTTATTTCTTTTTAGTAATTTCTGTTTCATTTATGTTTTAATAATATATTTTTTATTTATTTAAAATAATTTATGTTTTTTATTTGTGTTGTTATAATTTATGTTATTTTAATTTATAGGCATTTTAATATTAATAATTATTATGTTAATAATTTGTGTGATTATATTGTAATTAGGATTTTATTATGTTAATGCATGTTAGTAACATGTTAGTATTATTTAATTTGTTTGATTTAATGATTTAAGCATCTTAATATTATGGATTGTTTTTATTAGCATGTTAATATTAGCATTTAAAAGAAAATTTGTAGTTAATATTAGCATGTAAAAAATAATTAGTATTAATATTTGTTGATATTTTATTCAAATAATTAGTATTAGTATTTTAAAAATACCATTTAGTTAATATTTGATTTTCTAATTAGCGAATAATAGTACATCCGTTGCTGTTAATTATATTAATGAATATTTAGTTAATATTTGTTGATATTTTATTCAAATATGTATGCATATTATTTTCATAATAAGTAGTAATTTAATAATAGTCGTTGCAAAAATTTATTTATGAATGGATTTTATTAAGTTGAGAACACATGCACTATGTAGTTAATAATAGTTGTGATTGGTAAATAAATAATAATGATTATTAGTTACGATAAGTAAGTAAATAATAGTGAATAATATTATTGATTATATGTTGTCTAAATGGAAAAATGCTAAACATTATAGGTTTATTTGCCGGACTTTGGGGGTGATTATATATATTATAATCACATGTTTTATAATGAAACACTATGGGCTGAGAAAAAGGAACTACAAGATTGGGTTAAGAAAAGGGCACATGAAATCGGGTTTGTGATGGTTATTATGTCAAATCATAAACACGATCCTAGTGGACGACCATATGTATATATGAAATGTAACCGGGGCGCACCATATCGGGGTGAAGGTAGGGATCTTAGTGTAGCAGAACGTGTAGCTACAAAGACAAAAGCATGTGGCTGTAGAGCGGGAGTTAAGGTTGAGTATTTGGAGTACCCGGATCGAAGCGGATGGGTGATCAAAGCGTAACGGGGATTAGGGGCATGCACAATCATGAGTTCATTCATTACCGTGAGGGCCATCGACCCATCAGCGGCCTTAGTCCGGCGGCAAAGGTATTCGCTCGCGATATGATAAAGTCGCACGTTAGGCCTGCTAGTATCATGAAAGCTGTGAATGAAAAATTTCCCGATGATCATCCAAATATGAGACATTTGTACAACCTGAAGGAAAAGGATAGAAGGGAAGCAATGGATGGTAGAGACGTGATGCAACACTTCCTCCACCTTGCTCGAGAGAGCGGCTACCTTCATTGGATTAGGCAAGACGAGGAGACAAATGCAATGACTGCGGCATTCATGGTGCACCCTCGTTCGGCAAATATCCTCCGAACTTATCCGCTTGTTGTTGGTATGGATGCAACATATAAAAGCAACAAATATAACATGCCTTTTCTAGAGCTCATTGGGATAACGCCGTGCAACAAGAATTTTATGGTTGGGTATGCTCTGATGGCCAACGAAACAGCTGATAGTTATAATTGGGTGTTGGACAAGTTTAGGTTGCTTATTGGAGTGAATGTTGTCCCTGTTACACTCATTACTGACCGTGATTTGGGCCTTATGAAAGCGATCCGGGAAGTGTTTCCTAACTCTGCACATTTGCTATGTAGATGGCATATCAACAAAGATGTGCAGGCTAGAGTGAGTAACATCATGGGCAACACCGATGCGGGTCCGAGATTCGTGAGCCGAACTTGGTATCGGATAGTCAACGCGACCGACGATAGGAGTTATGAGGCCGAGGTTGAGAATATGAGAGATGTTTACAGAAAGTGGCCTAAAATAATCCAATACGTTGAAACAACTTGGCTTGTGTACAAAGAGAAGTTTGTGCGGGCATGGACGGACAATGTACTTCACCTTGGGAACACGTGCACTAGCCGAGTTGAAAGTGCACACTCTGCACTGAAGTCTTGGGTTTTTAGTAGCACAACTGCCTTGGACTCCATCTTTTCTATTGCTCACAGTGAGATAGAAAATCAGGTGAAGAAGGTTGAGAATGATTTGGAGGAAAGTCGGCGTCGGCACGGAATCTTGTACAAGACTCAGGCATTGTATCAATTAAATGGTCGAGTCTCGCATTACTGTTTAGAACTCTTACTGCATGAGGAAAATCGTATGCGGGAGTTAGGCTATGAGGTATATCAGCGTTGCGGTTGCTCGTTGAGAACCACACATGCAATCCCATGTGCATGCGCCATACGCAGACGATTGGAGGCAAAAGAGAGTCTGTACCTGACAGACTTACATCCTTATTGGACTACTTTGATCATTGGTGATGGTGTTAACAACCCTGTGTTTGTATCTGAGGCAGCACAAGATTCTCAGTACTTCTTAGAGTTGGTTGAGCAGGTTCAAAGTAATGATCCTGTCGTATTGCGGAGCGCAACCCGGGTTCTAGAGGAACATCTGCGCAATCCTGGCGATTCAGCTTTTGAGCCCGAGATTGTTGAGAACCCCAAAGGGAGACCACGACGAAAGAATCACTCGAGTACAAAACGAAAGAAGAGTGGTTTTGAGCACACATCCAGTTCGTCTTCAAAGAGAAGCAGATCTTTAGGTTCAGTTATGAGCTTGTCAACTTCTACAGGTAATATGTTTGTAATTGTATGTATTGATTATTTATAACATTTATTTGCAACATATTGATAAATTAAATGTTGATTAATTTGATTGTTGTAGGTCGGGAAAGCGTGGATGGAGAAGAGGGTTCAAGTGGATTTCCATTTTACCGTAGGATTCCTGCGATTGTTGGCCCATTCCTCACTAGATGGACGAATGTCCAGGCGGACGGTAACTGTGGATTTCGAACTGTTGCAGATTGTTTTTTAGGGAGTGAAGACCATTGGGGTTTTATCCGCCAAAATATGGCAAATGAAATTGCTGCTCATCGGGATGTTTACACACGTATTTATTATGATGGGCGGACGCAGCAATAAGGCGCATTACTTGGAGTGGGGGGCCAGTATCTCAGGCTCATTGGATGGTTACTTCGCAAGACTTGTTTCCTATTGCGCAGATGTTCAATGCCGCAGTCATTTTGGTCGGACTAGGCCCAGAGGGACAACTATATCCGTGTATCACTGTCCTTCCTTGGCGTGCTTCTGAATACACGATGGGTCCAACTAACGAACTCGTGATAGCACATCTTGGTTCCTTTGAGCATTATATTAGACTGGAATTACTTCCCGGATCACCCGTACCACCTATTCATAACTTGTGGCATACCATGCATGAAGATAGTGTTGATGGTTGGGATCAGTTGTATGGTGTGAGATGCGCTTTGTGGGATGAGTTAGTCTCTACTTAGTATATAGTATATAGTGACATCTATTCATTGTAATATTTGATAATCGCATTTGTAATTATAAGTATTATTTGATATGATATTAATATATAATGTTGGATTATAATAAGTTGCAATGATTCAAAGTGAAATAATAAGTTGCAATTCATTATAATGTAGTATTACTTCTAGATGGTAACTATTAATGATAAGTATAAGTTGATATGACATTAATATATATGGATGGATCATAATAAGTTGCTATGATTGAAACTGAAATAATAAGTTGCAATGATTCAAAGTGAAATAATAAATTGCATCATAAATTACATCGTAACAAAATAATATCATCACAAAACGTAACTAAATAATACACCCGTACATCAAAAATGGAATGAAAACACTGATATGGACAAGTACATGTGATGATCATGCGCATCCTCATCAGGGTCCCGTGCCCGATCTAAGCGCAATGCAGCATTCCAATCCCGAGCGAGGTCGTCCAACATTTCATATGCCGAAGAAGTGTTGGGTCGCTGGTCATTGTGCCGATCCTCCGTCAAAGCTCTCGTGGCGTCAAAATGTCGGGCCATCCACTGCAAAAAGTCAGTTAGTTATGTTATGTTATGTATCAATAATATAACAACGAAATGCTAAACATAGAAATGATAAAATTGCATACGTAGTGGGTGTTTGAAGTGTTGGGTTGGGGCGGAATATGCGTCCTATCTCGGCAAAGAATAAGGGTAGGATGGGAATATGTACAATACCAATCCATGTACTCCCTCGAACACCGTCCCTGGGACGAGTAACCCGTCTCAACCGTGATACATTGATACCCCAGTATGGCGTGAAACGCTGCCATGTAGGTCGGCTACGATACCGAGAACCGAACCTCATACCTCTTCGGGTTGCTTCGTCTCGTATGCGAAATCAGTGAATAGGAGGGGTAGGAATGACTGAACATAACCTAACTGTCGCAAGACACGATCCGGGTTGTATGGCTCAATGATACCTCGATAACGTATGAAACCGAGCATACAACGTCCTCGGAATCATGGCAGCCGGTCATCCCCATATGGCGTCCACATGACTCGAAATAGGATAAATGTAATAATTTCATTAGTCTAATGTAGTAGTAATATATGAGAACATAATAATATGTATTTTACTAATGCAATAAATTTCGTACCTCTGAAACCTGAAGGGTGTCCAAGTGTCTACGAATGGACTCCAGTCGGACGAACTCCTTGCCGACGAGGTGGTAATCCCACTTCCGTGCCCGGGGATCATGATCACTGAACGCTAGGCCTCTCGCTGAGGTCGAAAACACGGGAAGTACTCGTATATCCAGACCTTTGGAGGAGCGTGAGACACCCGGCAACCTGTTTGCTATCCGCTCTACTCGCAACCCCTAGCTGACGATATAGGTACGCCAAAGCAGCTGAGCCCCATGAGTAAGTATGAACTGAATCAAGGTCATCCAGCTCACTAATGTTCTGGGGCATGGGACGGGAACCACTCTTATCAGTGAAGAGGGTACACCCAAGTGTCAGGAGCATCCATGCTCGAAGCTGCACATCAGCTGGACGGCCCTGAACCCTGCACAGATCGAAAATCTTCTGAACGGTAACGCCACCGTTCCTCCAAACCCGTGACTCCTCACATAATAACTCCTCACAAGTCAAGCACAGGAGCTCCTCAAACCGTACATATAGATCAGAAGTAGGCAAAACAGCACTCACAGTCCGACCCTCAATAGGAACACGTAGGATCTGCCAAACGTCATGTAACATGATCGTCATCTCTCCAAAAGGCATGTGAAACGTGTTCGTGTCGGGCTGCCAACGCTCTACAAACGCTGTAAGCAATGGAAAGTCAAGGTGCCCAAACATAATCTGTGGTAGCTGCGCAATACAAGATCTATCCAAGCGCTGCAAAGACTGCTGCGGGAAACCCCAAGTCAGCAACGGATCAAATGCACTGGAGCGGTTATGGCACAGCATAACATCACTAGCTGTCGTATCGTGGTATATAAGGGCGCCGAAGTGACCCCGCCAACTAGGAATCAGGGTACCGTCAAGTGGGCCCCTAGGCATCGCCTCGGTAACTAACCAATTATGTTAATTACTTATTATTTATTTAATGTCTACGTTATTATATTGTAATTACTACTAATCTATAACCATTGACATTCTATTAACTAAAATTATAACGATAAATAATACTAACATGCATTAACATTGGTGATGGTGTTAACATAATATTATTAAAACATATTAACATGCGCAAACTAAGTAAATTATTATATAACTATTCACTTTCTAATAATTACTTAATTAACTAAAATTACAACAACAAATCATATTAACATGTTAATATCATTAGTAAACATGCTCAAACATGCTAATAAAAACAAATTAACATGCTAATATCATTACAATAAATAATAGTAATATGCTACTAATATAATATAATAACATGCTAATATCATTGAAATATTTTTATAATATAATAACATGCTCAAATCAATTAATTAACTAATTAAATAATAACTATTAAAATTAAATAATACTATTTTTATGGTGTTAACATAATAAAATCCTAATTACAACATAATAAAATCCTAACATGCACTAACATGTTACTAACATGCATTAACATAATAAAATCCTAATTACAACATAATCACACAAATTAACATATTAACTATTAAAATTATAATAATAAATTCAAATAACTATTGACATAAATTATAAAAACCCAAATAAACCCAAATTATTATTTTTAATTCAAACAGAAATTATTAAAAAATAAATTATAAGAAACATAAATTATTTTAAATAAACAAAAAAATAAAATTATTAAAAAACATAAATTACTAAAAACATAAAGAAAACATAAATTAATAAAAAGGAAAAAAATCGAAAAAAACCAAAACCCCCTCCACCCCCATCCAGGAAAACAAGAACACAAATTTTTTTTTTTTTCGAAATACAGCGGGGCAACGGATAGAAAATCCGTTACCACCAGACGGGGGTAACGGATTACTATTCCGTTACCACCGCAGAGGTAACGTTTGGATCCACGTTACCTCTGCGGTGGTAACGAAATGTGATCCGTTTTGTTACCCACCGCAGAGGTAACGTGGATGCAGCGTTACCTCTGGCCGTGGTAACGGAATAGTAATCCGTTACCCCCGTCTGGTGGTAACGGATTTTCTATTCGTTGCCCGCCCAATTTTTCGAATTTTTTTTTATTTCCACCATCTTTTCCGGCGAGGGCGGTTTAAATCACTACTATTTTCCGTCTAAGGGGTCGGTTTTAACCACAAATAAGTACAAAACTAACTTGATTTGAAGATTCCCCGATTTCCTTTGCCTTCTTCCTTGGGCCCATACTTTTTCCGGCGAGTTGTGGTGGTGGTTGGCGTCGGTGTGTTCTTCGTCCCAGGTGTGGTGGTCGCCTGGTCACCTCTTATTTGCCGTGTGGTGGTGGTTGCCGTGTGTGGTGGTGGTTGCGGTGGTGGTGGTAGTTGCAGTGGTGGTGGTGGTGGCTATGGTGGTGGTGGCTATGGTGGGAGTGAGTGAGGAGTGAGGAGTGAGGAGTGAGAAGTGAGAGTGAGAGAGTGTGAGAGTGAGAGAGTGAGAGAGTGTGAGAGTGAGGTGGTGGGGTATGGGGTATGTATATGTAGGGGTAGTTTAGGAGTATTTAAGAAAAAATACGGGCGATTTTCAGTAAATACAGGCGGTATTTAGTAATGCCCATATATATATATATATATATATATATAATCCTTGTATACAAGAGTTGGAGACAAGACGCCAACTATATCCAATCAAGGGAGTGCTTAGGCTCCGTTTGGTAGGGTGTGAACTATCATTTACCATTATTTGGTAGGGATGTAAAACAATTTTCCATGGAATAGTGCTCTTGTATAGATGAAATTTATTTTCCTTTTCAAAGGGAGGTAAAACACTTATCAAGCAACTTTTTACCTTCCCTCTTCTCCATCCTCTCCCTTTCCCTTCCACATTTTTTTTTCTATTGTAAAATGTTGTACATAAAAAAATATATATTACACTGAAAATGTTTTGCATCCTACCAAATGGAGCCTTAAATTGTGAAGAATGTGAGATTGGTTTCCATTTTAATTGTTGTTTTCCCCTGAGTAGTTTTAGAACATTGGAATATGTGGTGATTTATCACTCATATAGCTCTGCATGTTTGTTGTTTAAGACTTGAATGATGTCTTCTCATACAATTATGGCATCAACTGGTCAAGCACCATAATTGCTGAAGAAATGTAATACTCCAGCCACAAGAGATGGGTATAAACTTATTATCAACCCGTTAGGTTCTGCAATGAAGTCGCTGGGTTATGTGTTTATATGTCTTACAAAGGGAAGAGTATATTGGCGTAGACTACAGGCTCAGATTATCTTGTTGGTAAAATCAAATATATTTTATTTCATCTCTTTTTTCTTACTGTAATGTTGTCTTAATTCTTTCATCATTTGCTCCAAGTTTGATTGTGGAATTCACCCCGCATATTCCAGGTATAGTCGCTATTGGGTTACTTTGATGGGATTGATCCCGCAACGATTGATGATCTTCTGGTTACATGGTATGTTCTTATATCCCCTTTCTTTTTGTTGCTTCTCTTTTCCGCAGATTCTAAGCTATGTCTATCTTCATAGTAACATCATATAGTCAGATATTGTTCTTAGAGGTGCTTGTATGTCGGTCAATTGGTGGCACGGCCAGAGGCTTTAACTAAAGCCTATGACCAGAGGTTTAGTCATGCAGCATTGCCCTTTATTATCCACAATGTTCTTGCTTCTATATATTTGCTTTTGTTATTCTACTTTTCTACATCAATCCCACGATGCTACTGCATGCCTGCAGTATTCACTTGGATCATGCTACATCCCTTCCATATTTCTTGGAAAGGTTTGTGTTTATAATCTTGTGTAAACTATAATGATCTACTTCAGATGGCCCTCTACTTATATTAAACTTCAATTTCTACATATAATTAGACAACATTCAGCGGCAAAGTGTTCATCACTATTGCAACCAAAGCTATCGACATATTGCTTTTATCCGATTATGTCCAAGTCAGTTAAGTTTCAGTTGAAGATATGTTGTTTGATGAGCAAGATATAATTCGCTCTATGGACAGAATTGAGGTTGGTTCTTTCTCCAAACTCCAATGGATTCAAAATTCATATATTTGAGTTCATTGTGCCATTTTATTAAAAAAATATATTAGTCATCATTCTACCGTACTCTAATAGAGTTTGGTTTTTATATCTGACAATTGGCCATCTGCCATACAAGATTGAATTTTTGGTCCTCCATTATGGCATGAATTTACTAGGCATAGATTGGATATATGCTGTCACACAAGTCAACAACATATATATGACTTTCATACTGCGTAGATTTGATGGTTAATGTTGGCTTAAGTGTTGTCTTATGTCTTCATCTGGAACAACTCTGTTTCAAATAGAGCTCTTTGTTTGGCATGAAAGCAAATCATTGACCTTCTATGATAATTTTTTCCTAGAAAAGATGTTGTCCATTTTCTGTGGGATCGTCCTTTCTGTCTTCCTACTACTTATCTTGCGCTCATTTGTATTGTTTCGGCCTTTTCCCTTGCCTTTTTAAGCGTTTCATGTATGCTCCACAACACGTGATTCCATGAGAGGCGTGAGCGGAGTTGGAGAGACACTTTTAAGCTTTTTTTCCCACTTCTTCATTGCTAAACTTTACATTATAAAGTATTTATTTATAGTTTCAGTAAAAACATGCAAGTGATGGAACATGGAGAGACTTGGGACCTATTCTTTTAGATTCAATTTTATAATACTTCAATTCATTTCAATTCCGTTTATATCAGTTTAGTTTATTTCACACTACAGTTTACCTCAGCTCAACACAAAAGAATAGAGCCTTAGATTAGTGGCCCTTTTACTTATATGATTATTAAAGAGATAAAAAGATGATCTCCTTTGAAGAGAGTAATATGATTTGTTTTTCATAGGTTTTCAAACTATTAACATAAATGAGGGTGATGAGTAATGGTTATCCTTAGCAAATAGAGTTGGTTATCACACCTAAACCCTAAACCTATATGGCAGCACCAAACAATGTTTAATGAAAACACTTGTAATTAATCACGATTCAACTTTCAAAAATCCTATATCAAACCTCCTTTGAGAGAACATGTAAGTAAATTCACATAGTGTAGATATCATCACAAGTAAATTTTTCTAAATTTCACAAAATGAAAATTGTTTTCTACATTATTTTTAGCTTGAATTACGGAGTATATAATAGCTAGAAATTCATAAAAATATTTCCTTGTCTTCCCCCCATCCTTTTCTTCATAATAAAAAAGGAAAGAAAACTCAAGAAAAAGGATATGTGTATAACTTTTTTTTGTATTATTTCTAAGTAGTACTCTAACAGTTACTAGCATATTTTATGATGTTTAAAGCATACTAAATAGTTGGTTTGCGGGTTGGTTCTTGGAATGTGAGAACTCTTACGGGAAAATCGGTAGAAGTGGTGGAGGTGATGAAGAGAAGACGCGTAAACATCTTGTGCCTCCAAGAGACAAAGTGGACAGGAAAAGGAGCTCGATGCTTGATTATGCGGTATAAGGTGTTGTACGTTCGACAGGATAAGGTTCTTGGTAATGGAATTAGGAATGGAGTAGGTGTGATCCTTGATGAGCGGCTATCGAAAGAGGTAATCGAAATCTATTGGAAGAGTGACAGGTTGTTGATAAGGGTGAAGCTCTTGTGTGGTAAGGAGATTGTTAATGTTATTAGCACTTGATAACTTTGGGGAGCTGTGCAAATACAACTCAAATAGATTTCCTGCTCACAAGGAGGGCGGATAGATAAAGTTGCATAAATTGCAAGGTCATCCCAGGAGTGTGGTTACACAACACCGGCTTTTGGTGATGACTATTTGTTTGAAAGAAAGCGGGAAGAAGAAGTGTAGCCAAGGGGAGTCAAGGATAAGATGGTGGACTTTAAAGGATGCAAAAGCTAGGGTTTTCACACAGATAGTGATCAACGAAGCAAATTGGGATAGCGAGGTGGATCTAGAGGTCTTAGGGGAACCAAGGGGGAGAACTATGGTGCATAGGGAGTTAGGGATACTTCATGGTGGAATGAAGAGGTGAAAGTTGTAATCAAACACAAAAGGGATTGTTGTTTAGCTTTGGAAAAATGTAGGACTGATGAAACCTATGCAGCGTATAAGGATGCTAAAGGTAAGGCAAAGGTAGCTCTCCGGCAAGTGAAAGAAAAGGCTTACCAAGAGGTCTATGAAAGGCTAGACTCCAAAGAGGGAGAAAAGGGGATTTATAAGATGGCGAAGAGAAGACAAGAGGCGAGGAAGGCTATTGGCATGGTCAATTGTGTCAAAGATAAGAACCACATGGTTTTGGCTCAAAATGAGGACATCAAAGATAGGTGGAAGGAGTACTTTGATGAATTGTTTAATGGAAGCCAAGAGGTTGTCACTAGAGACACGTTTATGAGCAAGGAGGAAATCAATGTAGAGTTTGTGCGGAGGATTAGGAGAGTAGATGTGGAATTTGCATTGAAGAATGTCTCATGGTATACCGGTGGAGGTGTAGAGATGTCTGGGTAAGGTTGGTTAACATATTTGTTTAATAAGGTATAGAAGACTTTGAAGATCCCGCGGAAGAGCACCTTGGTTCCTGTTTATAAGAACAATGGAGATGCTCAAGATTGCTCTAACTACTGAGGAATCAAGCTTATGTAATAGCCTGGTTCTCCGACGATGTGCCTAAGGGAGATAGAGCGAAGAAGTGATGACTGCCATAGTACGGAGACATTGTTATATGTGTGAAAGATGTAAACTTTGGTGAAATGGAATGTTAATGGAAAGATTGTGATTGATGGATTGATGGAATATTACAAACTCAACTAAAACTATTTTACAATACAAGACAAAATTGTCATTCTTCATTCATCACATCCTAATTTCTTTCTCCTTAGTCCTATATATATAGAGAACCTAGGTAACTATTCTAGAATCATCTAACATGTAAATTATTATAAAATTCCTAAATTACCCTCATCCTAATATTTGAGTCATTACATTACCGGCCCCCTAAAGATCCACCTTGTCCTCAAGGTGGGTCGTAATTGGCATTGAATTTCTGGCCGCTAGAGAGATGGTCATTGTCATGCTTGATGCCCATTGTTAGCCATTGAAGGGGAGGAAATAGGGACTGTAGTTTGAAAGTTGGGTGGGAGTGGAGAATGTTGTGTGAGGTGAAGTTAAATAAAAGTGAACGGTTGAGAAATAAGGACTTAGAAAATTTGTGGAAGGAATGGGTTGCACAAGAGAAGTTTCAGAATTGGGCTTGCTTGTGAGGGCCTTCAGTGGGCAGAAAATTGTGAGAGAATTTTGGGTTGAGACATAGGTTGGTTGACTGGGTGGGGTAGAGCAAATGGGGTTAGTAGCTAATGGATAATTGGTTTCGGACCTAGTAAACTCTTCCCAATAATTGGGCTTAAAGGATACAGGCCCAAATTTTTGCATATCCTTCTTAATTAGTTAATTTGTGGAATGAATTGTAATTCCTGTCTGTTTGTACTACGTGTCCATAGCCTACTGAAATCATTTCCCAAGTCATCCATCATCCCTTTTACCAAACTACCCTTATTATTGTACTCTAAAAGTTGCTTCCTTTGCAAGCCAAACCATGACCCAGTCAAACCTTCCTTGTACCTCCCACCAACATCATTTTCCAGATTGTTCTTTCCTCCAACACCAAACGTGCTGCCAACCTCAATCTCGACGCCGACGATGGAGCTTGGGCCCCCACCGAAGCCGCAACCAACAACCCTTCCTTCGCCATTTTCTCCACCACCAGCAAATTGGCTTCCTCCTCTACCAACCTCCACCAATCCACTGCCTCTATCTCCAAATCGCCCAAAGAACCCGCCATCGTCATAAACTCCTCGGCCACCCCACGGTGTTTCGCCACTCTTAACACTACTACACCAAAGTTCGCCTCCAAGAGCACCATGGCTGCTAGTAGACTCACCGTCTTTCCTTCTTTCATTCCCATGTCCAGTTTTAGCTCCGGTAAGGCATTCGAAAACACCACCACGAAAACAAGCGAACTGACCGGAAAAGTCTGCAAATTCACCAATTGCCCTTCTCGCCTGAGTTTGAGCCCGCCATTGACGTCTTCCAAGCCGCCAGCACTACGCCCATCAACACTACCAGGAGCATTAATACCACCATACCCTTCACCTCGAGTTGTCAAAACACCAGGCTTACCTCCTCCATTTACAAAATTTCCAGGCCCGCCACCTGACCCGCTTGCACCATCTCCTCACTTCGCAAATTCACTTCCTCTCCCACTCAGTTGTGGCAGCCCATCGAGCCCACCACCAACATCCTTCGAGTAACCGCCACATGAAATGCTTGCAAACTTACCAGCCCACCTTCCATCCCCAAAATATTCAAAATCACCACTAGCAAGACTACCACCAGATTCTCCCTTTTTCATTATCCTCCCCCCACTATCGGCAACACTAAGCTCGCCACCACCACCATGTTTGGCGTTCTCTTCCAGGCAAATACCTTCCGCCATTTTCCCCAAGACTGAATGCATTTCCTCATATTCTGCCTCTGCCTTACCAGCAGAAGATTCATTGATGAGTGTTTGTTCTTCACCACACTTCTGGTTGTCCTTTTTAAGTTCTTCACTTTCTTCCTTTTTTCAAGTTGCTGCCTTTCTTCAAGTTCTTGACTTTGCAGCTCTCTCTTTGGCTTCAACTCAGAGATTGCCTTTTCAAAAATCTTGTCAATGTTGGCAAACGATTCCCTCAATTTCTCTTCAAACGCCAAAGAGCGGACCTCCATAGCCTGCAACCTCTGTAACACGACAGCACGCTCACAGTCACCGAGGACCGGTCTGCTCTGATACCATGTTGTAATAACCTGGTTCTCCGGCGATGTGCCTAAGGGAGATAGAGCGAAGAAGTGATGACTGCCATAGTACGGAGACATTGTTATATGTGTGAAAGATGTAAACTTTGGTGAAATGGAATGTTAATGGAAAGATTGTGATTGATGGATTGATGGAATATTACAAACTCAACTAAAACTATTTTACAATACAAGACAAAATTGTCATTCTTCATTCATCACATCCTAATTTCTTTCTCCTTAGTCATATATATATATATATATATATATATATAGAACCTAGGTAACTATTCTAGAATCATCTAACATGTAAATTATTATAAAATTCCTAAATTACCCTCATCCTAATATTTGAGTCATTACAGCTTATAAGCCACACTATAATTTTGTGGGAAAGGGTGATAGAACACGTGTTCAGGGCACAAGCATCTCCGAAAACCAATTTGGTTTTATGCCTGGGAGATCCACTATGGAAGCAGTCCATTTGTTAAGACAAATGATGGAGTTTTATAAGGCGAAGAAGGACCTCTATATGGTTTTCATTGATCTAGAGAAGACTTAGGACAAGGTGCCAAGAGATGTACTTTGGTGGGCAATGTTGAAGAGAGGTATTCCACGAAGGTATATTGACGTGGTTAAGGATATGTATCGGGATGTGTCAACAAATGTAAGGACTTGTGATGGGTTGACAAAGGATTTCCCTATAACAACATTGCATCAAGGGTCAACATTAACGGTTTAGCCCTTTCCTTTTTGCAATGGTTATGGATGAACAACAAACAAGGCCAATCCAAGAAGTCCCATAATGTATGTTGTTTGCGGATGATATTGTATTGGTGGATGAAACTAAAATTGGTGTTAATGCCAAATTGGAACAATGGAGACAAAGGTTGGAATCTAGAGGGTTTAAGCTAAGTTGGAGTAAAAGTGAGTATTTGGAATGCCGTTTTGGGACACAGTGAGGGGCAAACGACGTAGTGGTGAGGTTGGACGGAATGGATCTGTCCATGAGTAAGTGCTTCAAATAACTTGGGTCAATCATTCAAAAGAACGACGATATTGACCAAGATGTGACTCCCAGGATTAAGTCAGGGTGGCTTAAATGGAGAGCGGCCACGGGAGTGTTGTGTGATTGAAGCATCCAAGTCGAAGGAGAAATTCTACAGGAGTGCTATAAGAACAATGTTGCTCTATGATACAAAATGTTGGGCTTCTAAGAAGGAGCACATTCAAAAGGTAAGGGTCACAGATATGCGAATGTTGAGATGGATGTGTGGGAACACTCTAAGGGATAGAATCAGAAATGAAGTTATCCACAGGAAAATTGGTGTGGCAGACATTGCTAACAAGCTAATGGAAAATCGTCTGCGTTGGTTAGGACATGTAAGACGGAGATCCCAGGGAGCAGCAGAATGAAAGTGGAAGAGTGGGATCAGAGAGATTTCATAGACGAGGTAGAGGGAGACCGAAAATGACTTGGTTCGAAGGAGTTAGAAAAGATATGAAGCACTTGGATTTGTAGGGTAATGAGGCTTTCGATCGTAGGGGGTGAAGGAGGAAAATCTTTGTGGATGACTACACGGAATGATTACTTTTGGTTCATGTAGGCGACCCCCACTTATGGGACTAAGGGTTTGATTGATTGATTGATTGATAATTGCAAGTAAATGAAGCTCTGAGACCCGCCACGCCCATGCCCGCTAAAAACTCCTCACCTTTCCCAGTGAATTATTATATTTGGTATTGAGTCTTTTTTCCATTTCCCTCCTCAATCCTAATTTGTGTTTTACTCTATCCCTCCCTTCTCAAATCATCCTCACTTATTGATCAAATCCTCATTTTTTTACAACTTAGCTGTAAAAGAAGATCTCATATAGACTGAGTTGTAGGTAGCTCCCTACATTCTTTTACTAGCATATAGTACTATCTTTATGGAAAAAGCTACATTTTGGTAGGTAAATATACAATCTACCTGGTTTAAGATCTGAATGTGATGATCAATGGGGAAGAAAGGGGGTAATTCTTGGTTGACTGCTGTTAAGAGGGCTTTTAGATCTCCTACTAAGGAGAGTCATGACAAGGCTAGGAATTGCAGACGATAAAGAAGATCATGACCCTCCATCAGAGGATCAAGATGATGAAAAGGTCTTCTTTTCCTTTTTCTTTTTTTGGTGGTTCAAATGTTGAAAGTTTAATTTTTGCTGCAAAACAAATTGTGGGTTTTGAAATGGTGCTTTAGAACAAAGAGAAGAGGAGATGGCTTTTCAATAAGGCTTCAAATCAACAAGAGCCATAAGCTACAACAGCTGTGCAGCTGAACCCACATGTGGAGGGTGGCGGTTCTGTTGTTACTGCAGCCACAGGAAGTGATGTGTCTGAGCAGAGGCACGCCAGTGCGGTGGCAGTGACCATGGCTGCTGCTGTAGAAGCTGCTGTTGCCACCGCACAGCTAAGCTTACCAAATTCAACACCCTCAAATGTCAACAGCCACAGCAAAGATTCTTCAGCTATTCTCATTCAGACTGCCTTCAGAGGATATTTGGAAAGTTTTTCTTTCCTAACATTTATACAACAAACATTTAAAGACTTCCAATATGTTTCATTGATTGAACCTGTGTTTTTTGGGGTTAAAGGCAAGGAGACCAGTAAGAGCATTAAAAGGATTGGTAAAGTTGCAAGCTTTAGTGAGAGGGCATAATGTAAGAAAAGAAGCCAAGTTGACATCAATAAAATTAAAGGTAATCTTTTTATCTTTAATTACTCCTCAAGAAGTAATTAAGAGATGCTACAAAACTCCATCCAAACTTATCTTGCTTTGGGCTTTTGTTACAATATAATTATATGCTTAGATGGGATGTTTGAGTACGGTTAATATATTTTGTATAGCTGTTCCTGACTCAATAGCGTTTTCTGGTTCATCGCTCTTTTCTGCTCACTCACTATCTCATGAAGATTGTTCTTCTTCTTGCAGATCCACCTTGCACAGGGTCGTTGGGAATGGTCAGCACAGATACTCTGTAAGGCCCTTCTCTTTCCCACCCCAACTCCTAAGTTTATGTCTTTGATGAAGGAAAAACTGGTTCCTTCTCCATAATTCGAGGGAGTGAGAGAGCTGGAAAAGAGAATTACCAAAGAAAAAAAGTAAATAAATAAATAAATGATAAGAGATGATAAAAAGCAATGCATAGAATAGAAAGATGTTTCCAACGCAAATATAATGGAATTTCAAAAGCAAGTTAAGTCCGATTAAACATGGATCCAAAAATTTTAAAAAGCATAATGGTTTCACATTGCTTTAGATAATAAAACAAAATCAATTTGACAATAAAAGTTACAATGCAATTGTATAATCATTTTCTTATCTAATAATTTAAAAGAAGAAATTAAATGTAACACTTAGATCCACTCCCAATATATATATTCTAACAATAGCTCTACCATCCATCTAATAAATCCACTCCCAATAGATGAATAACTGTATTTTATTGTCTAGAGCAATGTGAAATCATTATGCTTTTTAGAATTTTTGGAAAGTAGGGCAAAAGAACAGGTAATCTCTCATCAAAAGAACGCGTTTAACTTGACTATATCGCATCATAAGAACCCATCAAAATGGCACATAATGTATTCCAGCACCAAGTGAAGGTTCAATAAAAAGCATGAATGATTTTTTAATAAATAATCAATGGATCTTATCCACCCTGTTTGAAAAGGTGATGCTTTTGTATGGAAAGATTCTGAAAACGACATAATTGTAGAATAATCATGTCCGATATTTTCAAGCATTTCGAGGTTCAGATTCATTGCGGTTTGCTTAGTTCTAAGGGAAACAAGCTGAATAATAAACATTTCTAAAAAAAACAACAGTTATTCTATTCCTCATCAGTACTCATTACCCAAATATTTATCTAACTACTCATAATTCTATAATACTACAGGCTTAAAAAGAACGCATTTGCACCATATGTTTCTCTTTTATTAAAACATCACTACGTATATCAAATTGGGACAAGAGGACTTTGAGAATAGATCACAATTGTTTCTCTAACGGCTTATATCATCATGACAATAATATACTATAAGATTTTCTATGCCACCAAAACATGTTTCAAAGCTCAAACAATTAATAAATGCCTCAACATTAGACAAGCATTTAGAAGCAAGTTTCAGTAGGAAGTTATATAATGTAGCAAACGACATCATTGGCTAGGCAGAAGGAAAACCAATCAAATTCAATCTCCTCCACAATCCAACAAAATAATGAACACCCTTCACAATTTACCCGAGAGAGTAGGAAGGCCGGCTTGTGTGTACCTATATCTTTGTTTCCTATGTATGGTCCACCTAGCCAAAACCTAATATGAAAAATGTTTTAATAGTCAACATCAAACGTAAAGCTTGGTTATGGCTTGTTCTTTTGCATGGTTACCAACTCTATAAGTAGCAAACTAGCTAACAGGTAACAAATTGGTTTATTATCGAACATAGAGAAAGATTTAAGTTATTTTCTAAAGTAAAGGACTTCTACTCCATAATTGTTTTCATAGTATATCACAAACCAAACAAACTTTGCTCCTGCTTCTCCGTGCCTCCATTAACTTGGAACATGGAGGCGAATCCATCAAAGAGTGAGAATAACAAGAGATTTAAGAGGATTTGTGTATTCTGTGATAGCAGAGCTCGATACAAACCCTTATTTGATGAAGCAGCACTTGAGCTTGGTAAACTACTGGTAATTTTTCATCCATAAGTATGATTAACTAAGTTATTTTATTTTTAGGTGCAAATCCATTATATGTCAAATGATGTGCTTCGCAGTGGAAAAAATGCGACTTGGTTTACAGAGGAGGAAGTATTGGGTTAATGGGAACCATATCTAAGACTGTGCTTCAAGGTGGACGGCATGTTCTTGGGTGTGCCTTCCTGTAGGTCATATTTGGCTGGTTATAGGTTTGAATGAAGGATATAGATTGAAAATTGCTTTTAAACATTTCTTCATTAGATAATTTAGTTCAAATGGTGAGTGTTTTCATGTTTAACTTTTGCAGCATCATCCCTAGATCACTCCTGCCAATTGAGGTAGCACATCTACCATAGTCTAAATAGATAAGGTAATCTTACAAGAATGATTTCTATTCTCAATTACTAACCATTTCCTCTAGATAGTAGGGGAAACACACGGAGAAGTAAAGATAGTTGCAGACATTCATGAAAGAAATGGAAAAGAATGCTGATGCTTTTATTGCTCTTCCTGGTAAGTTTTTGATCAAAGATAAAAGTAAACATCCAATCACTTTATTTCCATTCACTGTACAGAAAGTATTCAGTATTTTGTTGTCCAGGTGGTTATGGAACCATGGAAGAACTTTTGGAAATGGTAGCTTGGTCCCGATTAGGAATTCATAAAAAACACCGTACGAAATTCTCTTGTTTCTAAGATAGGGCGACATCTTGTTTCCAAACTTATTTACTTTTTCATTCCCCTTAGCTATTGTTTTTGACACGAATTTGTCCCACGTGAATAGGTTGGCTTGTTGAATGTAGGCGGGTACTTCAACAGCTTGCTAACATTATTTGATAAAGGAGTTGAGGAGGGTTTCATAGAAAAGACAACAAGAGACATAGTGATTTTAGCAGATTATGCAGAAGAGCTAGTGAACAAGATGGAGGTATGGTATTTTTTTCTTTTCTTTTCTTTTTTTTTTTCTTTTTTTTCCCATCAAAAGACTAATTCTAAAAAGACTAGAATATTTGAAATTTCAGTGTTTGAAAAGCACAGAGAATGATCTGTCTTTGTTGGTACAATTTGCAGGAATATGCACTGCCACATAATACAGTTGCACCCAGACAAAGCTGTGAAACTGAGCAATAATTGTGCAATGAAGGGAATCCACTCAACCTAATTTATCATAGATATTCTTATATGTAGATTTGTGGACTTAAATTTGTCCCAGTTCCATAATAAAATAATAAAAGTGTGCAACAAAGACATAAAAGTTCTTCTGTGGAGAGGAAGAAGATACTTCCTCCATTTCTTTGTATTTGCAACAAGGCAATATTTATATCTCACAAAAAATAGGCCTTTGTTGCAAGTAAAAAGAAACAAAGGAAGTATTTACTAGTGGGTAAGCATCCGTTTGCAAAACTTATCACCTCTTTCTAAGCCTCTCAATCACATCAATGAGAAGGGAGGCCTTCCTTTGCCTCTATGAATACATCTAGTACATGCACACAGTACACGTGTAAGTGCGAAGGGGCGACATCAATGCTAAAGGGCTCAAAGGGGGTCAAAATGGCAGTTATTCAACTCTCTACGCACGAATGAATGTTTAAAAGTGAAAATGATCGTATCCCAATTATTTCTTCTTAGCACATATTCTAGTGGCTATACCCAAGTCAAATTTCTAGGGAAAGTACTTATGTATGGTTATCCAGCACAAAATTATTGGTTCTACAATCATTTTGTCACTCGTGTTTGCTTGCAAATATATGACAGAGTAAAGTTAGTGGGCACATTGATCCTCTTTGTACTGGACAATTTCAGTAACATAAAAGCATTATTCACTCTTTTCTTTTAATATCTCGGTCTCTCGTATCCATCAAGTATAGTCTCCAAAGGTTTCCATGTATCTAAGGTATACATGTTCTTACATAATCAGAATAATAGTGTATCCATTAAATAATAAACCTTCAACTCTGCAAGTAGAGAAACTACTTCCTAGAATTAACTGCGAATTCACCAAAAATGCAGCCATATTTCTCTGATGATTATGATTTTCCATTTAAGACAGAAGGAGAAACATATGATTTTAATAAACCTAAACGATAAGCTAAGGCTACTAATACAAAAGAGACAATACTTGACATAATCTAATTAGTCACCACTTAAATGTCAAGTAAAATAAATAACACTTAATAGAAACTTATTCATTCACACCATAAAATCATAGGTAACAAGGTGATGATCTCATCATGTCTTAAAACAGTAAAAGGAACACAAATGTTCACAATATGTAATAATATTGAATTGCTTTATTATATAACACTGTAATTATCTGTTTTCACGACTAACAAACTATATTCAACAACAACAACAAAAATAACAGTGTTTTGTGTTTTAGGTAACAAACTGACCTGATGACGATAAGCCTTGTATTCATCGATGTTCACGTGCTTATATACGGCTCCAAAAAATTTCACAATATCAATCTCCTTTCGATATTTTTGGACCTGAATTGCAGTACATGGTACCTGACCGACTTGTGCAGCCGGATTGCCCTTACACCAAATCTGATAATAAGCACCATGAAGGTTTCTATGCCAAAACTCATAAGGTTGTTGAGGCAAATCCTTAAGTTCCCTTTGAAACTCAAGACTCGAGCCTTCCCTCAATAAATTGTTAAGTTTGGGAACAAAATCAAGGTGTTCCTATAAACTCCAAAAGTAGGGGTGATCTACAAGGAAAGACGGTGGCACCAACCCCGAGAAAGAAGGAACGAACGAAAAAAAATGAGATAATTCACGTGGGAGGAAATCAGGGAAAGCAGTTGATGATGATAGCTTTTGGTGAAAGGGAAATGAAATGACAGACATCATTTTTGACACAAAATCATGGACATCTATCACTCCCTTTGAAGTGACGTCCAATGATGGCAAAATTTTCCCCCTTTCATCGGAAGTGACAAACATACTAAATCTAAGATTGCCACAGGTAAAATTCTCCTTATATAGAAACAATAAGGCTCGGGAAAAATCTCGGAAAATATGCCAAAACTTGGTGGATATGTGATCCCACCAAGTTTGCATTGAGAGAGGAGAATCGAACAAAGGAATGTTTTTCAACATCTGCTCAAAGAAATCATCAAGTCTGTGTGCAAATTCACACACTAAGAAACGGGATTTACTGTCAGGATGAGTAACTATATTTTCTAGCGTGAGTAGAACAGTATTAGAGCACAAAGAATGGAGTTTGGAAAAATTTTGAGCTTGTACATCAGAGGCAACAACAAACAATTTTTTTAAGGTTATATAATCATCAGTTGAAGTTTCCCCATAATAATTACCATCACGGTTTCTTGAGTGTAATTTAACTGTGAAAGGGACAGCAAATTCTCCCTAATGATCCTGATCCTCTACCTCGATGTCACCTTTACCCTCACCATCCTTCTCTCCCTCACCCTTGATCTCCCCCTCTCCCTCGTCCTTAGATATCTCCTCCTTTGTCTTCTCACCATTTTTTCCTTTTTTTTTTCTTTTTCCTTTTCCTTTTCCTTTTTTAGTGGATGTTTCTGACTCTGCAGCTAATAGATCTCGGGTTGCTTTATCCGAAATTTCTATAAAAATTGAAGAGTATAAATTAATTAATAATAAGCAATAGGTTTATATTTTCACAATATAATAGAAATGGTGCAAGTAAAAAAAACGGCAACCTAAAATTTCTATAAAAATTGAAGAGTATAAATTAAACATCACCTTTAACTTCAATGACTTTCTCAAAAAATTATGGTTTCAGATCTTCCCCATCATACTCTAACCCTTGTTCAAAAAACTTAAGAGCAAATTGTAATTCATTTTTGTTCTGAAAAATCTCACCAGCAAGAAGGTAAGATTCAACATGTTTGAATTCACCTTCATTATCAGGGCCGTATTTGGGCCTAGACGAGAGGGGCAGGTGCCTAGGGTCCCAAAACACATCGCCCAAATAAGTAAAGGCAAAAGATAGAATAAAAGGAAAAGTAGAAAAAAAGGAAAAGAAAAGATCACTGCAATACTTGCAAATGCGGCCGAGAATTACGCTTACTCTTCAACCTATAACTCCTACAATCAAATTCAGTTTCTTATTCAATTCTCCCACTTGTTTTCCAATTCAATGCCAAACACTCAAAATTTTTGGGTAATTTCTCTCTTTTCTCTGCAATTTTTGTTCTTTATTCGATTTTTTAAGGTTTTGCAAATTCTGAATTTTATTACTTCATTTTTCGACCAAGAATTATTATATAATAATAATTTTTTTGATGTAATATCCATAAAAAGTACATAAAAATATTGTTAAATTTAATTTTCTATAGAAGTTATGTAAAAGACAACAAAGAATATTATTCCCGGTCCGGATCGAAAATCAAAACTTCAAAAAATTCGGACCAAACAACTATTTATTTTTTCGGTCTGGACCAAAAAATCAAACATTAAAAAAATTTATACCTAATTAGGGCCCTAATATATAGGTTCGCCCTTGGGCCTCCAAAATCTCAGAAACGGGACTGCTCATTATTACACAAACTCATCATCGCGCCATGATGAGCTGCGTCGCTCTTTCCCAACAACTGATTTACCTTCATACTTAGCTCATAAATTATGGCTAATGCTGGTTTATTAGCTTCAAATTTAGAATTCTTCAAATTTGTATTAATTATGCCCAAAGTATCTTCATACTTTCCCTTTTCTATCAAAGTAGAAACTACATTTTCTAATATTTGTAATTTTTTCAATAACTGTTGGTCTTCCATAGCATAGCAGACTAAGGAGTTTAATACAAAAAAAAAGATGAAGAATATGGTTGATGCGGAGGAGAGAGATCAAGTGAGAAGAGAGATCAAGAACAAGAACGACTCCATGAAAAAATGAAAAATAAAATGTTCCTTTATAAAACCAAAAGGGGTTTTTTGGTTGCTAAATTTCATAAACCTAAATTACCCTCACACAACTTGCATAATTACCAACGTCTAACTACAACGATATTACTTATGCTTATGAAATTACATTATTGTCTTGAGCTATGTAATATTTAATTAAACATGCTACGTTTTTAACCCTACAATTCACTAATCAGACACTCACTTTATATGATATCATGTGTTGTTAACGAGCATTACATTATAATATGATTATGACTTTATGAGTCTTATGCGAAGTATTAGGCTCTGTTCTCGTCAACTTATTTTAATAAGTTTCATTAAAAATAAGTTTAGTTCAGGAGTAATAAGTTCAGTTTAGTATAAATAAGTTCAGTTTAGGACTAAGAGCGAGCGTGTTCTCTTTAACTTATTTTGGATCAGATAAGATAAGATAAGATCAGATAAAATAAGATCAGATCAGATAAGATCTAATAAGATTCTATCCCATCCTATCCCTCTCACAAAATAAGTTCTAATAAGATCTAATAAGATTTAATAAGTTCTAATAAGATAAGATAAGACAAGATAAGTTGAAGAGAACACGTCCTATTAAGTTCAGTTCAATAAAAATATTCCTTGTTTGTTTGAAGAGATTATGGTTGCTATTTTAACTATACATTCTTTTTCTATTCTTTTTTTTTTTTGAAAATTCCGAGGCAATTATTTTAGAAGCCATATACAATAAAAATATACAATATAATTTAATACCCTAAAAGCCAAATTCAGTGTAATGATATGGTAACACAATATCTGCATTATTATTGTTTTTATAACCAAGATAACATTAGGGAAAGGTTTTTGAACCAAGCCCTTCCATCTTTTCCTTCACGAGGACAAAGGTACGTGAAACTATTTTGTGATGTGCATTTTCTAATGGAAAAATTGATTCTAATAATCCAACCTTTCGGTCATTCGCTCAAATTAATCCCGCCTTTTGATTATTTTTTAATAATCCGACCTTTGAGCAAGATCCGCTCATATTGAGCCGTAAAACCGGTGACCTGTTGAAGTTGTTAAATTAAATATTTTTATTTTCTTTTGTTTTTTTTTTTCCTATTTTCCTATTTTCTATTTTATAATCTAATCTCTCTCTTACCTCCCTCACTTTCTTCCTCCCCCTCACCACCCTCTCACTTGCTCACCGGCGCCCCGACCCTCCCCCGCGAGCATGACGCCACGTGAGAGCACACCCACCCCTCCCCCGTCACGGCGCCACCCGAGAGCATATCCACCCCTCCCACCACGACGCCACCTTAGAGCACCCCCCTCCCCTCCCCCCACCTCCGTGAGAACCACCACCCCCTCTGCCCGAGAGGTTGCGACCCTCCTCCTCCTCTACACCCGCAACGGTGCGACCTTAATTCCCACCTCTCGCGAACGGGGTTTTCCAACCCCCGCGACCAATGACCATCCCCCCACCCTTGATCGCGCTTAGACTCCAACTTCTTCCCCGAGTTTTAGTCACGCATCCGATGGGCGACAAGGCTTGTAAATTCCAATATGAATGCTACACTTGGATTAAGTTTTGTTATTTTGTGATGAAAATATTAAGGTTTGGTCAGAAATTAAAATGGTTTTGGAGTATTTGAGATGTTTGATTTTGATGTTCTACCATAATGGTCTATGATTTACAGACCTAAAGAAGGGAGGGCGAAATGGGGTTGTTGGCAGGCGTGGGGGTGGGGGTGCTAGCAGTGGTGGCCGGTGTGGGTGGGGGTGTTGTTGGGTGGGGGTGCTGGCAGTGGTGGCCGGTGGGGGTGGGAGTCTTGTTGGGTGGGGGTGATGTGGTGTGGTTAGTGATTATTTGTTTTAAATATTTTGATTAAAATTAAAATTGATTAATTAGATTAGAACGAATTAGAACGAGACACGTGTTCAATTAACCTATTGCAATGGTCACCAACCTGTTTCAACAGGTCACGGCTCAATATAAGCGGATTGTGCTAAAAGGTTGGATTATTAAAAAATAATCAAAAGACGGGATTAATTTGAGCGAACGGCCAAAAGGTTGGATTATTAGAATCAATTTTTCCTTTTCTAATATAGTTTAAAATTAAAAAGTGAAGTTATAAATGAATTGTGAAAATGATGTGGACAAGAGAAAATTGGTGATAATGACTTTTTTTTTTATTTCGGTCATTGCTAGTGATGGTCTAAGCAAGTGAGCCACAATCATCCACAGAACTCATAAGGTTGTTGAGGCAAATCCTTAAGTTCCCTTTGAAACTCAAGACTCGAGCCTTCCCTCAATAAATTGTTAAGTTTGGGAACAAAATCAATGTGTTCCCATAAACTCCAAAAGTAGGGGTGATCTATAAGGAAAGACGGTGGCACCAACCCCGAGAAAGCAGGAACGAACGAAAAAAAATGAGATAATTCACGTGGGAGGAAATAAGGGAAAGCAGTTGATGATGATAGCTTTTGGTGAAAGGGAAATGAAATGACAGACATCATTTTTGACACAAAATCATGGACATCTATCACTCCCTTTGAAGTGACGTCCAATGAGGGCAAAATTTTCCCCCTTTTATCGGAAGTGACAAACATACTAAATCCAAGATTGCCACAGGTAAAATTCTCCTTATATAAAAACAATAAGGCTCGGGAAAAATCTCGGAAAATATGCCAAAACTTGGTGGATATGTGATCCCACCAAGTTTGCATTGAGAGAGGAGAATCGAACAAAGGAAAGTTTTTCAACATCTGTTCAAAGAAATCATCAAGACACACTAAGAAACGAGATCTACTGTCAGGATGAGTAACTATATTCTCTAGCGTGAGTAGAAAAGTATTAGAGCACAAAGAATGGAGTTTGGAAAAATTTTGAACTTGTACATCAGAGGCAACAACAAATAATTTTTTTAAGGTTATATAATCATCAGTTGAAGTTTCCCCATAATAATTACCATCACGGTTTCTTGAGTGTAATTTAACTGTGAAAGGGACAGTAAATTCTCTCTGATGATCCTGATCCTCAACCTCGATGTCACCTTTACCCTCACCATCCTTCTCTCCCTCACCCTTGATCTCCCCCTCTCCCTCGTCCTTAGATATCTCCTCCTTTGTCTTCTCACCATTTTTTCCTTTTTTTTTTTCTTTTTCCTTTTCCTTTTTTAGTGGATGTTTCTGACTCTGCAGCTAATAGATCTCGGGTCGCTTTATCCGAAATTTCTATAAAAATTGAAGAGTATAAATTAATTAATAATAAGCAATAGGTTTATATTTTCACAATATAATAGAAATGGTGCAAGTAAAAAAAACGACAACCTAAAATTTCTATAAAAATTGAAGAGTATAAATTAAACATAACCTTTAACTTCAATGACTTTCTCAAAAAATTATGGTTTCAGATCTTCCCCATCATACTTTAACCCTTGTTCAAAAAACTTAAGAGCAAATTGTAATTCATTTTTGTTCTGAAAAATCTCACCAGCACGAAGGTAGGATTCAACATGTTTGAATTCACCCTCATTATCAGGGCCGTATTTGGGCCTAGGCGAGAGGGGCAGGTGCCTAGGGTCCCAAAACACATCGCCCAAATAAGTAAAGGCAAAAGATAGAATAAAAGGAAAAGTAGAAAAAAAGGAAAAGAAAAGATCACTGCAATACTTGCAAATGCGGCCGAGAATTACGCTTACTCTTCAACCTATAACTCCTACAATCAAATTCAGTTTCTTATTCAATTCTCCCACTTGTTTTCCAATTCAATGCCAAACACTCAAAATTTTTGGGTAATTTCTCTCTTTTCTCTGCAATTTTTGTTCTTTATTCGATTTTTTAAGGTTTTGCAAATTCTGAATTTTATTACTTCATTTTTCGACCAAGAATTATTATATAATAATAATTTTTTGATGTAATATCCATAAAAAGTACATAAAAATATTGTTAAATTAAATTTTCTATAGAAGTTATGTAAAAGACAACAAAGAAAATTATTCCTGGTCCGGATCGAAAATCAAAACTTCAAAAAATTCGGACCAAACAACTATTTATTTTTTCGGTCTGGACCAAAAAATCAAACATTAAAAAAATTTATACCTAATTAGGGCCCTAATATGTAGGTTCACCCTTGGGCCTCCAAAATCTCAGAAACGGGACTGCTCATTATTACACAAACTCATCATCGCGCCATGATGAGCTGCGTCGGTCTTTCCCAACAACTGATTTACCTTCATACTTAGCTCATAAATTATGGCTAATGCTGGTTTATTAGCTTCAAATTTAGAATTCTTCAAATTTGTATTAATTATGCCCAAAGTATCTTCATACTTTCCCTTTTCTATCAAAGTAGAAACTACATTTTCTAATATTTGTAATTTTTTCAATAACTGTTGGTCTTCCATAGCATAGCAGACTAAGGAGTTTAATACAAAAAAAAAGATGAAGAATATGGTTGATGCGGAGGAGAGAGATCAAGTGAGAAGAGAGATCAAGAACAAGAACGACTCCATGAAAAAATGAAAAATAAAATGTTCCTTTATAAAACCAAAAGGGGTTTTTTGGTTGCTAAATTTCATAAACCTAAATTACCCTCACACAACTTGCATAATTACCAACGTCTAACTACAACGATATTACTTATGCTTATGAAATTACATTATTGTCTTGAGCTATGTAATATTTAATTAAACATGCTACGTTTTTAACCCTACAATTCACTAATCAGACACTCACTTTATATGATATCATGTGTTGTTAACGAGCATTACATTATTATATGATTATGACTTTATGAGTCTTATGCGAAGTATTAGGCTCTGTTCTCGTCAACTTATTTTAATAAGTTTCAGTAAAAATAAGTTTAGTTCAGGAGTAATAAGTTCAGTTTAGTATAAATAAGTTCAGTTCAGGACTAAGGGCGTGTTCTCTTCAACTTATTTTGGATCGTATAAGATAAGATAAGATAAGATAAGATAAGATCAGATAAAATCAGATCAGATCAGATAAGATCTAATAAGATTCTATCCCATCCTATCCCTCTCACAAAATAAGTTCTAATAAGATCTAATAAGATTTAATAAGTTTTAATAAGATAAGATAAGACAAGATAAGTTGAAGAGAACACGTTCTATTAAGTTCAGTTCAATAAAAATATTCCTTGTTTGTTTGAAGAGATTATGGTTGCTATTTTAACTATACATTCTTTTTCTTTTCTTTTTTTTTTTTTTTTTTGAAAAATCCGAGGCAATTATTTTAGAAGCCATATACAATAAAAATATACAATATAATTTAATACCCTAAAAGCCAAATTCAGTGTAATGATATGGTAACACAATATCTGCATTATTATTGTTTTTATAACCAAGATAACATTAGGGAAAGGTTTTTGGACCAAGCCCTTCCATCTTTTCTTTCACGAGAACAAAGGTACGTGAAACTATTTTGTGATGTGCATTTTCTAATATAGTTTAAAATTAAAAAGTGAAGTTATAAATGAAATGTGAAAATGATGTGGACAAGAGAAAATTGGTGATAATGACTTTTTTTTTTATTTCGGTCATTGCTAGTGATGGTCTAAGCAAGTGAGCCACAATCATCCACAGAACTCATCACAAGTACCCATATCAATATCATCATAAAATTTGAAATTGAATACTCCACTACTAGGCAAATGGCATGGCATGAGCCACTAAAGTTTCAGTCCAGGTGATCGCCAACTACAACAGGCAGGTCCTAATAATATCAAATTAAATATGAACTATAATATCAAATACAGCTTAGCAGCTTAGCTAGCACATATAGGCATAAGGGGTATTGATTTCTACAATATGTGAAGATTGAATTTCATTGAATTATCAAGATTATACAAGCTGGAATTAACATCAGCTTAGAGAGAGAAAATGAGAGAATAAAAGACTGAAATAAAAATGAATTGAAGTAAGAGAATTAGCTGTAATTCTCATCCTCTTACACTATATATACAACTTGAGAGATGAGAGAGTTATTACATCAGATAACACAAATTTCTAAAACTAAATCTAACTAACTCCCTAGAAATCAAGAGCTTGTCCCCTGGGCAATTAGAAGCTCTGAGCTGAGTTGGCTGAGCTGATGAGTTAATAAGTTGCTGCTGAGCTGAGCTGAGCTGTAGAAGCAGTAGCTTCAACACCCCTCTCAAACTTGGGATGGGAGAAAGAGGAACCATTCCAAGTTTGGAAATGAGCTGCTGATGCTGAGTAGAAGGCAATATCTTTGTGAGAACATCAGCTAACTGGTTTTGTGTAGGTAAATAACTTAGTTGAAGTAAACCTTCAAGAACCTTGTCCCTTGTAAAGTGACAATCATGTTCTATATGTTTGGTCCTTTCATGAAAGATCGAATTTTTAGCTATATGAATAGCGGACTGATTGTCACAATGTAAAACAACAGGAGTATGATTAAGGACACCTAGTTCAGTTAGGAGCCTGACCATCCATGTAACTTCACTTGCTGCGTGGGCCATAGCCCTGTATTCTGCTTCAGAAGAACTTTTAGAAAATGTTCCTTGTTTCTTTGATTTCCAGCTAATAGTGAATTACCAAGCAAAAGAATATAGCCTATTACAGATCTTCTAGAAGTAGGACATGAAGCCCAATCTGAGTCACTGAACGCTTGTAAAGTAATCTAATCAGTAGCTTGTAGAAGAATACCTTGACCAGCAGTATGGTTAACATATCTCAAGGTATGAGTGAGAGCTTTGATGTGTGGAATTCTAGGACAATGCATAAACTGACTGACATATTGTATTGCAAAAGCAATGTCAGGTCTTGTATGTGTCAAGAAACTAAGCTTACCAACAAAACATCTGTAGAGGGCTGGATTGTCATAGATAGCACCTTCATCAGATAAAAGCTTAAGATTCAAGGGAAGAGGAGTGTTTGTAGGCTTAGAGACATCAAGTTCACACTCTTCAATCATTTCTTTTGTGAACTTTTTCTGAGAAAAAACCACTCCTTCAGCACAATGACTGACTTCTATACCAAGAAAGAAGTTCAATAAGCCTAGATCATTGATACTAAAAGTGGAGTGTAAATGATCTTTGAGAGCTTGAATTGTAGCTTCAATAGAGCCTGTGATGATGATATCATCAACATAAACTGCAGCAATAGTGAGATCTGATCCTTCCCTTTTAAGAAAAAGAGAGTAATCATTTTTTTATTGTGTAAAACCTTGAACTTGTAGTTCAGCTAACAATCTTGCAAACCACTGCCTCAAAGCCTGTTTAAGGCCATATAAGGATCTTTTTAGTTTGCATACATGACCAGGAGGAGCTTCAACACCATCTGGTATCCTCATATAAACTTCTTCATTCAACTCACCATGCAAAAAAGCATTGTTTACATCAAGTTGAAACAAATTCCATTTTCTACTTGCTGCAATAGCTATGATGCATCTCACTGTGGACATCTTAACCACTGGAGAGAATGTTTCATGGAAGTCTATTCCATACTTTTGAGTAAAACCCTTGGCTACTAGTCTTGCTTTGAGCCTTTCAACTGACCCATCCTTCTTCAATTTGACTCGATATACCCATTTGCAACCAATGGGTTTCTTCCCTTTAGGAAGTGGAACAATTTCCCAAGTGCCTGTATTGGTTAGAGCTGTCAACTCTTTACCCATGGCTTCAACCCAACCTGGATCACATGAAGCTTCTTTATATGTGGCTGGTTCAGAAAAAGAAAGATGACTGGCAATGAAAGATTGATGATGACTAGGAAGTTGAGAGAAAGACACTAGATTACACCAGTGAGAAGGAGAGGAAATAGAATTGTTACAAATGTAATTATTTAAGTGAGTAGGTAGCTTGATAGTCCTAGTTGATCTTCTAGGAATAGGAACTGTAATGACTAGAGAAGAATGTGAAGAAGAATCTGGAGAAGAATTTGTAGTAGAAGATTGAACAGAAGAAGAAGGAGTAAAAGGGTTGATAGAAATAGGAGTGGGAGGAGGAGGAGGAGAATTTTGAGAATTTTGAGAAGAGGTATTAGGATATATGAACAAATCTGTGTTCATATCAAATGATGTAAAAGGTGTGGTAACTGGTAAAAACAATTTATTAGGATATGTAGAGGTAGGATTAGAAGAAAAATGAAAAGGAATTTTCATATAATGTAATATCTCTACTAACAATGATTTTGTTAGTTAGTAGATTAAGAACTTTATAAGCTTTCTGTGAGGATGGATATCCTAGAAAAACACAGGGAGCTGCCTTGGGATCAAATTTACTTCTTTTGATAGTAGAAGTAGAAACATAGCATAGATAACCAAATATTTTTAGATGACCTAAATTTGGTTTATGTGAGAATAGCCTTTCATAAGGAGATATAAATCCTATGCTCCTTAATGGCATTCTGTTGATCAAGTAGGTGGCTCTAAAAATACATTCACTCCAATATTGAATAGGAACTCTTGATTGGAACAACAAGGCTCTGGCAGTCTCCAGTAAATGCATGCCTATGTTTCCTTTCAACCACACCATATTGCTGTGGTGTGTTAGGATAACTAGTCTGATGTATGATGCCTTTGTGCAGTAAAAGATTTTTCATGTCCCCTTCACATAAATCTGGTGCATTATCAGATCTAATTGCAAGAACTTTAGTACTGAATTGAGTGTCAACATAAGTAAGAAACTGAGGCATCAAACGTACTGAATCAGACTTAGATTTCATCAAATGTGTCCATGTGACTCTTGTATAGTCATCTACAATAGTGAGAAACTGATTGTGACCAGAGTGTGTATTATTTTTGTATGGCCCCCACACATCAATGTTTAACAGATCAAAGGGCTTACAACTCTTGATGCTACTACTAGGAAAAGAACATCTAGTATGCTTAGCCATAGGACATATTTGACACAAGCTGTCAACTAAACAACCTTGAATGTCCAGAGAAGGATTGACATTCTTTATTCTGTCAAAAGATAAATGTCCCAGCCTGAGGTGCCACAGTTTGGCCTCTTCAACAGCAAAAAAAACAACCACTAGCATGTTGTGCAGCAGATTCACCAGGAGAAGCAGGACTGATGAGTTATGGAGAGAGACTGTATAAACCTTGATTCAACTTACCAAGCACTATATGCTTGTTCTGAGAATGGTCCTGAACCAGACATGTATCATGATTGAAAGATATAGAATAAGAAGAATCCTTGCACAACTTGGAAATTGAGATCAAATTGAATTGAAATCCAGGCACATGCAACACATTTTTAAGAATAATATGAGGTCCTAATTAAATAGACAGAACCTATGTTTTGCACCTGAACTTTTGTTCCATCAGGGATAGTAATATAATGATTCAAATCATGCACAGGTTCATATGAAGAGAATGCATCAAGATTAGAGCACATGTGATCATTTGCTCCGTTATCCAAGATCCATTTGGAATTTAGAGATGATAATAGACGGAATTTACCCGCCAAGTGTGTTTGGCCGCTAAACCAAGTGAAACAGAACCTCCAGCATTATTGTCCACTTGATTTGCAGGCTTATTAACATTGAGAACCTCCATGAGTCTACTGTACTGATCAGGACTGAGAGAATTTTACAGCAAATCAGATGAATTCTCAGATAGAGAATGAGAATCTTCATCTTGAATATGAATTGAAACATTTGCTTTGCTCCTCTTTTCTGATTTCTCCTTGTATTGGAAGGATATCCATGGATTTTGAAGCACTTATCCACAGTATGATTTGTCATCTTACAATGTTCACGAGAATAGAGGTTTCTTGAGATTAGATTTACCTCCATTGTAACTTTGTTTACCGTAAGATTGATAAACGGGTTTAAAACCTTTGGATTCATTGTAATTTCGGCGAGAATGCAAAGAATATCATGAGATTGATCATTACTTATCTCCTTGTGATGTTCTTCTTGTAACGAAAAAAGAATAAGCTTTAGAAACGAAGGAAGAGGTTGCATCATCGGGATTGTACTCTTTGTATGAGAGTACTTGTTGTTCACCTTCATAAGAAACCGAATCAACCTAGATGTTTGTTGTGATCGAATAAGCTTGCTAGTCAAGGTACATTTGCAACGTAACATGAACAAGAAGGTAAAGGATCCAAACTATCCGTACATCCCAAAGCATTTTAACTTTTGTGAAAAATGCTGAGATGTGTTCATCTGTATCTTGTGCAAGCTCACTCAATTTCTGTTGAACTGAATACAATTGAGGAGCGAGATGATTCGCCCGAATCGTTCTTCCAGATCAATCCATATATCTTTTGCTGTTTTGAAATATAAAACACTTCTTGCAATAGAAGGTTGTAAAGAAGCCAGAATCCAGGAAATTACCAGATTATTACACCTTGTCCATATTTCGAACTTAGGATCTGATGAATCTGGAGCAGTAAGAGTTCCATCAACAAAACATAATTTGTTGCGCGCTGATAAAGCTATGATCATCGATCTTTGCCAATCATTGAATCCATTTCCATCAAACAATTCTGTCACTAATTTTGAGGTTGTAACATCTGCATTACTCAGATAATACTCATTGTTTGGATTTTGAGTAAAATCTATTGATGATGTTGATGATTTTAGCATTTTATCAGGATCAAAGAAGAACAGAAAGAAAATTTGAGATGATTTTGATGAATAAAAGAAGATTTCAGAATTTCAGATTGAAATTCTCATTACAAAATCAGAGAAAATAGGAATGAATCAAAGAAAAAACTGTAAGAATTTCGCGGAATTGTTGGCAGATTACAGCTGCTCTGATACCATATTAATTTCTACAATATGTGAAGATTGAATTTCATTGAATTATCAAGATTATCCAAGCTGGAATTAACATCAGCTTAGAGAGAGAAAATGAGAGAATAAAAGACTGAAATGAAAATGAATTAAAGTAAGAGAATTAGCTGTAATTCTCATCCTCTTACACTATATATACAACTTGAGAGATGAGAGGGTTATTACATCAGATAACAAAAATTTCTAAAACTGAATCTAACTAACTCCCTAGAAATCAGGAGCTTGTCCCCTGGGCAGTTAGAAGCTCTGAGCTGAGTTGGCTGAGCTGATGAGTTAATAAGCTGCTGCTGAGCTGAGCTGTAGAAGCAGTAGCTTCAACAAGGGGCATCACACAATCGCTGACGACAACCAACGATAACAACAATCTTGCATCATCTCACACTTTGCCTGATCATAGATGCACGTATGCTTAGATTGTGCTTCTTAGTTCTTACGTAGCAGTTTATTCTACATTGGTCCAAATGAGGGTCAGTTATTCTTGTAATAAATGGGTCGACACGGTTGACACGAACCCATAAGAGCGATAATCTGGAAGTCAGAAGAACAGACCACACCACCACAATAGTACGGGTCTGGTTTTGGTGGCCCAAAAGGTCCCTTCAAGGAGGGATAAAGGTGAAGAATCACCCACAAGGCAAAGAAAAGCTTCCCGAAGAGCGGAACCCATTGTTGATGGTGTTGGAGATGCCTGCAGCCACCCCAACCAATTTCATGATGAGTAGGGTAGACGAAGGAATAAGAGTGGTCCACTTAAACATGTATAGCTCTGCAGAATCACCATCTTTGTCCGACGCCTTCGGAAGTGACGGTAAAGCTGGTGTTGATATTTGCCAACTTTGAGCAGACCTTGGCACACTGAAAAAAGATTAGAGAAAACACCACCCATGACCCAGAACTGCTCATTTCTCCACCACTCGTCTATTCCCAAACCACTCCACCTCATCTCCAAAATACCCATCGCAAAGATGGAACAAAAGAGGCATATAAACCAGATACTTGCCAGATTTTTGATCTGCAAATCAAAAGCACAGCAGTATTTGTTTAAACTTTCATAGAATTCTTGGGAAATTATCTTGTATTATACACGTTTTTCCAACATCATTATCAATCGCTTGATTAACCTTCTAAATAATTCCTGAAACTGCAAAAAACCAGTGGAAAGTAATTTGTAGTAACCCTGAAGCAGTAATAGGTCTCACAGTTTAATTCAGCCAAAGACGGAATATTAAATACTGAAGTGATAGTAACTGACACTAGCTAAAATAATTTTGGCAGCTTTATGGGGCAGCCTAATGTATGCAAGAGGGAGAAGATACCTGTGGGATAATGATTTTGTTGGTCAGTAGACGGTGGGGATAGTGCACTATAAAACAAGAGGAACGAAGTGACTGGGTATACAGTGGTGTTGATGTAAGCTAAGTGGTCAAGCCATTTGAGTCTTCCACCATATCAATACCAGATTGAACAATGCCGACTGAAAAGAATTTCTATGGAACCGAGCGCCCACCGAAGCACTTGGTTTAAGCGGTCTGAAAGATCAATAAGGGCAGAACCTTCGAACGCTGGCTGCTTTGGCATACGTTGAATAGATCGCCAACCACCAGCATGCATCTTAAAGCCAGTTAAAATATCTATTGTCACTGAACCATAGATCCACCCAATCTCCCCAACAGATAGATTATTGATCCAAAGTAATTGATGATTGAGAGGAAATACAGAGTACAGATACGGAAGCAACGAGACATTTACTCATTCAATGATCATGTGATGACAGAAATAATTTGGGTACTACTGTTTCCAGTTTACTCGAAGTAATGTTACCTCGGATCACATACAATCCAGCTTAGGTAACAATTCTATTTATCAACAATTTCAATTCAGAACAAAGTTTCCCCAATCTGTTTTGTCCTCATAACCACACCTAATGACATGAATAGCTTCTTTAAGGAGTGTACCAGAGTCAATGTCAGGGGATCACCGTCTCCATGACTGTGGAGGCTACAAAGACTTGAGACTGACCAAACCTATTCTCTAGGCTAGCCTGACGCATGGGTACAGCCTTTTCATCATCGAATCCAGTACCTGCTTCAAAACTTTGTTAAGACCCATTAGGCCATTACTATCTCCCAGGCCAAACCACCAGAACTATGTCAGCTAAAGATTAGAGTAAAATGATGTCCATAATACCCCTTCAACACCTTCTTCAATATCCTCCAGATTGAAAATTGGCAAAGTAGGATCGGCATGCTTGCATTCTTTTTCTCAGAATCCTTCTTGCTTGCTTTTCAGCTCTTCTTCCGTGATCCACCACACAAAGATGTGAACAATCCCTTTTTCTTGTTCTTGGGATTGTAAGGAGGCTCATAACCATATAATGCAGTTCTGTTGAAAACACATACAATACCCACATAAACTGGGCCTTGGATCCCATCATGACCTCTCAAGTTTATCTGAAATGCAGAAGGCGAAATTGTAATTACTATTGTTGGCATGACAACCAGAACTGTACTTAAGGAAACAATGAACAAACCTAAAGCAACTATGCAAAATATGAGACTTACATCGAAGAAATCAATTTTGCAGTTGGCATATTTATCATTCCTATCAATAACATCATACCTCTGTGGAAACTGGACATAACACGCATATTTCCCAAGGTTCGGATCCATCATAAGACACATATATAGCTTCCCTCAAGGCCTCGCTATTGTTTATGTAATAGTCACAGTCATGATTTAACAAAAATTGCCCATTAGCCAGAACCACTGAGACTCGAATCTGCCAAAAAATCATTTCATGCATTAGACCCTCAGTCCCTAAGTGTAGATTTAAGAATCACAAAAGTTCATATATTATATTGACAAGTGCATTCATAGCACCAACCTTCTTGTGATGCTCGAAGCTTCGAAGCCTGGAAGCTTCTCACGGGAAACATCAACCAATCACGGAAGTCCAGCCCTCCACTTTGACCCAAGAAAATCTGCAGCTCAAAAACTTGACTTTTAATGACGAAAGAAGAGAATCTTTTGTGCAATTTAACATGTTTCTGAGTATATGAATGGATCACGACTGATAGAAACCACTACAAATATGAAACAACATGCTTCATATATAACTACACCAGGTATAATGACACGCAAAAGCCTCAACATATTATGATGTTGGCCAGCCAAAGCCGCACAGCTTACTGAACAGTTTCAACTACAAGTTGGTATATCACCCAAAGACATAAGATAACAGTAAAAGCAAATGTCCAGTATGTATAAAGTATGCCCTGAGAATTTTGAGTTATTAAATAATTAATTATTTGTTACCCTCTAATCCTGATTTTAAGATTTTCTAGGGTTGGGGGTGGTGATGATGAGGAGCACAGAAATGGGCAACTAGTAGAAAATCGAAAAGCACATGCATTAAACAAATGGCTTCAGGCTTCTAATCTATTACAGTGCAAGAGAGCATTTTTCTTGCAACAATGAAAGAAAGAGTACTTAGTTCTTATTGAGTTAGTGATGAAAAAATGAACCACAAAGTTTCCCGGATCATCCCAGGATAATCCCTGGTATTGTTCCCTGGCCAAGGGGTACCTTCTTGCATCACCTATCCCTCTTCTGGGACTTTATTTGCCTTAACCACCAGAACATTATTGTGAACTTTAAATTCCTCTTATTCCCTCTGCAACATAAGGATAGTAGGTAACCATGTATCTAAATAACATCTTGCCACATAATGGATAGTTTAACAAAAGACGAAACACGTCCATTGCATTTTTTAAGAAAAAGGATCTAACCTTCTTGGCCATGCGATCTATTATAACTGGTGTTTGAGTTTTATCCTTCAGAAAGTCAATCTTCTGAGAGAAGTAATATCAGGAGCTCTGTGTTCAATGTCATACTTCTTGCAGAAGGGAACCCACATCTTTGCAAACTCTGTTGACTCCAACACAGCTTCATATGTCAACATTGCAGCTCCATCAAGACACGTAACATGCAACTTTGTCAACTGGATAATATGCAACAGTACTAAAAAATACATCCACCGCAGCTAATTGAGATGCTTCTCCTTCATGATCCTACCTAAATACAACATTTAATCCCTTTTAGTAACAACATGGATGGTTTCAAATTAAACATGGAAAAAAAATGACAAAGAAAAGGGTCTTGCCTTAGGGAAGTCTGTCAAGGAGGTACATTTATGGGGAAGCCATTTGGGAAACTGATCCAATATCAATATAGTGAACCATATATAGCATATGACAGATGCAAGCCAAAGAGCATAGGCACTTGGAACAGAATTTGTGATACGATAGTGGGAAAAAGCTCCGAGAATCACAAGCTGAAGGACAATCACCATTCTGTAAGGATTGATTTTAGCTGAAGGGATGGGGACCTTTCTTCACAGTGGCTGCCGAGCTTCATCATTCCTGCAAAAAAACAAATATAATGGAACATCAAAGTAATATACTTCATAATTTTATTCATCAATATTAACTTTCGGGAGCAGAAATTGCAAATCTAGGTAACTAGGATTCTAAAAAAGGATCCCGACATGGTTGATCACATTAATAAAATAGGCAGACATTAACTTACAATAAAGAGTGATCAACTATATCAGTGCTAGCATCAATGTCCCCTCCTCTCTCAGATGGAGGCTGATTTCTGAGCAAGCCAAACTCTCTGGATGTATCAACTATTCCAATATTGGCTGCCAAATTCGAGTCATGTGAAAACTAAATCAGAAATTCAGGTCCAGGGGCCAAAAATGGAATCTGATTAGCATTAGCCAATAGGTGTACTACATTATAACATTACATACCTCTCATTTCTCCATAAATTCCAGCAGACCCCACAGAGTAGCGATCAGGTGATCTATTGAACAACTCTCCAAAACCCTAGTAAGGGCAAAACATAAGAGAATGTCCACAGCGGAGAAGGGGCATTCTTCCAGAACAAATGAAGCCAAGGGATCATTAACTCACCTAACGCCTGGCATAGCTGGGAGCAGCAGTATGCGCTAGTTGCGCATAATTGATACGCAAGCTGAGCGAGCGTTATGCAGTCTTTTGTCTCTCATTCTGATTTTCCAGGATGTAATTATAGTCACTGGTAGCTTCATCACCACCAACCTCTTCCCTGGCAGGAGGACTTCTTGGAATCAAATTTGGCAGAGAAAGGAGAAAACGAAATGAAAAATACACATTACATACAAGCAATGTCATCCCACAACCCACTCTGTAGATGATAAGACGTTTTGGTAATCAAAATGAATTCAAATGTAATTATGCACTTCCCTGGCAGGAGGACTTCTTGGAATCAAATTTGGCAGAGAAAGGAGAAAAAGAAATGAAAAATACACATTCCATACAAGCAATGTCATCCCACAACCCACTCTGTAGATGATAAGACGTTTTGTGCACTTCCCTGGCAGGAGGACTTCTTGGAATCAAATTTGGCAGAGAAAGGAGAAAACGAAATGAAAAATACACATTCCATACAAGCAATGTCATCCCACAACCCATTCTGTAGATGATAAGACGTTTTGGTAATCAAAATGAATTCAAATGTAATTATGCAAGGTATGTCCTATGCTAAGACATCTTCAGCCATATTTTACTACAAAGTTTCATTAGCACCCAAAACCAACTTTTAAAGCAGCAATCAATAGAAAATGATACACTAGTCACTAGGGAGCGAAGCATTACTAATTACTATGGACATTGGCATGGGCTCACAGATCACATCATCAAAACATCGTAAGTGTTACTGACAATTATCAACCCATACCAAATAGCACTTGTAATAATCAGCTTTGCAAGAGGAACTTCTTAGGTGCAAGTAGGCAAATCGAGCCACATATTCACTTTATTAATCCTATAAATTATAAAGGAAATCAGACTTCAAGGGCAAGTATGATCAAAATTCACTACTAACAGCTACCTAAATCCTATAACATATCTAAAATTCTCATTATAAGACATCAACATAGAAAACAAGACATGCATCAGTAAGTCAGTAACAGAGACCCCTAATTCCCAAAAACAATAAAATATATATAACCTACAATCCTAGGATTTTAGGCTTCTGGTTGTAGAAACAACAGTACATCCAATACTCATATTTGCTTTATTCCATAGTGCATAGTATGTAACTCGGTGAAGGAGACTGATGACATTCGCCTTCCATCCAAACAACTTATGATATTAAAACAATACATAACCTTCACTTAACAAGCCATTATCAGCTATGAGAACAAACTATAAACAGAAAAATATAGGGTACATGATGAAGTAAAAGAAAGCAAAGTTAAGATTAGACAAACCCTTGTATCGCTTATATCTAGTTTTGCATTGAAGACAACACTGATTGCCCTCTTTTCTCACAAACACATAGCAAACCCTGCAAACTGGATACCCACATTCATCACATGCTACAAATGCTTCTCCATTTTCTGCTTTCCCTACATTTTTCCCACATATTTGACACTCTTTCTCATTCACTCTTTTTCCTATTCAATTACATAAATAAAAAATAAAAAATAGATCAAATTAAATCAAATAAATTAGACATATTCAACATCCACTTCAATATTATTTTACATTTCATCAAACTTACATAAAAATTGATCTAGGCAAAACTTCCCCAGAAGAGGAGATGATGTTGAATAAGTTGAAAAGAGAGCAAGTTGATGAAGAAAATCATACAAACCTCATTTTTATTAAAAGTATGGCATAAATCAAATGGGTGTTAGAATTATTTGATTAAAGTGAAAGGAAAAAAGATTGAGTCTTTTAAAAGGTTGAATTGAAAAATGACAAGAACAAAATAGCTAGAAAAATCTCACCTTTTATGACCCCTTCAAAATGGGGTTAAACTTTTTATAATAATTAAGAATCTTGCTTTACTTACTTCCTCACTCATATCCCCGCAAAAATAAAGGATGGAAGATTTGATAGCAAATGTTAAAATTAAATAAAGTAAAGTAAATAAATACAAACTTGAGGCATTGAGGAATGGACAATTCAAAAGACTCAACATGATATCCAAAAGAAAGGCAATAAAACAAACATCATATCCAAAGATCACACTCTCAATATGATGTGCTATCCTACATTAATTCAAAAGACTCAAATGCTGACAACAATTTTTTGATAATTCTAACTTCTAAATAAGAAATTCAGACATTACTAAAACTTTCTACCTCTAACATACTTACATACATACGATTACATTTTTACAAAAAATCACAACTTCACGAGAATCACAGAGATTTCATTCAACATTCACAATGATTAAAAAAAAAAGAGAGAGAATAAAATTAAAATGCAATTCAACCTTATTTGCAAGAATATAAGACATGTTACTCCACATCAATTAAAAGGGGTAGTAATTGAAGAGAGAGAAAATGGTAATACCGGCGAGAAAAATCGTTGGTAACGCCGACGTAAGTCTTGAAAGGAGGATTTGTAGAAGCGATTAATTAGAAAAAATTAAGAAGAATGACTATAAAAAATGGAGGTTGAGGAGAGAGTGATTGATGCCACCAACTCCTGCAAGTGCAAGCTAATTGAGGATAAAGTGACTGCAAATCTTTAGTCTCTACACGATACGTGAGTAACGCGACGTTACTAACGTATATGTCTATATTATTTCATACGGATATATCCATATATGAATCTATGATGCATAGGTGTATCATGTGTGTGATCACATGTCCATAGAAAATGCCCACATGAGTCAACATACTTATCATTCATGTTTACCGACCATAGAAGCTAAGTGACCCCAAATGTAAAACAAGACGACTTTCAAAATGCCCTACTTTCAAGTTTCAAGTTTATACTTCTCCGTTTCGTTTTAATTGCAACAAATGAGTATTTTTTGTGAGACATAAAATATTCATTTGTTGCAATTAAAACGAAACGAAGGGAGTATATAAAATACATCTGCCATGATCTCCCAAGTCTGTAGAGCAAAATAAAATAAAATTAATGGTTTAAAATGTAATTGATGGTTCATTAAGTCATAAAAGGTATTGAATGACATAAAATAGGGTATTTTTAGGATACTAAAAAAACATAAAAACCCTATTTATAGGCTAGCTACAATCAGATGCATGGTACCTTAAATTAGATGTGCATCAATTATGTATGTGAATGTCATTGTACTCATTTATTTATAGGCTAGCTACAACCAGATGGTGGTGCTTTGAATGTACATCCGTACAAAAGGCTAGAAAATTCTATTTAAAAGGATATGAGGCCTAGAAAGAGATATGAAATGGAAAAATTGAGGTATATAATCTGCGATGTTAGATTTTAGCAATGTGGAATCTTGGAAAAAATAGTCGAAAATTTCTTGGGGATTTCCTTAGGTTTAGGAATGGTAATGGGCAGACTCGAGTAAGGTTACGCATAATCCAACTCCGACTTTATAAGAAGTTGCATGTTAGATCGGCATCCAACTCTAACTATGAGATCCGACTCCATGACTTCGACTTCAATCCAACTTTTAAATCCGGAATCCGATTCCAACTTTCGATCCGACCCAAGTTTGAGTTTTTCTTATATTATTTTTTTTTCCTTTCATTTTATTATCATAATTTTCAATAAAAATATAAATTATTTACACTAAACTAAATACAAAACTATACATTTTATATATCAAACATTGGTAAAAATCATTCATAGTATGAATATTAAATTAGTGATATGATGTATAGATGAATGGTGACACATAAAGTTAACCACAATACTTAAATTTAAGCAATAATAGTCGATTAAAACTAATTGTCTTGAATTGGAGTTGCTGTACATAACCTTTTGTTGTAATAAAATGAGTAACACAAATTAATTGTCTAAAAGTCAGATTGGATTAGTCGGAGTTTGATCGAATTATTAGTCAGATTTCTTGTAGGATTCAACTCGGAGTTGGATTCATATTATATTTATATTGGAGTCGGAGCGATTTTATTTTGATTCCTTCAAATTGGGACGAACTATGGTTAGATCCGGATTGGATTGTCATCTTGATATATAACGTGTCTATAAAAGTTAAGATGACCAAAAGAGAGCCTTTGAAGGTGCTTGGAGGCACAACATTTTCATATAGGCCAAATATTAAAAAATTGTGCAAGTAGATCACATACTTATTGTTTGGGGGGCTAAAAGCCTAAAAGTCTACAACTAGGCATGCGCTTCTAAACGCAACCTTGAACACCGGGTAGAATATGGGGTGAAAATAAGTTGTGCCCCAAATTAACCTTCCAAATGACCACAATTAAAGTTTGGAGTATAGGACTTAGGGGCATAATTGCAAAATTGAATAGAAAAAGCATTGGGGTTAAAGTCATTAGGTCACATGAGATCTCTCAACGTTATTTTTTGACGCATCTGATGGGCAAGAGGCCTCCTTCAAGGACCACAAATAATGTATGTTTCTATAGTTGAAAAAACATTCGTAAAAGGTTACATAATCTGTCTTTCAAGGCTAACGGAAGAATTTCAAACTTCAACCAAATTCCTAATAAAAAAAAGGCAAATGTTATATGTACATATAAGAATTAATTACAATTAAGATTCTCTTATTTTTCCATATAAATTAATGACACCTACCTTCATATCCTTATGGGCATATGACTTCTACGGAGGAATTTATGGGTACCGCCGTATCAATATCCTCCCTCTTCTTCTTTTTTCTTTTTTTTTTAAAAAAAATAATATAATTTTTTCTTATAGTCCCATTCAGTAACCTTGCTATAGATTTTTATTCACATGCCTGATTTCCATTTCTACTTTTTATTTATTTATTTTCAATCTTTGAACCAAAATTACAATTACTCTAGGATCAGTGACCATTATTGGCATTAGAAAAGCTTCCAACCTCAGCTTATCACACCAAAGCTGTAATTTTATGCATGGACTTAGATTATATATTACTAGAATTTTATGCACGCGATGCGTGCGGTGACATTTGCTTTTTTTTTTTAAATGTTTTGTAATTTCAAGTTGTCATATGCATACCATTGTGATGTGTGTGGTGACAATTTTCAATGTGGTTTAAGTAGACATTTTTAATAGTTTTATATGCACGCGATGAGTGCGGTGATATTTGTTTTTTTAAAATTAAAACGTTATCTTTTGAAAGTTTTGTTATTTTTTTTTGTATAATCTGTTGATTGAATTATTATTTTTTTGTACATTTTTTGAAAGTTTTGGTCTTTTTTTGTATAGTCTATTGATTATAGGAGATGTGTTTAGTTTTTTGTGAAGAAGGAGAAAAATGATAGTGAATTGTTGTAGTGATTCTGGCTTGGACGAATAGCCTTTTATAGGAGGAGGAGAGCTAAATTTGGTGACAATCAATCAAAGAGGATAGAATGAATCAGCAAATCATGCTGATTGAATCAAGCTGATGAGGAAGAAACATGTTCGGGTAATAATGTAATCAAATCAGACCAAATTTGCAGCTCACTGATTAGCACTAATCACACATTTTGGATAATCCCAATCACTTTATCCTTTTTTTTAAAATTTAAAATTTAATTGCTAGATTACATTCATACCCTTACTATTTTTTTTTTTGATAAGTTGTTAGATTTTCATTAAGGGGGGGGGGGTGTGGCATTAAAAGCCCTTCATACAAACTTCTCGACACGGTTTTTGCCATGCAGGCGCAGCAAACAAAACTTAAGGACACATCAAGAATACAAAATACCACAGGTTATAACCAGGCCAAGAACTCGTCTGATCTTGTGAGGCCTTGCTTGGCAAGGGCGTCCGCAACCGCATTAGAACTCCTTCCTTTATGCAAAATAACAAGATCCATCCAATCCTTCCTAGCATTCCGGATAAAGTTGAGTTGGAAGTTGAGGTTCCAAGGCCCACCATGATTTTCACAACACCATTTCACCGCTTTGGCCGAGTCCGATTCAATAATCATAGGGGAGTGCTTGAGATGGTCAAAGGCTAGGGAGATTTTGATAGCACGAAAGATGGCAATAATTTCTGCCGAATTAATCTCCATGGGAGGAATGGGGCTCGAGAAGACGCACATGAAAATTCCCATATTATTCCGAAGAACACCACCAATAGCCGAACTCTTTTGATTACCAGCCACTGAAGCATCTACATTCCATTTAATGAAACCTGGGCTTGGCGGGGACCAAACCGAATTACTTTCCGACACCTGCTTAGGAATAGCCGAACCAGGAGGAGTCCACCATGAGAGACAACAAGGATATCGGATAATCTCATCCGTTGAGTATGGAAAGGTAAGGCCCCAACCCTTCATCCACCAACAAATTCTAATAAGGATCATGTTTAGCTGGCCCATAGAACATGAAGAGCCCCCTGAAAATTCTAGCATTCCTCTCCTTCCATATTGTCCAAATGATAATGGAAAATATAGCACACCAAATCTTCTTTAAAAACATATTTTCACCGCGAATAGCCCACTGCTCAAATGCTTCGATGAGACTTTTGGGAAATACCCAAGATAAGTTCCATAAGCTAAGCCACCAACACCATAATTCACGTGAAATGGAGCAATGCAGCAACAAGTGGTCTGGGAACTCAGGGGATTCATTACAAAGAGCACATTTCTCGTCTTCCTGGAGAATTATTTTCAGTCTTGCAAGCTTCCAGCGAGTATTGATCTTTCCAAGTAGCGCCAACCATGTGAAAACTTCAATTCGGGGAGGTATTAGCCCCTTCCATAACCTCTTCCAGGTACAAATCCGAGATTGAGGGGAAATGGATGTCTTTGCGAGTTCTAACGAGAGATATTTAACTGTGAAAATACCTGCCTTATGAGGAATCCAAGCAAAGGAGTCATCATTGGATGATGAGAGGCATATATTATTTAAGAGCACTTGAAGGTCCTGCCATTCTGCCATATCACGAGTTCTGAAAGGCCTAGCCCACGTGAAATTCCAGATCCATGAGTGTCCACTCCACGAGCCCAAAGAAGAAATGTAGGCTAGAGGGGATTTGGAGATAGAGAAAGGACGAGGGAACCTCGACTTAAGCGGGACATTTCCAAGCCAAAGATCAAACCAAAATATTGTCTTAGATCCATTGCCCACAATCCTCCTTATTTTCGATTTAAGCAAATCACTCGCAACTGGATGTTTAAGAATGCTAGCACAGATGCTTTTCCATGGGCCACCCCTTTTGGGAATGTTCAAATTATGGGCCATAAGTGTGGGGGAATAACCATATTTATCCATAATCACCTTTCGCCATAACGCTTCCGGTTCATGTAGGAATCTCCAAATCCATTTGAATAGGAGGGAGATGTTCCTATGAAGGAGGTTGCCACAATTTAAACCTCCTAGGATCTTAGGAAGCACCAACCGGTCCCACGCTACTAGAGCAAGGGAAGATTTCCCCACATCGCCACTCCATAAAAATCTGCGCTGAAGTTTATTTATCATATCAATCACCCCTTTGGGAGCCGGAAAAAGCGACATATGATGGAGGCCTTAATGAGGGTGATTTTCCCGGCTAATGATAATAGTCTCCCTTTCCAGGATGCCAACTTCTTTTCAATTCTTTTGATAATAGGATCCCAAAGCACCATTCTAGACACATTACCTCCAATAGGTAGCCCGAGATATGAGAAAGGAAGTGACCCAACTTTACAATATAGAGCGTTTGCGGCCGATTGGATCCATCCTTCTTCGGTATGAATACCTATGAGGGAGCTTTTTTGGAAGTTCACTTGAAGACCGGAGACGAGATGAAAAAGAATGAGAGATTTTTTGATGTTTAATAAATATTCCGTCTTCGGAGGGCAGAAGATTATGGTGTCATCAGCATATTGTAAGTGCGTAATCTTTTCTCCGCCCCGAGAGATTTCAACACCTTCTGTAAGACCTAAGCTTGCAGCCTTTTTTATGACGAGACTAAGGGTCTCCACTACTAGATCAAAGAGGAAAGGAGATAGGGGATTTCCTTGCCTCAAGCCACAATGTAGCTTGAAAGGCACCGTAGGTGAACCATTGATGAGAATAGAGGTCGCGACACTAGTAACACAAGAAAGAATCCATGATCTCCATTGAGAAGGAAACCCCATTTGAGTTAAAGTCCATTCAAGAAAGCTCCATGCTACACTATCAAATGCTTTTTGGAAGTCCAGTTTGAGGATTATAGATGGCACTTTCCTTGTCCTGCAAGAATCAATGAGTTCCCCCGCAATCAATGCTCCATCTAGAATTTGCCTTTCGGCAATAAAAGAGGATTGGCAAGGGCCAATGAGTGAATCTATGACAAACTGAAGCCTCCTTGCGAGAAGTTTTACAATTATTTTGTAAATGCTCCCTACCATACTGATCGGCCTGTAATCTTTTAGGCCTTCCGGGTGCTCACACTTCGCAATGAGAGAGATGAACGCCACATTGGTGCCTTTAGGGAGCCGACTCGAGGCCCAGAATTCATCAACTATTCCATACACGTCCCCTTTTACTATTTCCCATGCTTCTTTCATAAAATGAAAGTTGAACCCATCCGGTCCGGGAGCTTTTTGTGAGTTACAAGAATCAACTGCAGCATCAATTTTATCTCTATTAAAAGGTATGGTGAGATAGGAGGATTGCTCCGTGGAAAGCTTTTTGAAATCTAGACCCTCAAAAGTAGGTCTAGTAGTGTGCTCTTCCTTGAATATGTTCTTGAAAAATGATACTGCTTCCTTTCTAATACCTGCAGGATCATTGACAATACAAGCGTTAGTAGTTAAGGATAATATGGTGTTCCTTTTTTTCCGGATCGAGGCAAGGGTGTGGAAATATTTTGTGTTTCGATCCCCCTCCTTCAACCATTTGGCTCAAGAATTTTGAGCCTAAAACATTTCTTTTCTCTTCAGCCATCCCCATAATTCGGCTTGCATGGTGTTACGCATATTGATTTCCTGATCCGAGAGAGAATTTTGATTGGCGGCAAGATCAAGCTGATGAATTTTGTCTTCCAATACCGCAATTTTGTAGTCAATATGCCCGAATTCAGAAGTATTCCAAGATTTCAATCTTGATTTAACCATTCTCAATTTATCCCCAATAGTCTCCTTTGAGGAAGAAGACCAGACTTCTTTAATGATTCGGAGGCAGCCCGGATGCGTCAGCCAACAATTCTGGAATCTAAAGGGTTTGGGACCCCAGTTGATAACATTGGATTTTATCAGAAGAGGACTGTGATCTGAGAGGTTTCTTTTTTGGACTGAAACATGGAGAGAAGGAAAAGTTATGACCCATTCGGGGTTAACTAGAAGTCGATCCAGTTTACTTCTTGCATTACCTCTAGACCACGTAAACCATCCATCTGATGCGGGAATTTCAGTGAGTTCAGAGAGTTGTATAAAGTTTTTGAAATCTTGTACGCCTAATTGGGAGATTTGACCACTGCCCCTTTCATTAGAGTCCAGGACTTCATTAAAGTCCCCCAAAATGAGAAAAAGGAGAGTTGGAGAAGGTCTAGAATTCATGAATGGCATTCCATATTAAAGCTATGTCATCACGATTGCAAGGGTTGTAAATGTTAATCAAAACCCCTTGGAAGTTCAGAGATGGAAATATGGGGCCTTAATGCTAGGCTCAAGAAAAGTGCACTATGGAAACTTATTTCTGCTCATAATCCCCACTTCATCTTCATACAAGAAACCAAAATGGACATTATTAACCCAATCACGTTGATGATCATGGAGAATTGAGTGAATTCTCTGATTAAGCTCCTCTTGAGAGCCATTGAAGGATAGTCCCAATTTCTTGGCGATGGTCATAATGTCATCAACGCCTATTGAGCCTGGGTACTAGAGAGATGAAGGGGAGCCAGATTTGGGTTTACAGGCTGAGGAGAGAAGTTTAAGCTTTTTCTTCTTTTCTAATTTCCTTTTCCTTTTTTCAAATTGGGCCATTTTGATTTTAAATGGGATGGAATCCTCGAATTCAGGGGGAAATATAGGACCTGAGCAAGAGGACGAGCCCAAAGAATCAGATGAGGATGAGAATTTGTTGGGGGGTTTGATGAGAGGCCTAAATTTGTTAAAAAGCTGGATGGGCGATTTTTTAAAAGAATGCTTTGGATTGGGCTGGGCAGAGGAGTTTAAGGGAGAGAGAATTAGGATATTTGTTTGGGATATGTGTTTGAAAGGAGAAGGAGGATTGGAAGGCCCACAATTCAGTGGCGGCGGAGGTAGGTTATTAAAATAAGGTATGTCATAGCCACTCACATCATTAAATGATGATTGGTGATCCATTTCTCGAGGCCAGCTTTCCAAAGGGTTTTTTTGGTTTTTGTCGGGTGTGGTGATGATGAGAGGTGGACTTTCGAGGGAATTTGTCTTTTCCGGAGAGGGGGGCCCAGTTTCGAGGTCAATGGAATTTCTAGGGACAGAAGGTTCAGAGGGTGGGCCAATCACTTTGGAAAGGAAGTTGATTGGTTTTTTCAGTTCATCAGCGCTTGGATCCGACAGGGAGGAACATGGTAAGACATGGTTGACAAGGGGATCATTAACAGATTTGATTGGTCATGTATTAGAGAATTTGGATTCGGATATAAACACCGTGTGTTGTTTCTCATCAATCTCCATTGACATCTTGTGATTAATTTCAAAGAGGCAATCCGTAATTATCAGAATGTAAGCACATTCGTAATCTTTCATATTGACATAACGTACTCTACCATAAACACTCCCTATATTATGGAAGTTTTCATATCCCCAAGCAATTAATGGGACCCCATACACCTTGATCCAAACTTCTCTCCACAATGATGCAGATTCATCGTTAACATTCCTGAGTGCAAGGAACCATTGTTCTAGCCACTTACTTTCAATGGTAGCCTTTTTGTCTTCAAAAGATTCAAAAGTAATGAGGTGTAGGCTTTATATTGAGACAATTCACACCTTCAGAAAGAACAAGGTTCATCAGATCTTCAGAGGATTGGGATGATGCAGCCACAACTATCACACTCCGTTCTAACATTTCCTTTATTTCCTCGCATTTCGAGCCTTTTATTGCTGCAACATATTCACCATCAATTTGGATAGCCCCCAGCGAGTCTCTTGCTTTCTCTGTCTCTTCACCAAGTGCACGAGAGATCATGATTATGTGAGCTGTGGGTTTAGGTTTGGAGTAGGATGGCTTTGAGTATGTTGGGTTGCTGATAGGGAGGTCATGAATGTTTGGTTTAAGGGGGTCAAAATCTTGGGGAACTTGGACAGAGGGGATATGGGTGGTTAAGAGAGGTTCAGGTTTGTTGAGGGGGAAGGATGCATCCTTATACGATCTATCATCCCTGAGTTTAGGGGGGATTTTCCTATGAGCATGAAGGTGGGGCTTGGGGGGAGGAGGTGGGTTGGAATCAGAGATAGTATGAAGGGAAGAAAGGTTTTTGTCATACTTTGCATGGTGGACAGTTAATCGATGGCTTCCAATTGACTTACCGTGTTCATCTCTTATTGCTGTAACGAGTGACTGAGGAAATAGGAACTGGACAAAGGCACATTTATGGTTGGACTTCTTCCTAATGGCTGGGATGCAGATGGAGTCAATGGAACCATGACTCTTGAAAATGGCCGCAATTTCTGAACTTGTGGTATGAAGGGGGATGAAATTTACAAAGCATGTTCGGGATGCACGAGGGGGGTGAAGTCTTTGTCTGGTGTTCTTCTTGGTCACAGTCTGCCATTGGTAAAGAGGGTTTCTCTCTCTAGGCTCTCTCATCTCTCTTTTTTATCTTAATGTTCCATTCATACCCTTACTATTTCTAATGCTATGTAATTAGTTTAAGGGTATTTCATCAGTCTTTACATGTGGTGGACACTATAGTCTGTGCAAATTGCTAAAATAATCTTACTCAAAAATAAAGTGAAGAAGGATTGGCAAGGATAGTAATGTAATCGTCTCACGTGATTATAATAATTTACTAAAAATAACCTTACTCAAATAAAGAGTGAAGAAGGATTACTAAGTATAGTAATGTAATCTCACGTGATTATAATAATTTACTAAAATAACCTTAGTCAAATAAAGAGTGAAGAAGGATTCGTAAGGGTAGTAGTGTAATCTCACGTGATTACAATATATTAAATTTACTAAAATAACCTTACTGAAATAACGATTGAAAAAGGATTATTCAGGGTAGAGAAGTAATTCAATTGGACATCATTCACCACCAGCCTCCCCCTTCCCTTATATAATAGAGATAGGTAGATGATGGAGTATTATGGCCATAAAGATTTCCAGATCTTAATGGTAAAATTATTTTATCTTTATTTATTTTTAAATAAATTTGTACATGCATTTACTTTATTCATCAACTTCCATTGAATATAAAGTGATGGTATGATACAAATTAAGGTTCTATTTATCTCCTTAACAAACAAGTCATTTATCTCCTTGAATGTCATTCAATTGCTCCGTAACAAACAAGTCTCTTTATCTCCTTTGTCTCTAGTTATTAAAGATATTTTAGATATTGTAACCTTTTTTCTTATGTTGAGTAGAGTCATGTGAAGCGTGGGGGAAATATTGTAGCTCATCTTTTAGCCAAATTTTGTCCAATTGAGTTTGGTGATAGAGTTTGGTTAGGAGATGCCTCGGAGATTATAGCTACGGCGGTTGCGATGGACATTTGTGAGAACGTTATTGTTGAATAAAATTTCCCCGTTTTCTTTTGTTTAAGAAAAATTAAGGTTCTATTGTAACAGTAATACAATTAGAGTCAATCAAATTGAACGTGAATTTATTTTGCGTAGGAATGTGTTGGGTGTAAATGTAATGTGTTGAACAGAATTAGTCATATTGTGCTTGAATTTATATATTTTTGACCTTGTTATATGGAAAATGCAGTAGAACCCAAAGGCTAAGGTAAACTCTTAAGTTTGTTAGACTGCAAAGTTTTTTTTTTCAAAGTATATTATGAAGTATCTTTCTTAGGAATTTTTTTTATGGAATTTTCTTAAGATTATTAATTAGTGAAAAAAAAAAATTGAATCTGCTTCTAAGATACTCCCTCTGTTTTTTTTTATCTTTCTCACTTGGAATCTTGGCACTATTCATACTTAGAGAGAATCTTCTCAATTTTTTTCAATTTATAGGAAAAAATATAATCATGTGGGGTCTTGTTTGATTCCTCTCAATTAGTACGTTATTAATATTCAATCGTTATAATTTTTACTAATATATAATGAAGGATATTTAAGTTCAAAGATGTGCATTGGGAGACGCGTACAGGAAAGTGAGAAGGATAAAAAAAACAGAGGGAGTATTCAATTGTGTAAGTGTCTAATGCAATGAACATAATAAAATACTAAGTGGTTGACAACTAATCAATGCTATTTTATGAGGCCAATTAATTTAGTATTAATTACTAGGTCTAATAACTACTCCCTCTGTCTCTTATTGTTTGCCTCATTTCCTTTTTTGGGGTCAAACTTTTATAACTTTGACCATTAATTCCAATTAATATATATGTCAAAACATTATCAATTGAGATCTTATTTGATTCATCGTAACATGTATAATTTTTACTAACACAAATTGTAAGATATTTATGGTCAAATTTTTGTCTTTTGTCTCGGAGACCGTGTAAAAGTAAATGGGGCAAAAAATTGGGGACGAAGGGAGTATTGATTAAATTTTTAAAGATTCTATTGAAATTAGATTATTCACAATTTTTTTTTGATAAGTTGGTAATTTAATTTTATTCATACTCAAGGGAAGGTTCAACTGTTGGAAATGGCCAACAGAATCATCTAGTACAATCAGGTTTGAGGAGTTCCCCTCGAAACAGTGAGCATGGTACAAAGTAGCAGCATTTGTAAAGAAAGGAGAGAGAGACTATAGCCAAGCAAGAAAATCATTCTCCCTACGCAGCCCCTGCTTTGCTAATGAATCAGTTACAATATTAGAGCCCCTCCCTTTGTAGATAATTCGAGCATTAAGCTGAGTGTTGATAGCTTTTCTTATGAAATTCAGCATGAAGTTCAAGCTCCAAGGCCCACCGTGAGTCCATGAGTCCCATTGCACCATTTAACTGCGTTGGCTGAGTCCGACTCAATGGTCATAGATTATTCACATTTATTGTAGGAATTTGTTGGTTTTTAGGGCTATGTATAACAAAATCTTTATTATTATTATTATTATTATTATTATTATTATTATTATTATTATTATTATTATTATTATTATTATTATCTTTTTTACACATGGTAAGTACTAATTATCTTTCATCCTAATTGCGTGAGATTAATCAAGTTTTGCCATTAGACATCTATAATCTATAACTAATTACTAATATAAGCCAATGCTGATGTCACCATGGCCACGTGTTATATTCTCATGAAAATTTTTCCCTCCAAATCTAATCATTTTGTTTCCAAATTCTTAGTCATCCCAAGTTTCAATAAGTAAATAATAAATGTGATTTTTTATTAAAGAATTAATTTCCATTAAAAAACTAAATAATAAATGCTTTCTTAAGATTTTAATGTCATTATAAATACACATTTTCTCTAGGAAGTAAGGAAATACCATTTTCTTATATACTACTTCCTTTGTTTTTTTAATATTTGCAACAGAGGAATTTTTTACTTCTCACAAAAATTCCCCCTTTTGTTGCATGTATTAAAAAATAGAAGAAAGTACGGAGTAGTTCGCAAATAAATCGTGCAAGGCAATGGGCTAACCTAGTTATAGTTATAGAATTGCATGTTAGTCTATTTTTCCAAAACTAGTATCCCCCCTCCGTTGTTTTGATAAGGTATGTACAATATTCGAGATCGAATTTTGACCATCTTGGCAAAATATTTTATAAAAAAAATTCTGAAAAAATATTGTAAGAAAATAAATTTATTTGTATTAATTTTATAATATGATGTATCAAATAAATATTATAAATTTGTAAGAGATATTAGTCATCAAGGCAAACAAGAGCCGTTATATTATTATCATACTAGTCTTATATGCACGCGATGCGTGCAAAAGCATATAAATTATTATAAAAATATAGAGATACAATTATCTTGTTTTCTTGTTTAATTAAAGCATATAATCAACCTTTTTTTTTCCTTTTTCTATTTTTTGGTGTCCCCTGCCTTATATAATAGAGATGGAACCAATGTTATCAGGATCGGGATCCTAATTTGGATCGTAGGGGTTGGTAGGATCGAATCGGTGGGATCGGATCGTAGGATCGTAAGATCCTACAATTCGGTAAAATAGAGATAATTATGCTAGAATATGGTGAGAACCTCATGTTAAAAATTTACATATATTAATAATGACTTATTTCATTAGCAAATGGTGATAGTTTTTCAATACTATAAGATTGAAATAACATGCAACCAAGATCTAATAAGAGAAATATAATATGTGAAATTACTTTGTGATTTTTTTACGATAGGATCGGATCGTAGAGTCGTAGGATCGTAGAATCGTATTAAGATCCTACCATGTGATTTTTTGTGGTTGGGTAGGATCGAAAGATCCTACAAAATTAAGATCCTATGTAGGATCGGGATCGGTGAGGTCCTTCCGGATCGTAGAATCGTAGGATCGTAAGATCCAGATCGGGATTTTAACAACAATGGATGGAACAAAAACTACTAAATAGTAAATACTACTATAAAATAGGATGGAGTATTGTTAAAGAGAGCCAAAAATAGACTTTCACCATTCCAGTCATTAAAAATAGTAAAAGAGGATAGTGTTTAGCGTCTCATTATATTAGGAAACTAGAAAACAGTAAAAAAGTTAATATAATAGTAAAAAACCAAGATATTCCTAATTTAACTTTTCTACTATGTATAAAAAATTCCAATTAAGAACTTAAAAAAGGAACAAAGTGAATAAAGCCTCGTTATTTTGGGGTAAAATAAATCGAACTGAAATGAAATTAACAGAACCGAGAGAAATTGAATTGAAAAGAAAAATTGAATTGAACTGAACTGAAAATAAATCGAAAAGAAGAGGGCCTAAGTTAAGGCCATTTTTTTTTGGGCTGAATTAATCTAAAATAAGCTAAGCTGGAGCAAAACTGCGATTAGTAAGTACTCTCTTCGTCCTTTATTAGTTTACCCGTTTTGACTTTTCACATTTATCGATGTAAAACTTTGCGTAATAATATCTCTAATTATGTATTTGTAAAAATTATAAAAATTTAATATTCTGAAACTACATATTGAGACGAATCAAATAATATCACACCTGATTATATTTTTCTTACATATAAAGCACAAATTATGGTCAAAGTGATAAAAATGAATAGTGTTATAAGTCAAAGTGGGTAAACTAATAAAGGACGGAGGGAGTAGTAAGTAGTACGTAGTACGTAGTTGAACTTAATTGGAATGAACTGAGTTATACTGAAAGTGTACTCAAAAGAACAGCGCTTAAATCTATCATGTCTATGTCCCTATGGGCCAAGAGTCCAACCCTCCACCAAAAAATAAGGAAAAATGCATTGACAATGGAAAATAAATCATTATCCACTGAAAGTAAAAAGACAAAAAAAAATAAAAAAGAGTAACAACTTCTCCATTTTTACCAAGCTCAACTTTTTACACTTATATGTAATGATTAACATGTACTCCCTCCTTTTCTTTTTATTCCTTCTATTTGGAACTTTTGTAAGCGTAAAAATTAGTTAAAGTAGGAAGAACTTTCGAAAACAGAGAGAAGATCTCAGTAGTATAATCTAGTGACCTAAGTAAGCAATGGAATGAGGAAAAATGGTAGTAAAAGTAAAAAAAAAAAAAGTACCTTGAAGGAGGAGTTAAGGTTACAACTGAGTACTAAACTTTGCCAAAAGTTCGAGTTTGGATACTCAACTTTCAAAAGTTTCAGTTTGGGTACTCAAACCAAACTTTTGTTACTTTGGCTGTTACCTCCAATAAATTAATAATAAAAAATACTTTTACACAAATTTAATATCTCTTTCTCTCTCTTTGCCCCATAAACACCAATCCACGCCCTCCCACCCACCACTCCACCTCCTCCCACCCTTCCCCCCCTAGTTTTTCTCTCTCCACCTGCTAACTGGGTGATAGAGAAACTTTACATAATAACGCCTTCCTCACACTCTCTTTCTCTCTTCTCCACCATTACAACCAAATGCTCTATCATAATTCTTAATCATAACCCTTTAGTCGCCAGCTATGGATTAATGCAGATTGTCGCGAAGCCAACATCGGTGTGTCACGATACTGAAAAATCCCAAAAATCACAGAAAGCTTTTCATACTTCAAGCTTTTCTTAATGTTCTTGGCATTCACTTCATTATCGTTTTGTAGTTTTTATGATCTATTTTTATTTGGTTAGATTTTTGGTTGTTCAATGATTGAATTGTGGGTAAACTGTGCTTGATAATGCAATATCATGTCGTCGTTTTGGTCACCTGATGTGGATCTCAAAACCCCTTTGATGAAGCTTTAAAAACCACGAGAATCTTTAGAAAAAGATCGGATCTTGTGGGCTTTCTTGAGCACTAGAATCAAAGTAATCGATTTTTCGTAACACCGATGAACAATGCGGAAATATTTTTGTGTTTTATGATTATTGATGCACGAAAATATAAAGGATAGATTGATCCTTGAAGTCTCGGTTCAAGGTTGGAAAGTTGTGGTCTCAGACAATCTCCTCTCAAAGTCTCGGTTTAAGTTTTTGTGGTTCGCTAACACACGAAAGTCTCTTCAAGAGCACTCTTAATAAAATCCAAAACAAATCGATTTTTTATTCTTTGAATGAAATAAGACATATATAGGCTTGGAAGAAACCTATACCAACTAGAAAACCGAAGTCCTAAAGGATAACTAAAAACAACTAACAAACTCTTCTATCTATTCACACGGCTAAGGGTATCAATCCACACACCTATGTACTTAGAATCCTAATGCAAATCAAACTCTAATTAAAACAAAGTCCTAATGCCAATGAAATACTTAACAAATTAGAAAAGAAATTTAAACCCTAAATTACATAGAATTCTAACAGAACTAGAACTCTACATAAGTAACACTCCTATTCCATATCACATCCACATCATACTCTCCCTCTTGAAGAAAACTTGTCCTCAAGTTTCATCCAGTAAGCAGGGAACCAAATCAGAAGCACTAAACGTCCCCAAAACGCCACCTCCAAGTAGGACATGATAAGTATCATAGCCTTCACGATGAGCAACCTTGAAAGGCCCTTCTACGATCGGCTCTTGCTTCCTTTGGAGTTGTTGTATATCTTACGTGCATTAAGACTCAAAAATACAAAATCACCAACTCCAAAAGCATTCTAATTGTCGTGCTAAGTGTAATGTATTAGCCTTCCTATCCTTTTTGCTCACGGTTGTTGACCTGCAATCAATAGAAATAGGAGAAGCAATAGGGTTAGCTTGCACCACCCTTGGGGGTAGTGGCGCTAAAACAAGTCTCTTCCCATCTGTCTTCACACTATACATATTAGTTCGTCCATTGTGTAAGGTCTCCCTATCAGATTGCCATGGATGACCAAGTAGAATATTACAAGCTGTCATGGGTACAACGTCACACCAAAGTTCGTCCTTGTAGTTACCAATGGAAAACGTCACTAAGGCTTGTTTATCCACCCGTAAAGAGCCACTATCATTGAGCCAATTCAGCTTGTATGGTCTCGCATGCTGCCTCGTATGAAGATTCAAGTTATGCACAAGATCACTAGCAACGACATTTCTACATGAACCCCCATCCACAATCAAAGAGCAACTCTTTCCACCCACTAAGCATCTCGTATGAAATAAGTTTTCCCTTTGCTCTTGACCATCTTCTAACTGCACATCAACATGGAGTATGGTTCTCAAAGAACCCTACCATCTTATCATTCATTTCGGAGTTCTTTGAATTTCTTGATCTTCCCAATCATCTTCGACATCAACCCTCAATTCCCCATGTATGCCGCAAAGCATCCTCTCGTCATTGTTGTTCCTCCTAGAAAGGTAATGCCAACAACATTGTGTGATCCTCAAGAGACACCAACACTCTGTTAGGACATGCCTTTGCAACATGACCGGTACCTTGGCACTTAAAGCAACGAACACCCTTCATAGCCAAGCGCCCGGAGTAAGCTCAACTTTCTTTCCCTTGTCTTAATGGAAACCGAGGAAGAACTAGCTAGTTGAGAGCTAGAAAGTTTCGAATTTAACTCCCTTTTGTACTCCTTCCCTTGCCACTTATTCCTGTCCTTCTCAAGCTTCTTTCTCTCTTGATTTTCAGCCCTTGTAGCTTGACCAACAACATCATCGAAGAATTGATAATAGCTCATCTCTACCTTAAACCTCACATCGGGCTTTAGTCCCCTAAGGTACCTACTAATCTTCATCTCTTCTTCTTCCTTGATGTCACACAAAATACCTAGTCTTTCAAACTCCTTAGTGTACTCGGCCACACTAAGCTTCCCTTGCTCCAAAGTACTCAACTTTAAGTAATTATCTTGCAAGTACCGAAATTTGGAACAAACTTCTTCTTCAAGTGTCGCTTCATCTCAACCCAAGACCTAATTGGCGCTTCCCGCTCTCGAATCCTCCTCATCTTGAAGCTATCAAACCACAAAGAGGCATACTTTGTTAACTTCAATTGAGCCACCTGATAAGCCTTCTCATCCTCATAACCCTTGAACTCAAACATCTTGTCCATTCTTCGCTGCCAATCTAGGTAATCTTGTGGATCTCCATCTCCATGGAACTCCGGAAGTTCCCACTTGATACTCTTATCTTCATCATTGAAAGCTTCGGGGTTAGAAATTCTCTCTCCACCACGGCTGACACTATTATTGGAGAGAGTAGTAACCTGATTCTCCATGCCTTGTAGTTGAGCTTGAATAGCCCTTTGTTCTCTAGAGTGGGTTTGTAGCTCTTCAGACATCCAAGCCACTTGCTTTACTAAATGTTTTACTCACTCTTCAGTAGTTTTAGGCATCTCATGCTCTCCAGTAGGTTCAGTCATGATCACAACCAACAACTCACAGTTCCACACAATCAAACACACACAGAAAGCTCGCCTGAAATATGGGCTCCAAAATCCAATCAAAACACCTCAAAAATTTACAAAATTTTATAAAACCCTAGCCTTATATGTTTACAACACTCGACCAAATTTTCACATAAAAATATGAAGCCAATCGTCTGCAGTTATTTTTTTTCCAGAACTGGTCCAGGATAGTCCGGTTTTAGACCAGTTCACAAAAAGCCGCCCAGATGAATAGCAAACGAATTCTAAAAATTATGAAACTTCACAGGTGCAAAGTAGACATAAAAATAACCAGTTTCAAAAAAAGAATCACCTCAAAAGCTTTCTTAACGAAGGATAACGAAGCAACACAAACTGACCACCAAAACTGGATTTCGGAGAGTGAACTGTAACACTTCGAAAAACCTTCAAGAACACCACCCACGTCCAAGCTCTGATACCACTTGATGTGGATCTCAAAACCCCTTTGATGAAGCTTTAAAAACCACGAGAATCTTTAGAAAAAGATCGGATCTTGTGGGCTTTCTTGAGCACTAGAATCAAAGTAATCTGATTTTTCGTAACACTGATGAACAATCTGGAAATATTTTTGTGTTTTATGATTATTGATGCACGAAAATATAAAGGATAGATTGATCCTTGAAGTCTCGGTTCAAGGTTGGAAAGTTGTGGTCTCGGCACAATCTCCTCTCAAAGTCTCGGTTTGAGTTTTTGTGGTTCGCTAACACACGAAAGTCTCTTCAAGAGCACTCTTAATAAAATCCAAAACAAATCTGATTTTTTATTGCTGAATGAAATAAGACATATATAGGCTTGGAAGAAACCTATACCAACTAGAAAACCGAAGTCCTAAAGGATAACTAAAAACAACTAACAAACTCTTCTATCTATTCACACGGCTAAGGGTATCAATCCACACACCTATGTGCTTAGAATCCTAATGCAAATCAAACTCTAATTAAAACAAAGTCCTAATGCCAATGAAATACTTAACAAATCAGAAAAGAAATTTAAACCCTAAATTACATAGAATTCTAACAGAACTAGAACTCTACATAAGTAACACTCCTATTCCATATCACATCCACATCATCACCGGAGAGGAGAGGAAGGCGGAGGAGCGGTGGAAGCAGGAGCGGAGGAGAGAGAAAAACTTCAAGGGGATACGGAGGGGGATGGTTGGGTGGATGTGGTAATTGGTGTTTATGGGGGGAAGAGAGAGAAAGAACTATTAAATTTATGCAAAAATAATTTTTATTATTATTTTATTAGAGTTAACAGCAAAAGTAACTGAAACTTTTGAAAGTTGAGTATCCAAAGTGGAACTTTTGGCAAAGTTTAGTACCCAGTTGTAACCTTAACTCCTTGAAGGAGAGAGAGTGAGGAGCAAATTCTAATGCATGAGCATCAGCTTCTGAAAAACATTTGATGAAAGGAAAAGATGAATCAACGGCCACGATGTTGTGGGCATGTGCATCGAATAACTCTATCTTCTCAACTGTCTCTTTTAACTCTGCAAATCTATCCATTTCTCTTTTCTCTCACCAGACAACAATGAAAGTTTGCAGTTTGTTTGGTAGGATTCACTTTCTTTTTTGCTTTTTTTGGTTTGGGTATCAAAACGAATCGGTCATCAGTCACCGGTGAGGGACTGGTTTTGGAGTTTTTTCTTTTTTGGAAAATTTTGCAACTTTTTTTTGGGGGGAAATCTTTATAATTTATATCTAGTCCAAAGTTGGGGATAGTATCACAATTCACAATTAGAGGTCTTTCCTTTTGGAGCAATGAGACATTCACATTTTAAAGGGTCTTAAATTTACAATAAGTGAAATGTTAAAAGGTTGGATAATGCTATAAAAGGCAATATAAATAATGGATATATATAGATAATACTCGTATACTCCTTCAGTGCCCACAATATAATTTCTAGAAGAGTTAACAAGCAAAACTGAGATCGAGTCTGGATTGATCGTCTCAGCTCATAACACTTTTAATTGAACTCGAGCCAAGTCTCGAGTTTTTTCGAGGTTAAATTTTCTAGTTCAATTTACCTTAATACTCAGTTGAGTTATAAAATTATATTACATATATTCTATAAATAGGTTTAGACTGTACTTTGAGTTTTGACAAGTATTATGCATAATTTAAGTATAACTTTTCATTTAATTTTTATAATATGAAAAATAATATAGTTAAAACATATTTCGAGTATGCTCACGAACTTTTCGAATTAACTTTGCTATGCTCGACTCTACAAAATTTCGAGTCGAACTCGAATAGTTTGCAGCCAGTTAGACTCATTAATACCCCTAATAGTTCCTATTTTCCATTTTTTACGTTTGTCAATATATATTTTGTATCATCAATATTTTAAATTACATATTGTAATAATTGAAGAGATTATCTTTACTTATATATAGTGATAATATTACAAATAGGAATTATATTATGGGACGATTGAAAATGTATGGATAAGAATTGTAGTCTATCACGTATTGTCCCCATCTCAAATGTGTTTTCCTTCAAAGAAAAGTTTAATAACAATAAGAAAGATTTAAATCTTCAATAAGATAGTTGCACTATTTAAACCTTTGCAAATAGGGGGTCATTATTGAAGATTTTTGTATTTTCTTAACTTTTTTTCTTTGTAATTTATAGTGTACTTATTGATATTAATCTACATATTATTTGATAACTTGATCAATTCGCTTAGTAGTTACTATACATTACTTTATAAGAATCTAAAGGTCTACATTTCAATGATTGATTTAACTTTTTTAATGCTTACTTTAGTATTTTTAGTTGCATCTTTTGTTTTTTTACGTACTCTAGCACACTTCTTTAAACATTAGTACCTCTAATTGCGTATAATTAAGTAAAAGTTATTATTAACTCCCTCAAAGAAAAATTATTATTAACAGTTGGTATTCCGAATCCTCGCATTAATATTGCTACGTATTTAATAAGATCCCACTTAGCTTGATTATGTTTTTCTATATAATGGTGAGAAAAAGGTTGTCAAAATGGGTTAATAAATAGTGCCCGGATGTCAAGTGGTGCAACTGAATAAAAGCACAAGAAGTATTAGATAAATATGTCAAAAAGATTGTCAAATCATAATGTGGAGTCATATGACATCAAATTTGACATTATTGTGAGTTAGAGCAAAGTTGAAATAATTTATGTACAATCGATCGAAGTTGTAATTAGACCTGGACATGGGTCGGGCTTGGGGAAATGACGGACTGAGCCGGGCCCAAGCCCGTAAGTGGCGGGCCGTGCCGGGACTGACATTTCCAGATTTTGTCCATAGTCCGGTCCAGGCCCACGGGCCAAGCTTGTGCCTCTTGCTGGCCTGGCCCGTGTTTTATGTTGTTTTTTTGGATTTTTGACAGTTTTAGGCTATAAAACAAAGGAAAGGGACGTTCGGCCCACGGGTCATCTATGTGGGCTCGTGCCGGTGCGAGACTGAAATAAAATTTCTTAACCGTGACAGGCGCACGACCCACGTAGCGGACAACGGGTCGGGCTGGGCTCGTGCTGGCCCGACCCATGCCCACCTCTAGTTGTAATTATATTTATAAATAAATATTTTAGGCACATTAATATTTTTTACAGATTTTTGTATGCGATAAGTGGCACACCACATATTTTTAGGTGCTTCTGGAGGCACCTAGGAGTATGTACTCCCAAGCACATATATTTGCATATTTATCATGTATTTTGATCAAATAATGAGAAATATTATAATACTCCGTATTTTTGGAGATTATTCTTTATAAATAAGAAAATATAAAGAATAAAATCGAAAAGTATTTTAATATTATTTACAAAAAATAATACAGTTTAGGTAAGCTTACAACTATAACTAAATTAAACAACCTATTTAGTATACCTAATCATATTATAGTTGGTTTATTTTAATTTTGGAATAAATAAAATAAATCAAATCCTATTAGACTTAGGACGGCCACACTATAAATAGGAAAGAAGAAAAAGAAAAGAAAAAAAAAATCAGAAAACCCTAATCTCTCTCCATCTCCCTCGCAGCCGTCTCTCTCAATTTCTCTCTCTCTCTCCCTCTCAGCCGTTTTTCTCTCTAATCCTCTCTCCTTTCTCTCCTTCTCCCTCGCCGTTTCCTTTCTCTGAACCTCATCGAAGGCGTGCGAGCGAGTGTGAGTGTCGAGTGCGAGGGTCGCAGTTGTGCGAGCGATTCGTGCGACGAGGGTTGTGGGTGCGAAGTCGCGCCTGCGAAACCGAGGGTTGTGCGACGGGAGTGTTCGTGCGAGCGAGTGAGACCCGTGGCGGGTGCTGCTGTGTGTGCGAACCAAGGAGGGGGTTCGAGTGTTGGCGTGTGCGTGAAACCATGGTGGTGCGAGAAGGGGTGCGAAGCCTTCGAAGGCGTGAGGGCGAGACCTCGAGTGTGGTGTGCGAGTCGCGCGAGCACGACGAGGCTCGTGGTGCGTGCGGGAGTGGTGTACCGTGCGTGCGAGCGGTGCACGAGTGTGGTGGTGCGTGGCTAGTCGCCGCCGGAGTTCGGTTGCCGGTGTTTGACGCCGGCGAGACTAAGTGGTATAAAAAAAAATTATATAATATGATTTTCTTTTAGTACTTAATTGTATAATTTGTTTTCTTATAATTAAGTTGTAATTTATTTAAGCTGTAATTAGAACAAGTTATTAATTGATTAAGTTTGTAAAATTGATTTAAGTTGGAAATCTGATTTAAGTTTTGTAAGTAAGTAAGGTGTAAAGTTAAGAAATCAGATTATTGGTTATAGTTAGAATGTTATAATAGCCTTGTTATTCAAATCTGATTTTAGTAGTATTGGATATAAGGATTTAAATGGAGTTGGTAAAGGTACTATGTTATTAAACTAACTAAAATCAGCTTTGCCCACTGTTATTGGTTCTTAAAAGACGTTAAGTTCAATAGAGTTATGAAAGAAAAGAAAGTTAATGAACAACAAGATTACTTATTTTTATACTCCGAAATACTAAGTTTTATATAATTAGTCACGTGTTATATGTTAATAATATCAAGGACATATCACTGAAGTACTTCCTTATTCGTTTAGGTCCCAATTTCATAAGCGGAACATTTAATTAATCAGCGAAGATTCTTCGTTACAAGGTACGTACGCGTACTAGTTCAGTTGCAATTACTAGTATCATGTTAGGTTGTGAATTATTCTATTGGAACCTAGAATCATGATAGGGAACGATTGTATGATTGTGATTGCTGAGATTGTTTGGTAGCATGATTGTGAGTGGAAATCGATATGTAGCATTGTTATGCGTAATTCTATCGTATCATAAGCATGTAAGTATTGGATTTGTATTCTTTGATCTATGGTGTAACAAGGATGTTACAAGAAGTAAAGATTTTAGTATTGTATCTAAGAAATAACATTAAATGATTATATGTTTAATGTGGTATGAATGGACAATACTAAGAAAGGATTTTGGCAATAAACTTGTAGTTGGACTCCCTACAAGTGATGAACAATGGGGGAGTGTGGGACTTGTTCTACACTCCTACGCAGGCCTACTGTGACGACAGTAGTGTCCTTATGATTTTTGATAACTCAAGTAGGCGGAAGGTTCCGTACGATCTTGGGGGTATGCATACTAAGGTGATGGATGTGGGACGGAACGAAACCGTATTTGCATTTCATCTAGTAGACCAAGTTGTCTATTAAGGATTAAGTAGCCCGTATGATTCTAGTAAGATGACGGTGCCCGTTCGCTGCCAACTAAATAAAAAGTAAAGAATGTAATGCTATTGTAGTATCATGTCTAGGAATGATCCTTATTGCTTTGTTTATGCTTAGTATGTACTCAATGCTTTACTATGTACTCAGCATAGCTGATTGTGTGTTATTGTGTTGTTTGTTGACCTGTGATGAACCATTGATGCTACGATGGGGAGCAGACTAGGTGCGCTGGTGTTGCTGCATGAGATTGAGCATACGGGGGATATTTCTTAGTCTTGAAACTTTAAAGCATTTTGATTAACCATTATAAAACTATTATGACTTATTTAATTGGGGTTAAAATAAAAAGGGGTCGTTGATGATTCCCGAGTTGTAGTTACATCTTTATTTCCGCTGCAGTTTAGTTTTCGTAACAATGATTTAAGTTAAACATTTCTTTTCAATAAGCCTTGCGTTTCACCGCGGCGGTAACACTCCCAAAGTCGATGCGACATAGTCATAGACGTGTATGGATTTTGGGGGTGTTACAAATATACTCTCTTCATCCTCTTTTTATCTTCCTATTTGAAATCAGGAGAGGAACCAATACAACATTTAATACTTGCTTAGATTCCACACTTAAGAAGGGAGAAAAAATAATTTAATTCAGATTCCACCTTTGAAAATAGAGAAAACAATAAAACCCTTGAAAACCACATCTCTCTCCTTCCTCAACTTTTTGTGGAAGTGCCAAACAAGTCCCTCCTCTGTTTATCCTTCAACCAAAATGTAAATTTAAAAAACCTCCATGTCTTCCATCATTAGTTTCAGTTGGCAAAAGTTAGATCTAATTGGTTTCAGACTTTCAGTCAACAAAATTCATTAAACCGATATCCTCTAATTTTGTTGATTCCTCTTGCCATAAGACCTAAATTGTTTCAACCTTTGAAATCTGGAAAAATATGGCTCATATCCCTACTTTGTTTCGATATTTATTGAGTCAAAATCCCTCGGGGGCAAGGTTTTTCTTCCAACTGGGCCTAGAAAGTTTTCCTTGTAAAAATCTTGTGTGCGTTTTCTCTTTCATCCCAAGTAATTTTTATTCCGCAATTTAAAGTCGAAAATTTCCCCTCAATTACAATTCACCTCCCCTCTTGTAGTTGATCTAGTATTCATACTAGAATAACATATACAACCTTAATTGGTAATAAAAGGTCAAGAAGATTCAAGATTTTAAAGACACCCAGAAAATTATGAAGCAAAGATGAAAAACAGGATAAATCAATCTACCTAAATTATATTAACACAGTTACCCATAAGTGTCATTTTTTTTGTCTACTAAATCATACTGTTCCCTTCATTCTTTATACTTCTTCCGTATCAAATTAATTGCAACAAATCCTTCGACACAGACTCCTAAGCAAAATTTAATTTCTTAAGGTAAAATTAACAAAGGTAAGGGCAATGTTTAGTGTACTTAACCACCACCAAGTACCACCACCACATACTGCCGCCACCACCGAAACACCACCACCACATACTGCCGCCACCACCGAAACGCCCCCACCACCACCACCACCGAAACGCCACCACAACTAGGGGTGTAAGTTCGATTTTTGGTTTGGTTTTGGGACAAAACCAAACCAAACCAAAATAAATTCGGTTTTCATATTTCAAGTCCAAATCCAAACCAAAATTCGTCCCAAACCAAACCAAACCAAACCAAACCGAAATTACAAAACCAAAACCAAACCAAACCAAAAAACCGAAATTCTTTTATGATGCAAGTTTTTTTTTCCAAATCTTACAAATAATACGAAAATTATCATGTTTCAAATCATCAAACATAGAAGAATTACTTCAAATTTCAACTAAAGCTTAAAATTAAAGTACTAGAACTAAAGATAATTGATAAAAACATCAAAATCCATATAGGATAGACAAACTTCGGTTTGGTTTGGTTTTTTCGGTTTTTTAAAATAAAAACCGAACCAAACCGAAAACCGGAAAAATGAAAATTTTCCAATCCAAACCGAACTGAATTTTAAAAAAAACCAAACCAAATTATTAATTCGGTTTGGTTTGGTTTGGTTTTCGGTTTTTAACCAAATAACTTACACCCCTAACCACAACCACCAACAACCACCGTCAAAAGCCAAAAACCACCGAAATTCGAATCCATAATCCACCGAAATTCGAATAAAAAAACCACCAACAAAATCCAGCGAAATTCGAATCCAAAATCCACCGAAATTGGAATCCAAAAACCACCAACAAAATCCACCGAAATTCGAATCCAAAACCCACCGAAATTCGAATCCAAAAACCACCAACAAATCGAAGAGAGAGAAGAACGAAGGTGGAGAAAGAACGAAGGTGGAGAAAGAACGAAGGAACGAAGGTGAGAGATCTGGGCTCCGATTGGTAGGGCATTTTCAGTGTAAAATGATTTTCATGGAAAACAATTTACAATGGAAAACACAATTCCAAAATTAGTTTTTCGTTGTTTGGTTCTATGTAAGAGAAATGATTAAATGAACGGAAAATAAAAGGGAAAGTAAGGAGGTTGTGAGAGGAGTGTACAAGAGAGATAAGGAAAACTGTTTTCCCTTCATTTTGAAAGGAAAATGGTTTTCCAAAATTGGGAGAGCAATTTTACTCCAAGGGAAAATGGTTTTACACTCCTCTACCAACCAAACAATGTAAAACTGAAAATAGAGGAAAACAGTTTTCCAGGAAAATGTTTTACGCCCTACCAAATAGAGCCCCGGTTTGGATTTCGGGTGGAGAAAGAACGAAGGAACGAAGGTGAGAGATCTGGTGTGGATTTCGGGTGGAGAAAGAACGAAGGAAGATGGAGGTTGATTTCGGATTTCGGGTGGATTTCGGCTGGTGGTGGAGGAGATCGAAGATAGGAGGTGATGGTGGTGGTGGGTGGAGGAGATCGAAGGTGATGATGATCTGTGGTGGGGGATGCCGACGAGATTTGTGATGGTGATGGTGGTGGTGGTGGTGGTGGTGGTGGCAGGAGGATGGAGATGGGAGAGGAGAGATAAATGGTGGTGGGTGGTGGAGTGAAGGTGGTATTGAAGGGAGGGAGGGGTTATATTTAGGTTGATTAATTGTGATTATGTTTGTAATTAATTTGATTTGGGTAGTATAATATGTGTTTTAGTTTTTTAATAAGGACATTTTGGTAATTTAAGGGGTAAAAATCATACCAAAAATGGAAAGAAGAAAATTATTGCATTTAATTTGAAACAGTAATTTTTAGAAACTGTTGCATTTAATTTGATACGGAGGAAGTACTTCTTTTCTTCCCTCGTAAAACTGTTCATAGGGAAATCTAATGGAAGTTGCTACCATTTTGATCATACAATTATGGAGATGTTAGATGTGTATTAGCTAGAGTTCATTTATCATACACTTAAGATTATTTTTTGCTCATTTAAAACTCTCCGTTTTAGCATATTTTGCTCATTTGGTAGATTTCAAATGAGCAATGAGCAAAAAAAAAAAGTCTTCGGTGTACCATTCTCGGGGTACACTCGGGTGTATGATTGAATTTGTAGTATTAGAAAAAAAGTTGTTTACCCGGACGTTGCCTCGAGGTTAATCTATATATTGCGTTACATTTTAGTTATTCAACATGGTTAATGTGGTTCTTTTTTTTGTTTGTTTCTTTAAAGTATGTAACCGATTAATGAAATGTTGTTGTTTATGTGTGTTTATAATCGGTTACCTAGTTATTCGGGTACCCAAATATGTAGGTACCAAAAATCGTTGGAAGAGCTATAGAAGAAGCTACTACTATGAGTGCCACTAGTGCAAAGTTGGTCTAAGGTAACATGTATGAGGTAACACTTTTCAAAATTCAAGTTTGTCGAATATGTATGTAACACCTTGGTAACACTGAATCAATATGTAACACTTAATGTAACACTTTTTTATAAGTAACATTTTGAAGTAGCACTTTTTCAATTAATGTAACATTTTAATGTAACACTTTCAGATAGGTAACACTTACATATTGGTAACATTTTAAGGTAACACTTTAGGATAAGTATTTTTTTAAGAGTATAAAAATAATTTTAGTATAACATTATGATTTTTTAAATTACTTCGTATTATTTCTTATAGGAGCAACGTACTTAACAAACTCATCTTCTCTCAACAAAAAAAAAGTCATCTTAAATCAATTGAGGGCTGATTCCAAAATTATTGTTGGCGCTTAATCAGCCGTCAAAGAGAATTAAACTCCAAAAAAAAACATTTACTTTATTTTCAATTCTAATTACAAAGTAATGCTGCTTAGGTTTCAGTGTTTCTCTCAAACCCTAGCCTCCCCTACCCCTTCTTCATCAATTAGGGGCTGTCATGGATGATTTCATCCATGGTAAGCCTCTTTTCCCCTTTTATTTTCAGTTTTTAGTTCATTTTCTTGTTTTGTTTAATAAATTAGTCTCTCTTTATGAGATTTTTTCAAACCCTGTTATGGGGATTTTAGTTTCTGTTTTGGAAATCTCCTTCTCCCCTATAGAAGTTGTGAGTATGGTTCTTTTGTTTTTAGGTATGAGAAATTATTCTCATTGGTTGAAGTTCGAGACTCAACATGAAGATATTGGAATCTCGGATGCGGTCAACCTGACTCGATGAAGAATGTTCTTCCCAAACTATATCAGAATGATAGACTTCCTCATCAATAGCTGCTTGATTCAGCAAATACAAGGGGGTTGTGCTGTATTGCTCGATCTGGTTCATTGTAGTTTATTCGAAGACGAATTTGATTTAGTCTTGTTTAATTGTATCTTGTTTTTCATTAATACCTATTGTAGATGCCGTTTGGCCTTCAATTAATGAAATTTCTCTTTCAAAAAAAAAAAGGTTTCAGTGTTTCACCACCGCCTCCTTCTTCGTTTCTGTCAGACTCGCTCGCTCTCCTTCTTCATTCATATAACTGGCTTATTTTAAAAGCGTTTATTAATTATAATTATTAATTTAATTATGTATTGGATATCCTCATTTTATTTTATTTGGAATGTGAATATTGATATGTTATGTTTTAATATATTTATTATTTTACTTTTATGAAGTTATTACTAACAATATTATTATTATATATTTTCGATTTCAATATTTGTTGAGTAGTATTTACCCAAAATACGAAATCAAATTGTTGCTTTTATCAATTTGGGCCGGTTTCCCCGATCCCTTTGTTTTCCCTTGTTGGTTCATTTGAGAACCTAAAACAGAAACACCCCCCTAGGCCCTATCCTTGTCGGTCAACTAAACCCAAATAAACCCCCCAAACCCCGTCTTCTCTCTGACCCTGAAACCCTCTCTCTCCTCTCACACACTCTCTCAAACCCTCGTCTCTCTCCTTTGCCTCGCCGGTGTGCACTTACCAACCGCCAGTTACCGGTTCTTGGACCGGAGCTCTGTCGTGTCCTATTCCTTCCTCGCTCCTTGCATCTCTCTCATTCCTCCGTGTTGCTGTAGGTGCTGCTTGTTTTTCGTCCCATCTATCTCTTTTTCCTTGTGGTGGTGCTACTCCTCTGTTGGTCTTGCCGCTACTACTACTTGTCCTTTCTCTCCTCTCGCGTCTATTGTTGTCCTGTTCCACGATCTTCTCTCACCTCTCGCACCGTTGTTGTTGTTGCTTGTGCCGCCGGTGCTGCTCGTGGCTCTACACCTCCTTCCTCTCGCTCGGTTGCGCGGCTCGTGGCGGTGGTGGTGCCGCCATCGAGCTTCTTCATCTATTGTTGGTACTAATTGGCTTTGGTTTATGATAAAACTAAGTTGCAAATAGTAGAATAACAAACTAGTATAAACCCTCACTGTGCATTCTTTCCCTTTCTCTTAATTGTTAATAGGGCTAAATTTTACTTGTACTACTAAAGTTGAAAATATTTATAATTGAAAATATTAATGTTGTTGTATTGGATTGTTCTTATTTGTAACAGAATTGAAGATTTTAATGTTGTTGTTGTATTGGGTTTTTTTGCTGGTTAATTGAAATTCTTCCATGCGATAATTATCTATCAAAATGTGCTATGCAAACCGTGACTTGTGGGTAGTAGAAGAGGTTGGATACCTGCTGTTGGACTGGAGAGGGATGATAAGTTGACAACATGGAGCTCTTATATTGTGTACACAGCATTGCTATCTATAGATTTTCTGGAGTTTTGCAGACTAAGCTTTTCTAAGACAATGACAAACATGAATATGACTACTTTAATCTACACCTTGTTTGGATCTAGTTGTTTATTCACCATTTATTGGGTTATCTTTGCTTCTTTGGAAGCTTGTTTTCGGTTCCATAAACAACCGAAGAGTAGATTAGAAGGTTTAATCCACTTTCTCAAGTCGTAAAATCAATCGTAACTAGTTGATGATATGCTTATCGGAAGTCATTTGCTTAGGTCATAATATTTTCTTTCTATTTAAGTTATCCAGCTCCAAGTGGTTTGGCTAACTATTGAGCTGCCTCTAATACCACGTAGTAATTCTTGTTGTCTTTTTTTCCTTGAATAAATTGCGGACCCTTGCTTATGGATCTAACTTTTGTAATATTAGCAATGAGACAACCTTCCTGTAATACGAAGCTGTCATTGTTGGAGATAGCTCCCTTTCCTTTCTAGTGTTATGAAGTATTAACTATTTGTAGCTGTTTAAGAATTCAATCTCTGACTGTAATTCACTACTTTATAGAATCTTCGATTTCACGAGTTCACGGTTGTTCGATGGAATGTCTTGTGTGTTTTGTGCGATCTCGCCCTTTTTGGTGTGTCTCTTCTCATTGCGGGGCATGATTAAAAATGGACCAAGCTTGTAAGTTAAAATTTCACTTTGGAGCAGGTTCTTTTGAATTTGTTTTTTATAAAATTCTACCTCATCCGTAGTCTTGGTGCTTTTGGTGTTCGTCTATCAGAAGCTTGAACCTTCTTATATCTGCTGTGTAGATACTATACAGATCCTTCTGGTACATTTTTGCAGTGTAGTGCAAAGGCTATTGTTTATGGTTCTGTACCTCCTTTTTGTATGGAAGTTAGAACTTGGTAACGTAGTATTTAATGTATTTTCCATCATTAGGGTAGCTACTACCTAGCAAGGTTATACATGGAGCACGATTGAAGCTTCTCAGTCACATCATATGATGCTTGAAGCTCATTTCTGTATATAATTGGTTTTTTGTCCTTTTATATGATCTCTTATCATTTCAAGGTTATTTGATTTAAGAACCTGTTTGCTTTAACATTAAGAATTGAAACTAGTTTAATTTCAAATTATTTGGTCTATATGCTTGTTTAATTTCAGATTATCATCATTGAATACTTTATCATCTTTCAAATTTGATGTATAAATTGTTTGAAAACTAAAAGGGGGATAGTGGTGTCGTTTAGGCCTTTGTAACGCAGTAATCAAATTAGCTTTTTTCAAATTTGATGTGGCTAATAAGAATAGTATTGAACTACAACGTTCATCTCTGTAATTCTTCTCCACTAACATTCATATGAATTTGGCTTTTGCTAGAGCATCAAATGTTCCTCTAGAGACTAGGCTTGTGTTAAATAATGAACTTTCATCTCTATTACTCTTCTCTGTTATCATAAAAGACTTTGAAGATCTTTTTTTGTTCTTACTGCAGGATGATGAAGATAATGGCATGATGCTTCGGGAAACATGCATGTATGGATAGAGTGATGGAATAGAAGACGAAAGAAAGAAATGACCTAAAGATTGATTTAGGTTTATTTTAGGAGAGTTATATATATTATTATTGGATTTTTAGATTAACTATTTATATTTGATGCAATAGTATATTTTCAATTGATGATTACTACTCTTTGTCTCATTCTTTACAATGACCGTTGAGTATTTTTACTCATTTATATTTATAATATCATTTTATTTCATCTTCGTTTATTTCGTTTGTAAGTTTTAGTATTATTATCATTGTATATGTGCCGACAAATTAAAAAATATTACTAAGAGACATGTGAAATAAAAGTGTTACTATAAAGCTAGCTAATAAAAAAGTGTTGCCTAATATCTAGAAAGTGTTACATATACTGACTTAAAATGATACATAACAGCTAATAAAGTGTTACTATAATTCAAGAGATGACATAGAAAATGCTACTATAGATGGAAAAGTGTTACATAAAAATTTATAAGTAACACTGTAAAAATGCTACATTAGTTTTAAAAAAGTGTTACATTAGAGAATTTTGAGTAACATTTGAGAAAGTGTAACATTAGCATTGAAAAGTGTTACCTTAGAGAATAGGTAGCACGGGCAGATGTTTCACCTATAAAAGTGTTACCTATTGCCTAAAGCAACACTTTTAGGCTTTTAAGTAACACTTTTGGGGTGATACTTTAGGCCAATTATGCACTAGTGTGCCAACTGCCAATCTATGTTGCTTACAGTGTTATGGGGTATTACCATGAGCGCCAAGTGTAAATTGCATGCCAAGTCTAATCTCCATTCCTCAAAAGGTATGTACTACCAATCAACCATAATGTAAATATTCTCACTTGCAGATTGCATCACAACTAATTTTTTCATTACATGTTGATTCATCCGATCCATTTTTTAAAATGTTGATTCATCTGACCCAATTTCTCCTATATAAAATGTTGATTTTAATTATTATTCATCTTTTCTTTTCCCTTTGAAAAGCACAAGCACAACAATGTGGTATTAGATAGTTAATAATCTAACTCAGTACATTTTTAAAATTATTTCTTATAATAGGAGATTAAATTTACTGTGAAAAAAGAAAGAGAAAAAAATATAGCAATGTGTTCATCCGAGATACACGTGTAACCTAAAAGCAAGTACATTAACCAACTCGATTCTTGCATCTTTTTCCGAGTCGGGTAACCAACCCATAAAAATGAATTTCATATTTATTACCTTTTCCAGGTTGACGGGTCAAATGTATCGGGTATCCTGAACACCCTTGATGTAGTCACAATTCGGTTCTTAAATTTGAAGCAATGTAGTTTATAGCTATAAATCATGAGATATTAAGCTATAAACTTTCCATATATGATCATATAATTTTAATTTTTTTTTGAAATTCAAATATTATGTTGTCTATAAATATTTTTTTCTCCCACAAAGACAAATATGATATTGTAGCTAGATTCGTTGGTTAATGCATTTCAAATGGGAAGTCATGTGTTTAGCCTTAAAACACTACTCCCTCCGTTTCATTTTAATTGTTACACTTTGATATTTTACACTATTCACAAATTTCACTTTGACCATCATTTGTGATTTATACGCGGATGAAAATATAGTCATGTGGGATCTTGTTAGATTCATCATAACATGTATTTTATTAATTTGTACTTTTTATAATTTTTACAAATACAAAACTAAAGATATATGTCCTCAAAGTTTTACATTGACATGCGTAAAAAGTGTAAGTGTGTAGATTAAAATGAAACAGAGGGAGTATATTTTTATATTATAGAGTGTGGGTTTTATATTTGTTCAGAAATTAGCAATTATTGAATTCAATAGTTGTGGGGTTGTTATCATGTTTTTAAATACTTTTTTTTGGATGTATGCTATCTTGTCTTTAAATATTTTCTTTTCCACATCAAATCAATATGAGATTGATTAGTTGGTTAGTGTGTTTATATTTCAAATGAGAAGTTTCATGTCGGAGTCTTTACACATACATTTTTATTGTTTACTTTGTATCATTTGTTTGGGACAGAAAGAGTACACTGTATATGTGATATCATGTGCAACACCTAAGTGGGGAAGGGAAGATTAACAATTGTACTTTTTACTTCTATGAGAATGTTGGGTTTGATTAGTCACTCGAGTTTGTATCTGATGGTTGGTTTAGATCTTTTGATGGGTATGGAGCAAGCAAATGAAGGATGGACTATTAGCAGTAGAAGTGTGCACCTTTGCTCTAGCAACGTTGACGGGCAACATGATCGAGTTGCCAGGTATTTGGGCCACAAATTTTGAGATAATTGAATCTAATGTTGGGTCTCCTCAATAATTGTGGGGTATATTGTGGGATGTAAGTTCCTATATCTTTAAAGGATTTTCTTAAATGTTTGTTATAATTTTTTTCTCCCCATAAAAACCAAAAAAAGATTGTAGATTAGTGTTTAGTATGTTTGTATATGAAATAAGAGGTTGTCTATTCGACTCTTCACACATATATTTTTTATTGATTAATTTGTATCATTTGTTTGGGAGGGGGAGGTACATGTGGCAGCATGACATTTGTTTGCTTTGAGTTTTAGATATATATAGATTATGGAGATACTATAGAGGTGTATTAGCCAGAGTTCGTATATCATATACCCAAGATTAATTTTTGCTCATTTGACACTCATCTTTTTAGTATATTTTGCTAATTTGGATGATTTTAAATGAGAAATGAGCAATAAAATAGCCTTGGGTGTACCATTCTCACGGTACACCCGGGTGTATGATAAAATTTGTAGTATTAGCCATTAACACTTCTAGTAATCTTGATAGAGGGGCTAATAATTCCTAAAGTATGATGAATTAATCACGTACTACCTCTGTTTTTTTATCATTCTCAATTTATGAGTGTGTTTCTCAATGCACCTCTTTGAATTTAAATATCTTTCATTATATATTCGTAAAAATTATAACCATTGAAAAATTTGAGAATTTTTTTTTATAATATTAAGGGGAATCAAACAAGACCCCACATGACTATATCTTTTTTATATAAATTGAGAAAATTTTGAGAAGATTCCCTCTAAATATGAATAGTGTCAAGATTTCAAGTGAGAAAGATAAAAAAACAAAGAGAGTACCTAATATCTCCATAGTGTTTTTTTCAATGATTGGTGGTGCGAGATTGGTTCCTAATTAGCTTAAATGAGGTTGGCGATAATTATGGGAATTTTAGTTGTAATGCGGTTACTATTGATTCGTATATGGGATTACTAACAAACACAAATATGATTTTTTTCTTTGATTTAAATATGGTACAAGACCAAAGGAAAAGAGAAGAAGAGAAAAAAAAAACACAAATAAGATTCTTGATTTTTTGTTGTTGTTCGAGAGTGATTAAGCGCTACAACTTTTATCATATACCCGTGTGTACTGTCAGCTATACCCAAAGCTATTTTCTTGCTCATTGTTCATTTGAAAAACTACAAAAGAATGAGCAACAACTGCAAAATGGTGAAAGCTCCAAATGAGCAAATGAACAATAATTAGCCTCGAGCCCTCGACCCTGAGGTGTACCATGCACATGGTAAGCCCACATAGAGGCGAATCCCGATAATTTGCATAGGGAGGGAATAATTAGTAATTTTTATACACCCCATTAAAAAATAATATATTGTAATATATACCATAAATACCAACTTTAAAATAAACGAGTTTACCTTGGTAACTTCATAGCTTTGCCAATGCACCCAAAGTTTAGTGATGAAGACGAGATGCGATCTCATGTTTTGGGTACCATCCGCACAAAACTTACCAATTAAGTTAGATAACAACCACATACAATAATGCTTCATTCTGCATAAACAGAGTTACAATGACACAATATCACATCATTATTGGAATTTGCAACGAGTCACATGAAAAACCTGCTGCGTATTTTTTTCCTTAGATAATCATTCTTATCAAAGAAAATCCAAGATCATGACAGTGGATGAAAATCTGTCTCTATCTTGAGAGGATCATAATTTACTTAATATGAAAATTGTTTTCCTTTTCAAGAATTTACTCAATCCCAAAATTGTGGAAGCTAAGTGGCATTGCTTCTCTACCTACCTTTATATTCATTACTCTAGCCGTGAGACCTAAGTTGCGTTGCTTCTCTGCCTTTCTAACATAAACTAGTTTATACTAGTATACTATTGCCACCTAAGTCGCGTTGCTTTTCTGCCCGTCCTATATTTACTACATCTATATATTATATATACATAGGCTAGTGCACATCAATTGCAAGTCATCAATGTGCTAAGTTAGATTCATTTTCCTGAAAACTTTACCTCTAATATTGCACAATAAGCTTAGCCAAAGATGACAAAAATAACGAAACTTTTAGCTTATATGTTCTTGTTCCTGTTTCTCATTTCTGGTAAGTTAGCACTTTTTAATAGTGCCAACAAAATAGTATAAACTTTAATGTTATTTGAAAGTATGATTGTGTTGTAATATTGCTTATGATGATTTTGTGTAACGCAGGAACAAGTTCAATACAATTGATATTCAAAAACAAATGCTCTTACACTGTATGGCCAGGGACCTTAACAGGCACTGGGCCACAATTACCATCAACCGGCTTCACTTTGGAGCCTGGTGCTTCCTCCACTCTTGCTGCCCTCCCTTCTTGGTCGGGTCGCATTTGGGCTCGAACACGTTGCTCCCTTGATGCCGTCACGCAAAAGTTTGTTTGTGGTACTGCGGATTGTGCATCAGGTAAGTGTGGGATCTGGCTAATACTATACCAACACTTGATTATGTGCTTTTGAGTGCATATAATAATTTAAACTTCGGCTATGCTTTAATGTCATGAAAAAGGGGAAAACTAAATTGATAGTACATGTTACAAGTATACCATATTATTGAAGTCATTCGGTTTAATTGGAGAAGTTTTTTCTATCTAGATGGTATACCTAAGACTTGAAACTGAATCCCATTTACATCATTATTCACCATAGTTTTCTATATTGTTGCATGGTGCAATCGATTATACAATAATATATGTACGTCTAGTTACAAATTCGAAAAGTCTTTATGTCCTTGATCCTAAAGTATATAATTGGTTCCACCTCGATGTCGTAGGTCAAATATCTTGCAACGGAGCTGGGGCAATCCCGCCCGCCACCCTAGTGGAATTCACCCTAAATGGGTATGATAATACAGATTTCTACGATGTAAGTCTAGTTGACGGATACAATTTGCCGGTGTCAGTATTGCCCGTGAGTAGCAAACGTTGTAACTCAACAGGGTGTCCCGCGGATGTGAACAAATCATGCCCACCGGAGTTGCAGGACAAAGATTCTCATGTAGGTGATGTTAAAGCATGTAAGAGTGCATGCTTGGCCTTCAATAAGCCGGAGTTTTGCTGCACTGGGGCATATAGTAGGCCACAAACATGCCCTCCAACGAAATATTCCAAGTTTTTCAAGGGGCTTTGTCCTCAAGCTTATAGTTATGCTTATGATGATACCACTAGTACTTTCACATGTCCTAGTGGATCAACGGATTATATTATCACCTTTTGCCCTTAGTTGTATACTCTTATTCATGATAGATGATGTCATAAATCATTGTAATGACTAATAGTCGTCTTTATTGAAATACATTGAATTGTTGAACTTACAAACATAAATGCAAAATTTTTTTTTTTGCACATTGGATGTTTTTAAAGTTAGACCATGTTAGAGAAACTCGAACTTTACATGTTAGAAGGTGGAAATAGGCAAGTCGAGCTAAGGTGATCAAGATCAGCATCGCAACGGTATAAGAAACAGACGATATTATCTCTTACATGAACTTAATATGCACAAGAAAGGTCAAGAAACTACATGAGGCTATCAATGTCAAGAGACGATATTATCTCTTACATGTACTTAATATGCACATTGGATGTTAATCTTGCTCTTTACTATTGATATGATATATAAGTACCATATTGTTTGTACTCTCGTGGAAGATTATAATGAATTTTGATCCTAACCAGGATTGAAAGAGGTATATTAGGAAGTGAATTGCGAATCGTAGGATTTCCAAGTGTCATGCCATCTTCTGCAATATTGTCTACCTTTCTCGAATAACATATTTCTTCCATTCTATTATTATTGCAACATCTCCGTTAACACACTTTTTTAGAAAGCCATGTAAAAAGGAGAGATAAAGATCGATAAAAACTAGAACTCAAGTGATAGAAAAGAGAAAGAGATAGATACAAAGTGAGACCTATATATTAGAAGAGTATAGAGATAACATATTACCAATTAGGATAAAAGTTTGCAATTAATATATAACCTTCAATAAAAGAAACATTGTAATTAAAAAAGAACAGAGAGTATAAATTAGTAGTGACCCAAACCAATCATGTTTGATGAAGCGACTAACTGAACCAAATTTCAGATCGCATATTGGAAGTGGTATCGCAACGAAGAAAATCAATTCTAGATTTGGATTAACACCATTTACACAAAACCAAAGGTTTAGGATAGTATTCAACAAAATCTACAAACATACAAAAAGTGAAGCATCACAAGGAAGCAGTTTTCTCAATTAACTGACTTGTTGCGCATTTCTGCCTGCTTCATGAAAACAGAGAACAACTCAAGAGAGCTTTGCCACAAATGGATCTAATAAAGTCTGGCCATTAACTACCTTTGTTGTAGCAATCAATATATCATATCCCATCAGTTCCTGTGAGTAATAAATTGCAATTAGAGAGGGTGAACTAGGAAATTTAGACAAAATCAGAATGGCAGGGCCGCAGGGTTAAGAATCTACAACTCCGTGGAAGCAGTTGATATTAGTGACTGCTATGGAAAGCCGACCTATCACGGCCTTCTTCTACCGGGCACAAATACACAATATATAGAAAAAGAGTACGTGCACAAATGCGTGCACACATAAATGGAAGCACACAAAAAGTTGGATAGTAAAATCTTAAACAGTTAGATCGCTATCTTATGATTGAAGCATGATGGGGATCATGATCTTATAGAAGTTCATAGATTTTTGTCAAAGTTGGATGCAGATGTGAATAACAGCTCTCCACTCCACCTGTGGATTCAGTGAAGGCAGTACATGTACTGTAGTGATAGGTAATATAGTTGACTGGAAAGGAAATTGGAATTATTCACCCCTAGTGGTAGAAGTTAACATACATAAATTGAGATGCATATGCCTACTAAGTTAACTAAAGATTGACAGCTCAAATTATGTCCACCAACAGTAATTAAATCATTTGCACAAACCTGAGAACTGAGAAAGCGGAGCGCAGATATCTCAGCGAACGTCACCCCACCAATAAAGACAACCAGTACCAGTGACCGTCTACCAGCAGTCGCTCTAATACATAGGAAACCGCACGAAGCAGAGACGTCAGTAAAGCATCACTATAGGATAGTGAGAATTCAAGAAACGGAAGAGAATGTACAAAAAAGATTCAGGACTATTTCTGATACTTATTTTCCAACACTTCATAGCATAGTATCTGAAAGGAATTAAATCACAAAATAGTTGCTTACTACCTCCGTTTCACAATACATGCACCATTTTCCTCTTTTGGATGTTTCACAATACATACACCATTTCCTCTTTAGGATGTTTCCCAATACATCCCCTCCTTTAAAACATAATCACATGGGTTTAAAAAGCAATTACAATACTCTCTTTCCTCACCCTTGGTTTGTGTGCCATATAGAAATGGTGTATGTATTGTGAAACGGAGGTATTATATGTTTATCAAAGAAGCATGGTGTAGATAAAATCAGCTCATTGTATTTCAAACGGACTCAATCCTGAGATCCGCATGGTAATGAAGAGAATGAAAGATCATATTACTTAAAACAAAGAAAGTAAGAATAATATGACTTTATATTCCCCTCGGAAAAAAAGGACTTGTATATTAAGATTTTGTAGCTAGTAAAGAGCATATACTTGTCAGCATTAGCTGATCCTCCTGATAGTGACTCCAATGATGAACCACGTAATAGTGCCCCCTAAAGCCAACAAAAAAACAATTAAGGATCAGTTAACCAAGTAAAAAAGGTTGGATTTGTATACACATTTGGGGATAAGAAATGCTCACTCTTTTGGTCTCAAAGTGTGGTCCAGGTAGTAGCTTTAAAATTTCTTCGATGGAACGCCTATGAAATCATTTGTAGAATCAGCACCACAATGCCAAAGAAAAAAAGATCTTCAGAATCATAATCAGCAAAATTATAAATGTCACCCTTCCAAACAGATGCAAAACAGCATAGGGAGAGACCAAAGAATTTGAATATACAAGAGGGGAAATGCTAAAAGCATACGATAAGGAAAGCAGTTTTCCCAAGCCCCCAACATAGTAAGGTCCCCAAAGGTTCTTAGATAAACAGAATGCGAAAGACTTAGCATCTAAGGAAAAAAGCAGGGACCTAAGCCAACAAAAATAGAGATATGAGGCGCATGGTTAAATCAGTCAGAAATTTTGAACTGTACTGCAATAATGACAGAGACCTGTCACCTCAATAAATATTTGAGCAACGTCCATGAGCATACTTAACACAAGCCAAAATCATTGCTCCTGGTGACCTGATCTCAGACAACCCAACTCGTGGGAATAAGCAAAACTAGGACGGAGAAATAGATGAACACAACATACACCACCAATGGCGTAGAGAGATACATAAAGACCTAAGGTGTTTGAACTGTAACTCAACAACTTGACTGGTATCTACACTCACACGGGTTCACATTTATAGACCAGGAGTGATGCATTATTTCAAGTGCCTATAGGTGATAATCTTTTACTTTACAACAACTTATGACCTACAAAGCCATATAAGCTATGGAAAGATTTGTTTTCTCATTCAGTTTTGGCACAGTATAAATACAACAAGAGAAATATACAATAGCTAAAGTTTAGCCTAGAATCACGCCTAAGAATTAGGAGAAGATTGGTTGACTGATCACAATCACAAGTATCCTAAAATAAAGATTACATAAGATAGGAATTATGTATAACAAGATAATACAAGATAGAATGATATCTTCAATGATCTGTAACACGCCCCCGCAAGATGGACGACCGAGAGGTGAGACCAATCTTGGACAGTAAGTAGTTATGCCTGGACTTGAGGAGTGGTTTTGTAAGAACATCGGCGAGTTGATCATCACCCGAAATATGCGTAACACGAAGAGTTCCATTTTGTACATTTTCACGAACAAAGTGAAAGTCAAGAGCTAAGTGCTTCATGCGGGAGTGAAAAATAGGATTTACCGAGTAATGAGTAGCACCTAAGTTATCACAAAAGATAGTAGGTTGCAAGGTGGAGTTGTAGCCAAGTTCACTTAGTAACGAGCAAACCCAAAGTAGCTCGGCTGTGGTGGCAGCTACTGCACGAAATTCAGCCTCGGTGGAGGACCGAGCAAGAGTGCGCTGCTTTTTAGAGCTCCACGAGATAGCATTACGACCAAGATAAATTATGTAGCCAGTAGTAGAAAGAAATTGATCTTTGTCTCCTGCCCAATCGGCATCGGTATAGGCATGAAGATGAACCGGAGAGGAGCTATAGAGCATAAGACCATGATCAATAGTACCATTGAGATAACGTAAGAGACGTTTCAATGCAAGCCAATGTTCATCCGTAGGACGATGCATGAACTGAGCTAGCTTGTTCACAGTGAAGGCAACATCAAGACGAGTGAGAAATAAGTATTGAAGTGCTCCAACTAAGGCACGGTAGTCAGTAGGAGAAGGAAGAGGTGAGCCATTTGTGAGAGTGAGGGAAGGAGTAGTGAGCATGGGAGTACTCACAGGATTAGAGCCTAGCATATTGAATCTTGTGAGAATATCAGTAATATATTTTGTTTGGTTAAGAAAAATACCATCCTTAGTAGGAACAACTTCCACGCCAAGAAAGTAGGATAGAGGTCCTAAGTCTTTTAGAGAGAAGCGTGCGGAAAGATGAGAAATGAATGATTTTAAGTGAGATGGAGAAGGTCCAGTGACGATGATGTCGTCAACATAGACAAGAAGGTAGAAGGTAATATTCTTGTGGGAATATTGGAAAAGAGAGGAATCAGAGATAAGAGGATGGAAGCCAAAAGAAATAAGAAAAGTGCGGAGTTCATGGTACCAAGCCCGAGGGGCTTGTTTGAGGCCATAAATGGCTTTATTGAGTTTACACACATGAGTAGGATTAGATGTGTCAATGAAACCTGGGGGTTGAGCCATGTAAACATATTCATGAAGAGTGCCTTGCAAGAAGGCATTATTTATATCTAACTGATGCAATGGCCATCCATGAGAGACAGCAAGAGAGAGAATAATGCGAAGAGTAGTGGGTTTAATAACTGGACTAAAAGTGTCTGAATAATCAATACCGGAGCGTTGGTGAAAACCTTTAGCAACAAGACGTGCTTTGAGACGTTCAACCGAGCCATCGGCTTTGTACTTAATACGATAGACCCACTTGCACCCAACAATGTTTTGAGAGGCAGTAGGGGGAACAAGATGCCAAGTATCATTATGTACAAGAGCATGAAATTCTTCAGTCATGGCATGACGCCACTGAGGATGAGATAAAGCTTGATTAATATTGCGAGGTTCTTGAATTAAAGGAGCAGTAGTGGTAAGATTATTAGCTTGAGGAGGAAAATATTTGGGATTGGGTTTTCTAATATTATTTTGCAGACGAGTGGTCATAGGATGAGTGGGGGAGGGCGTGAGTGTGGGAGATGACAAAATGGGAGGTTCGGTGGGGGGAGAGGGCAGTGAGTGAGTTTGTAGTGGCAGGGGGGTTTGATATAGGTGATAGAGGAGGAGAGGAGTTAGAGGAGTAGGAGTTGGATGGTGAAGAGGAGGGTAGGACAGGAGGAGATGTAGGGTGAGGTATAAGAGGGGAAGAGTGGGCAGGAGGTGAGAGAGGAGTTGACGAGTGAGTAGGATTAATAGAATTAGACAAGGAAGTAGGGGAGGGTGAAGGAGTGACAAGGGGTAGAGTGAGGTGGCACCAATCATGAAGATTAACAGTATGGAGGGGGGATTTCGGAGGTTGTAAAGTGAGAAAGGGGAACTCACTTTCAACAAATTTAATGTGGCGAGAGGTGTATATTTTGTTGGTGGTAGGATCAAGGATATGATAAGCACTTTGAGATACGGAATAACCAACGAAAATACAAGGTGTGGAGCGCGGTTCAATTTTATGAGAGTTGTACGGACGTAACCAAGGGTAGCACAAGCACCCAAAACTACGTAATTTGGAGTAGTTGGGAGGGGTTTGGAATAATTTGAGATATGGGGAGTCATAATTGAGGGTGGGAGTAGGGAGGCGATTTATGAGATAAGTAGCAGTTGCAAATGCAAGGGGCCAATATTCAGTAGGCATATTAGCATGAGATAGAAGAGTAAGGCCTGTTTCAACTAGATGACGGTGCCGACGTTCTGCATAACCATTATGTTCCGGTGTATGAGGAGGAGAAGTGAGGTGAGATATACCATTTTGTGAGAGATGAGGTGTGAGTTTGAGATACTCGCCCCCATTATCAGAATAGAGTTGAAGAATGGGTCTGTTAAAATTTTTTTCAACAATGGCTTTGTAACGTAGAAAAACATCATATGTGTCAGATTTACGTTGTAATGGAAAAAACCATATATACTTAGTAAAATGATCAACAAATATTACATACTATTTTTTGCTATCATGGGAGAGAATGGGAGAAGTCCAAACATCCGAAAAAATTAATTCAAGGGGAGCATTAGAGGTGAGAGTGGAAGTACCAAACGGAAGTTTGTGCATTTTATTGATATTGCAAGAGTTACAATGCGAATAAGAAGTACAAGACATAGAAATTTCAGAAGGATAGGTAGATGCTAATTTATTTAAGATGTTGATGGCAGGATGTCCAAGACGGTGGTGCCAATCAAACATAGACGACTTAACAGCGGAAAAAGCAGTAGGAAGTAGAGGGCGCCATTCATAGACACCATTATGCGTTGGGCCGCGGAATAGGATTGTCCCATTGTGTTCCTTAACAAGAAAAGAAGAAGGTAAGAATTCGATGATAAGAGAGTTGTCAAGGCAGAATTGAGAGATTGATAATATGTTACGAGAGATAGAAGGGACATAGAGAACATTAGACAGAACATATGTTTTATGAGAAGTATTAATAAAAATGGAACCAATGTGAGAGATAGGAAGAGATGTACCATCACCGATTACAAGTTCCTCAGTTCCGTCATACGGAGTGTGAAGAGCGAGAGTGTTGAGATCATTAGTTACGTGGTGAGATGCACCACTATCAAGAAGCCAAGCCGATGAAGGCGCATGAGACACAGTAGTAACATTAGCTTACGGTGCCGTTGGACGAGTTCGGTTTGTACGAGCAGGGACAGGAAATTGGATGGTAGGATGAGCTTGTTTGAAGGCAGGGCATTGAGAGGCATAGTGGCCCTTAGCACGGCACCACTGACATGTGCCGAGATAAGCACGATGTGTGGGAGTAGGTAGTAAGGCGGTAGAGGCAGCAGGACGCGATGTATAGGAGGGCCTAGTTTGGGCTACATGAGCAGTGGCTGGGAAGGTAGTAGCTTGGTCAGAAGAAGCATTATTGTTGATGTGAATTTCGGCCTGAATGAGTTTCTCATGTAACTCATCATATAGAATGGTGGTGTCGCGAGCATTCACGGCATCTATAATTGGTTTGTAGGACTTGTAGGGAAGGCCAGCGAGAATGTGGTCTATAAAATCATCGTGATCAAGAGGTTTGCCAAGTAAGGCTAATTGATCAGAACAAGTTTTAATGGATTGCATATACTCACTAATGGATTGAGTGGTGGCTTTAGTAATATGTTTGAGACGATCTTTGATTTGGTTAATATGGCCCCGAGAAGGTATGGCGTAAGTGGAGGCTAAGGTATCCCAAGCAGCTTTAGAAGAGGCATTTTGAGAAACAAGAGGGATTAGAGTGTGAGAAAGAGTACCCACAAGAGCAGCAAAAATCAGTTTGTCTTGGCGGAGCCACGCAACATGTTCCGGATTGGGAGTAGTGACGGAGTCGGTAGTGATGGTGGTGGGAGGAGCAGGAAACGAACCATCAACAAATTTGAGAAGGTCAAAGCCAATGAGCATGGCTTCAATTTGAGTTTTCCAAGCTAAGTAGTTTGTAGATGTGAGTTTTATGCAGTTGGGGAAGGAGATGACATGAAGCTTGGAAGTGGAGTCAAGAGGAATAGAGTGATTTGGAGAGGTGACAGAGGCGTCAGTCATGGTGAGAATGAAGGAGGGGGATCGTGTTTAGGCTGATACCATATAAGCTATGGAAAGATTTATTTTCTCATTCAGTTTTGGCACAGTATAAATACAACAAGAGAAATATACAATAGCTAAAGTTTAGCCTAGAATCACGCCTAAGAATTAGGAGAAGATTGGTTGACTGATCACAATCACAAGTATCCTAAAATAAAGATTACATAAGATAGGAATTATGTATAACAAGATAATACAAGATAAAATGATATCTTCAATGATCTGTAACAAGCCATTCATGTTAGTATTTTGTTACGGCCAATCTTTGTTTCCATGCTATTGCTCCAGCTCTGGTGTCCCTAAGTCATGCAAGGTTACTGAAACAATGAGTTTGTTGATTTGTTATATGCAACAGACACATAGGTATCACCTAATGAAGAATGATTCAAGCAAAAAAGTCTAGTAGCAATCAGTGAGTATCCATGCATCCTAAAAACTTCATACAAAACACATTTGATATGTATTGGTGCCCAGAATAATAGAAGAAAAGTAAACAAAGTCAAACTAAACGGGACACACTAAATTTATAATAGAAACAAGTCTAAGTAACTTTGGCGGTCTATCAGATCTCAGAGCCAGTTTTTCTTACCATCCAGATCTGATACCTTGCTGGATCAGACGTACACTAAGTGGAGCATATCCAGAGAAGACATACGATATATCATTGGGGCTGTCATAAACCATACCAAAAAGAACAGTCAGCATAGCAACAATAGAGGTGAAATATAGAGTACTCAAAAAACAAAGAGAAAGAAGGCAGTATTAGTAGCAAAGAAGCCGCACAAAGAGATACTAACATCCCCAGTCATAAAGAACAATCTTATCACCAAGATCATGAATGAAAGCTACATTTAAGACTCTTCTAGCCCACAAAAGGTTCATGAAACCTAATTTATCATAATGCAAGAGGGTTGCAGGAAACAAATAAACACACCAGACCTAATTGCACTATGCTTTTAGAAGAGTAAAAAGACTGACTTCCCTTAGCCTTCCCCTTACAAGCAACAACTTGACTAAAACAGTTAATGTTACATTGTTTCCTTTTCTGCCAGGAATTTTTAAACACCCTAAAAATAATTAGTCTAGGTTGGTTTTGGAAACACATAAAAGACTAATTTTTAGCGACAAGTTATTAAGCAATCAAATTACAAGTTTCTAACAGGTTGTCCAAATTATCTGAATTAGTTAGAACAGTTCTTTAGGTCTTGTTTAGCAATTATAACATGTAGGTGATATAAATTCATGCAGGACAATCAAAACAATATGAATATTATATACAAAAATAAAAGGAAAAGAGGTTAGAATGTACAATAAACGCGATTATTAATTAAATATCTACATCATGACAAGAAATTGTTAGTAACTTCCACGCAATAAAAACAATAGAATTATTCAAGGGTCCTCTGGAATTATACCTATGCGGCTTAGGTCGAAGAGCGTAACGACCTTCAGGCGGAGCAATCGTGGAACCAAGAACACAATATGATCAGGAACTGGAAAAGAATTTGAAGTATTGAAAGTGTTTTGTGTTTAGAGATTCGAAGTGTGCTTCGGAGATAATTGTAAATTTTTGTGTTCGAGAATAATAAATTGAAAGTCGTCCGTTATTCGGGAAATCACAGGTATTTATAGGAAACAGGAATGTGCGCCTCACGCGCCAACCGACGTCAGGCGCAGGCCTACTTGTCAAGCGCATGCCTACGTGTCAGGCGCACATTGGTGTGCCTGACGCGCCAACCCAGTCAAACTCGTACACGTGTATACGCGTACTTAAAAAAAAGATAGAAAAGAAAGAAAAGGAATCTTGCGTCTCACACAGGGACTGCGCCAGGCGCAGGACTCTGTGTGAGTCACAAATCCACGTGCTAGGCACACATTGTCGCGCCTGACACAACTTGGCCAATGTGCTGGACGCACGTGGCGCGCTTGGCGCAGCCTTTGCGTCCAGCTCATTTGCCAATCTTTTTTCATGAAATGCGTTTTTAAAGATAATTTTCTATCCTTAAAATCCGGAGATTGAATTTTACGGAATAGAAATCTAATATTTATTAAAAATAATTAAAATATTTATTAAAAATAATAAATAAATAGTTGGGCTTTTAAAATACTTTAAATGGACTTAAAATATTTTATGGGCTTAATATACAATTAATCATAATGAATAATTAATTGGGCTTTTAGAATAATATTTCAAAACACAATTTAAACTGATTTTGGATTGGCTATTCGGATTGCTCTTCCGTTGGGTTGCACGAACACCGCAGTATGTTTCATCATTGGACTCTTAAATGGGGAGACACGATTATGTGTCTACAATGACCAAAAGTGAAAAATAAGTCATTAAAAGGAAATTTTAAGAAGAGTGAGAAACAGGTGCATTTGAAATATAAAGACATAGAGATTTATTTGTAGAGCTCTAAATGAAATAGGGGTAGGTGTCAATATTATTATTTGTTAAAAAATATAATTGTTCCATTATCCATTGTTAGACTTCAGGTAAACTCCCTTGAGTGGAGTGGTTTTAGACCAATTGTCTTTCCTAATAATAATAAAAAAAAGGAAAAATTGATAGGAACAGTTCCAACTATGGGCGTTCCGCCATTTTCAGTCCCAACTAAGGATTATTTCTGAGCGGTCCCAACTATGCATCATTTTTGCCAAAATTGGTCCTAGCAGGTCAATAACCTGCTACAACAGGTAAAATGCATTTTTTCCATTTTTTTTTTGCCACAACCTTTTTCTCACTCCTCCTCCACCTCTTTCTCACTCCTCCCTCCACCTCTTTTTCCCAACCCACCAACATTTTATGCACCTCAACCCCTCACAAATCATACTCTCCCCTCAAAACCTCGTCAAAATTCAAAAGACTCCATTTTCATCGCTTCACCGATTCTCGAAAGTTCAATTTCATCCCCTCTTGAAGAAACTGATACAATTGAAGATGATCCAACTGCAGAAATGAGTTTTCTTGACCCGAAAATCGAACCAGAAATCATAAGAGAATGGGAGCTAGATTTCTGCTCAAGACCCATACTTGATATTAGGGGTAAAAAGATATGGGAACTTGTTGTTTGTGATAGCTCTTTATCTCTCCAATACACTAAGTATTTCCCTTATAATGTCATTAATAGTATCACTTTGAAGAATGCCATTGTTACCATTTGTGATGATTTGGGTGTGTCTCTTCCCGAGGAAATCCGATTTTCAGGTCATTATTTGTGCATGTTTTCTTCAACTTTTAAGTTGTTACATGTGTTTTTTGATCTTTACTGATTTTGGCTTGTATTTTATGTAGGTCTTAGTTGCAGACAATTATAACAAAGGCTTGCAAGGAGCTTGGAATCAAACCTATTCCAAGTAAAAGGATTATTCAGTCTCTCATAATACTGAACCTAATTCGAAAAAAGAGGTGGCGGGGAGGGGTGGCAGGGAACGAGGATGGGTGGTAGGGGAGGGAGGGGGAGGGTGGCGGGGGAGGGATGGCAGGGGAGGGGGATGGGATTTCAAAGCTTCCATAGCTGTTTTAATGAAGGAGATAGGACAGAGAAGAAGGAAGAAGGAAACTTACTTAAATTTTTTTTTTAAAAAAAATTTACCTGTTAAACAGGTAACCAGTTAACTGGGACCAATTTTGGCAAAAATGATGCATAGTTGGGACCGCTCAGAAATAATCCTTAGTTAGGAGTGAAAATAACGGAACGCCCATAGTTGGGACTGTTCCTATCAATTTTTCCTAAAAAAAATTCACAAATTAAAAACCGAAAAAAAATTTCATGCTTCCTTTCTTTTTAAAAAAAATATTTCCTAGAAGTCATCCTCAGTCTTTTTTTTAAATAAATCTTTTAAAATGACCAAAAGTGAAAAATAAGTCATCAAAAGGAAATTTTAAGAAGAGTGAAAAAAGGTGCATTTGAAATATAAAGACATGGAAATTTATTTGTAGAGCTCTAAATGAAATAGGTGTCAGTATTATTATTTGTTTAAAAATATAATTGTTCCATTAGCCATTGTTAGATTTCAGGTAAAGTCCCTTGAGTGGAGTGGTTTGTCATTAATCAATATTTATAATACAACCTAATGATAGTCCTAACAATATTAGGAAACCTATCTAGAGTAGTAATCTAATTATAAATTATATCCAAAGAATATTTTATATTCTATCACACCCCCGCAGTCATAGCGAGAGGAGGGCAAACGCTGAGACTGGACTTGAATTCCAAGCATAACTGTCACGGAAGGCCGTTAGTGAATATGTCTGTAAACTGATACCTTGTAGGAACGTGCAAAACCCGGACGTGACCTAACGCAACCTTTTCTCGAACAAAATGAATATTTATCTCAACATCTTTGGTGCGCTGGTGTTGTACGGGATTATGAGAGAGGTAAATAACACTGCATTATCACAATAAATAATAGTGGCCTGTCGAAGAGGGTAATGTAACGCCAAGAGAAGATTACGAAGCCAACAAGCTTTCGCGACGCCTCTGTATTCAGCCTCTGCACTTGTCTAGAAAAAGTAGGTTGACGCTTAGACTACCAGGAAAATATATTATCACCAATAACCTGAAGTAGAGCGATGAGTGTTAGGACACCCACCCCAATCTGCGTCAGTATACGTGATCAAGCGCAACAAAGTTAGCCAACAACCAACTTATCTTTCATAGTTATAAAATATCAACTTACCAGATAAGGCCCTCGGTCCTTATAAAGCAGTGAAATACTCAAAAGGGAACAATGATCAATCATGATCCAACACTAATAAACGTATTAATTCCCCCATGTGAATTTATAAAAATAACGGATTTTTCACCAGGTACCCCTGTGGTTTCACAATATTCACCTGGTACCCTCGCGTTTTCAATAATTCACCTGGTGCCCCTGAGGTTTTAAAAAATCACCAGAATACCCTTAATGACTAACGGACGTCAACTCTGTTAGTCATTAGGGCAAAATCAACGAAATTAACCCCTAACTAATATAATTAATACTAATTAATCCTAATTAACTATAATTAAACCTAATTAACCCATCTCTCTCCCTAACCCCTAACCCCACCACCCTCCTACCACCCCACCACCCACTCCCCCACCCTCCCACCACCCCCGGCCCCCATCCCAACCCCCTCCCACCATCCCCACCCCCATCCCCTGCGAACCCCCCCTCCACCACCCCCCACCCCCATCCCCGTGAACCCCCTCCCCACCGCCGTCGCGAAACCCCTCCCCTTCCCCTGCGAACCCACCTCCCTCCCCACCTGCCTCGCGAAACCCCTCCCCTTCCCCTGCTGAACCCCTCCCCTCCCTGCCGCCGCGAAACCCCCTCCCTTCCCCCGACCCCCTTCCCCTTCCACCGAACCCTAAAAAAAATTCGAAATTCGAAGGGGAGTGAGGTTGTGTTTTGAAAATCTGGATTGTGATTTGAAAATATGGGTTTTGTTTCGAAAACTGGATTTGAAATTCGAAGGGGAGGGAGGGGGGCTACTGATCTGCGGGGGAGGAGGTTACGGGGAGGGGGTCGGAGGAAGGGGGGGAGGAGGGGGCTGCGGGGAAGGGGGAGGAGCGGTGGGGAAGGGGTGGTGGGGAGGGGGGCCGTTAGGGTGGTCTTTGTGCAGGGGTGATGGAGGAGGGAGGCTTGTGATGGGGGAGTGGCGGGGGTGGTGGGAGGGTGGGAGAGGGGGTGGTGGGAGGGTTAGGGTTTAGGTTAGGGGTTAGGGTTAGGGTAGGGTTAGAAATTAGGGTTAAATTAGGTTAATTAAGGTAAAAGTTAACGGAAAGTTGACGGTAGGGTCACGTCAGGTATATTTCAAAACCTTAGGGGCACCAGGTGAATTGTTGAAAACGCGAGGGTACCAGGTGAATTTCGTCAAACCACAGGGGTACCTGGTGAAAAATCCGTAAAGATAAAGTTCCCAACCAACATGCTTGCATCAATCTTCCATACAAACATGATATAAATCTCATACTCAATATGTTCACACCACAACATAAAACATGCATAAACCAACATAATAGAAACCATATATGAACTCAACATAGTCCTATACATGATACTACATAACTTTCCTTCTTCAAATCATGATGCTACATCAATCAACACATAGGTATGTACGTACCTTGTGTAGACAAACTGAGACGCCACTATAACAGACTTAAAAATCGCCTAGAGAGAATTCTCCGCCTAAAATAACCAATATAAATCCATAATTAATCCTTCATGAATTTACATCACTAATAAAATACTTTAAAACCCTCTTAAACATGTTTAAAACCTTTCCCAATAATAAAACTTGATTGCTTAACCTCCTAACATAATACCCACTACACTAATGGTTAAAATCCATCATAAAACACCATGAAAACACTCTCTTTAAAATTCCAGCATTATAACATGAGTTAAAACTCTCTTGAAACATATTCAAACATGCTTAGAATCATAAATGTAATAATTTCATAACTTATAATAAACTACTATGTTTTTCTAACTTTTAAAACCCTAAAAATTCATGCTTTGATAATTAAAATCTACTTTAAACTCTAATATGCAAATCTGAATTTTATTTCATCAATACACAAATTATATAACTTAGATTCAATAATAAATCACCAACTTATAACTTTTAAACATAAATAAATTAAAACAAACCCTAAAAATACAAACTTTGCATTAAAACAAAAACATGAGGAGGAAGAAATAACAACCAACCAAAGAAGAGGAGGAAGGGGCGCGCGGCACAAGGGAGCACCGCTGGCTGCTGTCGGCGGTCCGATGGGCTGCTGGCAGTGGTCGGCTGCCATGAAGAACGGCGAGGAGGAGAAGGCCGAAGAGGAAGAGAGAGAAAAGAAAGAAGAGGAGGGCCGAAAGTGAGAGGGAAGGAGGAGAGAGAAAATAATGTGTTTAATGTGTGGGGATTTGTGTAAATAAGGGTATTTATAGTTTTTCCCCATTAGGGGTCCAATAAAGAGTTGGGCTTTGATGGGTTAATGTCCATAGGTTAAGCTATAAGGTTTGGCCTCCTCACACCCATTTACAAATATTTTTCTAAATCCAATAAGTGTTTCAAATATTTCAAATACTTTTCAAAGCATGACTTTAATAAAATATTTGACTTGCATAAATCATGAAAATAATTTCTTTGACTTTCAAATAGTCAACCTTAAAGAAATAAATCGTTAAAATACTAAAATATATTTAAATATAAATAAATATACATTAAAATATATTTAAATATAAATAAATATACATTAAAATATATTTATAAAATCCATAAATTTACGGGGATTACAGTCTACCCCTCTTAAAAGAAGTTTCATCCCGAAACTTGACACGAAAACTCACATATTTTCAAAAGTTTTTAACTCAACTCTCAAAGGAGAAATACTTGTGCCATTCTATGCACACTTTTACCAACCTTTAAAAACAATTGTGTTACTCATGAACACCTTTTCTAGTGCGGAGAATCTATTTATTTTGCACCAATATGTGCAAATCGCCAAAATAAGCATAAAAATGCATAAAAATACCATAAAAATTGGTAAAAAGTGTGAAATTCTATCGCATCCTATCCCCCTTAAAGAAAACGAGTTACGCCTTCGTAACTCACCTCAAGGAATAAATCTGGGTACTTCTTCTTCATTTCAGCTTCAGCTTCGCACGTCGCCTCTTCGGACTCATGGTTTGACCAAAGCACTTTCACGATGTTGACATCCTTATTGCGCGTACTACACACCTTCTTATCAAGAATTTTCACAGGTCTTTCCTCATATGTGAGGCTACTATCAATCTGGATCCTCTCAGGCTCCAAAACATGACGCTCATCAGGGATATAACGCTTGAGTTGGGAAATATGAAACACATCGTGCATCTTCTCGAACTCCATTGGCAAAGCCAACCTATAAGCTACCTTCCCAATTCTTTGTAGAATCTCATATGGACCTACATATTTGGCACTTAATTTACCCTTTTCCCAAATCTCATCACACCCTTAGTTGGTGATACTTTCATAAACACTTTATAATCACCTACTTCGAACTCGTCTTCTCTTCGCTTCAAATCGGCATAACTCTTTTGCCTATCTTGAGCAGCTTGAATTCTAGCCTGAATCAACTTTACATTGTTGACGGTCTCCTCAATGAATTCTGTCCCCAAGACTATATTCTCACTAAAATCATTCCAGCAAATGAGACTTCTACACTTTCTTCCATATAACGCCTCAAATGGTGCCATCTTAATACTCGCATGATAACTATTGGTGTATGAGAACTCAGTCAAATCTAATTGGTCTTCCCAACTACCCTGAAAGTCAATAGCACAGGCTCTCAACATATCCTCTATCGTCTGGTTAGTCCTCTCAGTCTGACCATCGGTCGCGGGGTGAAAGGCTCTACTCATTTTCAATGTTGTCCCAAGATTTAACTGGACCTTTTGCCAAAACTTCGAGAGGAATCTCGAATCACGATCTGAAATAATATCGGTTGGAACCCCTTGCAATCTCACTACATGCTTAATACACGTCTTCGCAAGTTGCTTCTTCTTCTATGTCTCTTTAATTGGAATGAACACGGCCGACTTCGTCAGACAGTCCACAATAACCCAAATAGTATCATTGCCATTCCTTGTCTTAGGCAAAGCAGTCACAAAATCCATCGATATGGAATCCCACTTCCATCCAGGAACCTCTAAGGATTGAACCTTCCCCATGGGTCTTTTATGATCTATCTTGACTTTCTGACATGTTAGACATTTGGACACGAACTCGGCAACCTCACGCTTCATGTTTGGCCACCAGTAGATCTGCTTAAGGTCCTTATACAACTTGTCACCCCAGGGTGCACATAATACGGCGTATTATGCCCCTCATCCATAAGACGTTTCTTAAGCTCATCACATTTCTGTGGTACACACCACCTTCCTTTGAACCTCAAACTACCATCATCATGGATCTCAAAATCAACTTCCTTACATTGCCTCATCTTCTTCCTTAATCTTCTCTAGGTGCTCATCCCCATCTTGACTCTCTTTGATCTCGTCGAAAATTGACAACCCCAATGACAAATCACTCAATCTTGCCTTGAGTTCCCTAGGATTTAAGATTTCTAGGCTAAGTCTTTGCATATCTCGACACAAATCCTCAGGAACTGCCAAGGCATTCATGCTATGACTCGACTTCCTACTCAACGCATCAGTAACGACATTTGCTTTCCCCTCATGATATTGGATGTCTAGATCATAATCCTTTATCAACTCTAACCATCTTCTCTGCCTCATATTGAGGTCTTTCTGGGTGAAAATATACTTCAAACTTTTATGGTCAGTAAAGATCTTACAGGTTGCCCTATAAAGGTAATGTCTCCAAATCTTCAAAGCGAACACAATAACAGCTAATTCAAGATTGTGGGTAGGGTAATTAGCCTCATAAGGTTTCAATTGACGCGACGCATACGCGATCACCTTCCCATTCTGCTGCAACACGCATCCCAAACCATTCTTTGAAGCATCACTATACACCTCAAATCCCTCATTCCCATCAGGCAGGGTCAAAACAGGTGCGGAGGTCAAACGCTCTTTTGAAATCTGAAAAGCTTCCTCACACTTTTCACTCCACTCGAATTTTGACTCCTTTTTCATCAAATTGGTCATTGACCTCGCTATCTTCGAGAAATCTCTCACAAATCTCCTATAATAGCCAGCTAGACCTAGGAAACTTCGGATATCAGACACATTCTTTGGAGTTGGCCACTCACTCACAGCTTGAATCTTAGCAGGATCTACAAAGACTCCTTCTTTAGACACATAGTGACCCATAAATGCTACTTTCACCAAACGAAACTCACACTTAAAGAACTTGGCATACAATTGATTCTTCCTAAGCGTCTCCAACATAATCCTCAAGTGCTCATCATGCTCTATTTCATTCTTCGAATAGATCAGAATATCATCAATGAATAACACCACGAACTTATCTAAGAACTCATGGAAAACCCTATTCATCAAGTCCATAAATATGGCAGGTGTATTGGTTAACCCAAAAGGCATTACAGTGAACTCATAATGACCATAACGAGTCCTAAACGCAGTCTTAGGTATATCCTTATCAGCTACCCTCAACTGGTGATACCCCGAACGTAAATCAATCTTCGAGAACACGCTCGCTCCATTCAATTGATCGAATAGGTCATCTATCCTAGGCAAAGGATATTTGTTCTTGATGGTTACATTATTCAATTCCCTATAATCGATACACAACCTCATACTCCCATCTTTCTTCTTAACAAACAACACAGGAGCTCACCAAGGTGATGCACTAGGTCTAATATAACCCTTATCGAACAGCTCTTGCAACTGCGTCTTCAACTCACTCATCTCAGGAGGTGCCATTCTATAGGGTGCTTTAGATATAGGTGCAGTTCCAGGAATTAAGTCTATGGTGAACTCAACAGCTCTAGCAGGCGGCATACCCGAAATCTCACTCGGAAACACATCCATGAACTCATTCACTATTGGAACATCCTCAATCTTCATTCCAGCTTCTTTACTCACATCTTGCACACTACAGAAAAATAGCTCACACCACTTCTTCATTAACTTCTTCACTTGCATCGCAGAAATAACCCCAAAGTTCTTGGACTTCCTAAAATGTCTATATGAGGTCAACTTCCCCAAAGGGTTTCTTAACACTACTTTTTGAATCTCACAGTCTATCTTGGCCTTGTATAAACTTAGCCAATCCATCCCCAGAATTACATCCAGGTCTCCCAGATTAAACTCTATCAAATCAGAAGGAAACACACAATCTCCTATCTTCAGAGGCAAATTCTTAAACAACTTGGTACACCTTATGGTCACACCAGTAGGTATACTAATAAGCAATTCAATCACCTCAAAATCTACAAACCCCAGACTTTTAATAACAGATGACGAAACAAAAGAATAAGTCGCCCCCGAATCAAATTACGCTTTAACTAGCACGGAGTTAATAGAAAAAGTACCGGAAACTACGTCGGCATATCGTTCAGGTTCATTGCGACTCATCGCGAACAGTTTACCCGGAGCCTTATTATGATTGTTGCCCTCACTAGCAGGCTTATTGTAGCTCCCTTGATTGTTCTGTACCCCTACAGGCTTCGAACCCTGATTTCCCGACTGGTTAAATCCATACCTCACCTGGTTACCACTCCCATTGCCATTTTGCTCTTTCTTTTGCTTAGCAAAGCACGCATACTCTCTATGGCCCTTCTTCTGGTAGTAGTTACAGGTCACTAAATCTCCCTTGCAGTCTCGATCAGGATGGTTATTATTGCACTTCCTATAATTGTACACTCTCTCAGATTGACCCTTATTATTATAGCCCTGATTATTCCTCCCTTGGAAATTCCCATTCCCATTCCTAATCTTCTTGAAATTCCCTTGATTTCCCCAGCATTGAAATCCTTTCTTTTCTCACCCACTACAACATTTTTCTTATCACGCCTCGTCTGAAGACCATAAATGTGGGCGGCTCTCTCATACACAATATCTAAGGATGAAAAAGTTTCACCCCCTAACCCCAGCCGAATTTCCTCAGTCAGACCTTGCTCAAACCTTTGAGCCTTTAATTCTTCAGTGGCTAGTACCTCAGGTGCAAACCTCGACAGTGCTATGAACTTGCTATAATACTCAGAGATGGTCATACTCTCCATCCCAAGGTTGATAAACTCTTGGGCTTTCTGCTTCCTCATAAAGGCAGGGTAAAACTTCCCTCTCAAGGCAGTAACAAAAGATTCCCAATTGAATCCCTCAACAGCACTCAGTCTAGCCCCATTTTCTCTCCACCACAAGTCAGCCTCATCCTTTAGGTACAACACAACCTGACCTACTCTCATATTCTCAGGACAGTTCACAGCCCCAAAGATTTTCTCAAATCTCTAATCCAGATCTCTAAGAAGGTAGGATCAGCTTGCCCATTAAAGTATGGTGGTTTAACCTTGGCTAGCCTCTCAAACATGTCCCCAGCAGAATCGGGACGCTCAGTTCTATCTTGAGTCAATTTCTCCGCCAAAAGGCGAATAGCAGCCGCTAAATCGATATTGTTGTTTGCCATTCTAGTGCGCGACCTGAAATTAACGTACTCTATTTTAGGTTCAACACATAACGTATATGCCATTCTTTATGAAGGCAACATTTGATTTGACCATAAAGATCGCATCAACAAATAATTTCTCATGAACTTACAGCAATATTACAGAATAATCATCATCAATCATCCATGAAGAATATTCACATCAAGAACACACAGTTTAGGAACAATGAATTAAAAATTCAATCATAACATATAAATAAAGTATTCACATTCGCGTGCCCAAAATAAATTCTTGCTCACTTGGATAACTAAATATGTAACTTTTATTCCTCAAAAGATGCTAATAACAATTTTCTCAACCATAATACTGTACTTTTCCTAAAAATAAAATAAAGGTACTATGAAATAAATTTAAACCACTGCTGGATGAATTATCCAACATTTTTCTTTAAAGCATAAATACATAATAAATAATCTAAGGTGAAATATCATCAGTCCTATCCTTTGATTCCATGTAGTTCTCTGGAGTAAAAAGCTCATCTTCAAATTCATCGATGTCTTCAGTATTATAATAAACATATCTTCTAAATCTCGTGGATCTCCGTTTAGGTTGAGGCTCATCCTCCTCTGACTCAGAATCAGTCTCATGTCTGAACACAACATGGTAAATATTACTTCTGGTCTGTCCTCTAGCACGGTCAAACTCATGAAGAACCTCATCATCACTATCAGGCATGGCTGCTCTTAATACATTACGCATAATGAACTCTAGTTCGGTGTAGCTATCATCATCAGACTCATAATCTCCATCACTCTCATCATCACTGAGCATAATAGGGTTGTAATAGCTCCCTATTCTAGTATCTTCTCTTTCAGACATGGCTAGGAATCTATAACAATAAATATAACTTCTATAAACAACTGGTACTCTCACTTAACGTATAATCCCAACAAAAATAATAAGCAAGAATAACCAACAACATAAGGCATATGAATCACATAAAAGTTAGCAGGGAAGAAAAATATAATCATGCTGAACTACCTATTTAATGCAGACACATAATATTTCTATCCTATATACCCTTCCTATACTACCCATCTCTCATAAAATAAACTAGAGTATTGAAAATTATTTAAATAAATAATTAAAAACGAACAACATAAAAATTACATGGTTCAAAAATTCGAACATAATAAAGAAAATAAAAAAATATCGGACACTATAATAATAATAATAAAAAAAATCGGACCCATAAAAAAAATCGAAAATAATATTAGATTCTTGAAAAATACTTTTCGAAGTTAATATAAATACCATGAATAAGTAAGAGTTCAATTCTAAGAAATTCTTTTTAAGTAACTAGCTATTTAGGCGCGTAAAATTTTAAAGTTGGCACGAAAGGCCAATAAAACCTAAAGCTCCAAGATACCACATTGTAACACCCCGACAATTCTCTCTTTTCTAAAATACCTTTTTAATATAAAACATAAAGAATTATCAAAGTATTATCGCCCGTGTGAAAACGTATCAGCTTATTCAGAATTTTGCAGCGGAAAACATAATAATAATTTGAAAAACTAAAACTTAGTCAACACAAAGTCAACTCCAAAACCAACCAACAAAACCAAAATCAACTTAAAACCAAACCAAACCGACTATGAAAATATAACTCAAAAGTATTGTAAATAAACTACACAAGCTCTCCAAAATTCCGATCCCAATGATGCATCATCTTCAAACCTGTATATGGACAATGCACTATTGATCCCTAGAGACTGCTCACCGAAATGGGTCATCACAGGATCAATAAGGCAAAGCCATGATCAACATACACAACAAAAGCACGTAATCAGCAAAGCTGAGTACTACATACTAAGCAAATAAACAATCCTAACATGATACTAATAAATAGTAAAGAGGAATAAACAACAATATAATAACTTGCAGATAACTTTTACTGAACTAAACTTTATAGCAACATTTTTTATTACTTTAAATGGAATAGTTGATGAGTTTTAAAATATACCGCAAGTGCACGGTGTCTGTTTAGCAGAAACTGGCAAATACGGGTCGATCCACAGGGAGAGGAGTTCTACAGATTTATGCTCAATTATCTAACTACTTCAAGAGAGGAAATTGATTGAGGAATTAATAACTAGACTAGAATAAACTATAACACAAAAAGATGGAAGTTTATCAAATAATTAAAAACCTAGGGCAATCGATCGGTCCACCATGCTTATACCAATTTAATCACTACAATATAGTTCGCCAATACTTGGATTGAGGTTCGAATAAATAAAGTATTTCGTTAATCCTTGGTCAGGCATTAACAACTCTTAGATTAACATATGCCAGTACGGTCGCTCAACATAATCAAATCTACCTATTGTAACAAGCCTCTAATGAATACGATCTTTCGATTCTAATTCTTATTAGCTAAACATAACTCATGATATTGCGCAATTACATGAATTAAACAAGCATAACAAATCAATAGGAATTATTCTAATTCAATCCAAATAAAGAAGAACTTTAAACCACAATCAAAAAGGTATAAACATGACTTCCCTCTCTAAGCCCTAGAAGAAGACTACTCACTCATGATAATGATAAAATCAATAAACATAATCAAAGTAAAAGAATTCATTAAATTAAACAAAGTAAAGAAAAATACCGAATGATTCAAGAACAATGAAAACCAAAATCGATGATCTTTATAATCTTCAAGGGCAAGAGTTAATACAACTAGAGAGAGAGAAACTAAGTGTTTAGCCCTAAAAACGTAGATAATAAGATAGTCCAATTGGAATTACCAAAAACCTATTTATACTTTTTTACAAAACCGGCTAAAAAAAGCAAATAAACCCGTTCCGAGAAAACCGCCCGGTCGACCGGGCGAAACCGCCCGGTCGGGCGACGGTGATGAAAAAAACTACGACTGAGAAGTAATTTCGCCCGGTCGACCGGGCAGATCCGCCCGGTCGGGCGCGTAAGCAAAATATCGCCTCTTCTCGCCCGGTTGACCGGGCGAACAAAACTCATGGCAGCAAAATTTTTGTGGCTCGCCCGGTCGGGCAAAACCGCCCGGTTGACCGGGCGAGAGTGTTTTTCGCTCATTTTTGATGTAATCTTGTCCGAATCACTTGTGCAATCTCTTGAATCTTCTATGGGCTATAAGTGGACCGTTGGACTTCCGTTCTGCAACTCAAATGAGGGTGCTAAACGCTTAATCTGCACAAAAACATCTAACACACGGAAACAAGTCCAAACATATCAAATAGCTCAAGAATCGAGCTCCAATGAGCTCAAATCAACTATCAAAGCTAAAGGAGTAGAGCTAAATAATCTATATAAAATAGATACATCAAAATCCCCCAAGCTAACCTTTTGCTTGTCCCTAAGCAAAACCACACAAATGAGTTACAAGATACAATTGTTTCACCCCATAGAAAATGCAGTTTGAAAATATTAGTAGACTCAAAAATCAATCAAGAAAGCGTGCATCATCATCAATCCTTTATATCAAGCCAATGACCAATCACCGAGAAAGACAATCAAGCAAGGTCACCACACATATCATGCAAATACTAAGATGGTGCTCACAAGGGGGAACGCTCTTCTCTCATTTTTGTGGCAGGCAAAAGATGTGCCCGATCACTCACCATCCCAACCATAACACCCCTTCCCACTCACACTCTCATGTGTTTAAAAAGGTAATAATGCCACTCATCCTAATCATGTCGACTCAAGTAGCAAACGTACTCTTTAACCTTGACAAACTGACTACACATCAATCCAATAAACAATGTAAACACAAGCTCAAGAGGACTTTTCAGGAGTGTAATGGGGCTTAGGTAAGGGTAGGGAATATGTATAGGAAATGTGGTGGAAAAACCCAAGAATGGGGGAGCAAAAGTCACTAGAAGCATCAACTAAAACACAACCAATAACAATGTCCCAACTTTATGAATCAACAAAATTTTCAATAAACCCATCCTTAAAGCAGTGTAATGAATTTCTCTTTGCAAGCGATTGTGAAGGAAAGAATTTTTACACTTTTGTTCATTTTTTTTTTTTTTTTTTTTTTCAATCTTTCTTTTTTTTTTTTTTTCTTTGCATCTTTTCGATCCAACAATCACATTTATTTCACTTTGCTTATTCTCTTCTTTTTCTCGAATTTTGAACCTTACAAAATACAATCATCTCCACCCAAAGTAACTCATAGCAACTATTTCAGATACTAACTTCGACAGATGCTCCCCCAAGCTAGGCTTGGATTAATATCAAAATAAGGGCCATGGGCATGTAATGAGGTTTAGTAACATGAAATAGTCATTAGGCTCAGCGGGGCTAAGGAGGATAATAGTATAACAATAAATAAAAAAAAATCACTTTGAGGCTCAAGAATCAGACAAAAGTACGCCTCTATCATAGCAATTGCCACAAGTCATCAGATATCAATAAGTACGTTGTCAAAGTCAAGATCAGTCAACTAATGAGGAACTAACACACAAGAAACATAATGGATATAGAAATAAATCCATTGGCAGGAATGAGTCCTCACAGTCTAACCAACTTAGCTCTACAATCAATGCAAGTGCCGCAAGTATCATGCAATCAAGGGTCATGGAAGATTGAAAATCAACTCAAAACTAACAAATACTCACGCTAACTATCATAGATTCAGAGTCCAAAAATTCATTCAAAAATTTGGGGGCTCAGGGAAACAACCATGCAACTCATAATAACTCATGTCAAGCTCGTATTTTTTCAAGTTTTTTTCTAATTTTTTCAACTAAACTAACTACACTACAAAGCAGTAAAGAGAGAGAAAGTACTTACAGAAATCCTCCCCCCAAGCTAAACTCGGCAATGGCCTCATTGCAGCTAGAGGGAAAGAGAGGACTCACGCGTCATCATCAGACATATCGGCAGTAAAACCGCCACTGGTAGTACCTGCAGCACCAAAAGCAGTATGGCCAGAAGTACCATCCCTAGCATGGTCAGTGGGGTCAGGGACCTGTGGTGTGTACCAGGAAGGGTGGGTGGCATCATGGGCAACAAGCCCTTGGTGAAAATAGTCATGGTAGATAGGGTACAGGGCATGGCGCATGTCAGACTCCACGGTAGTCAACCGTGTGTCCAACGAAGTCAGGTGAGTCTGGATGGTAGCTCGCCCAAGCTCAAGGCGGCCCATCCGGGAGGTAAGGGGCTAGCTTGTCCTGCTCAAGGCGGGTAAGGACCGCCATCATAGGATCCATAGACGCGAGAGGAGGAGGCTTCCCGGTGGCTGCTTTATGATAGGTCCGCAGGGGTCGCCTAACAATGGGCTCTTGACCCCGCATAGGGAAGGAGGTACGACCCCACACCGAGGCTCTAAGCGGGTCGAGCGGGGTCGGGAAGAAGGATAGACTCCTTCTTAGCAATGAGCCACCTAAATTTGTTGCAGGCAGGGCGGTTAACCATTTAGCATTTGTCATATAATCAATGCTAATCTCGGCGGGACCAGGCTACCGCATTGCTAATGTCGTGGGTATAGCCAAAATGAGCGGCAATAGCGGTAATGAGGCCACCTAAAATAATAGGTTGCCCCCTAACACTTTACCATCGTCAAACAAAGCGAGGTAAATTGGCGGCGATCGCCTACTGGGACACAAACAGAGATAAGGAAGGCACGGAGAGTAATCAAGCTCGGAAACAAATAACTACCCATCAAAAAAATCTCCTGTTTTTGGCGGGAGTGGGGCTCAACACGCCCAAAAGTGTGAATCCCAAAAATCGCCGTAAGTAGCGAAGGCCGGGAAAATGGAGGTGGTCTGCAGTCATATCTTTGGGTGTTAACATCCCCATCACCTGTGAATGCGGTCCACAAGGTATTAATTCGAATAGTGGGAGGGGCGGTGATCATCGGCAACGGGGAGGCCGAAAATAGCGGCTAATTGGCCTAATGTGAGTTCTCGATCCTCATTCATGAGGCGAAAACGAAGAACTTGATTTTTATTGCCTACTCCTAATGAGCTCAAGAATTCAAGTGTAAGATGCCTATATGTCCAGAAAAACATACCGAACATTGTTCCCAATCCCAATTTCTCAAATAGCGTTTTTGTTTCACCGTAAATACCCAAAGCATGCAAAGCATTAGCATCAACAAAACGAGTAGGGATTATGTTCCGATATTTCAACTTCTCAAATCGTTGTTTTTGTTCTAGGGATTTGAAGATTACCTGTGGGAATGTCGAATCTGGTGGAATTTGAGCGCTTGATTCCCCTCTTGAGCTGTGTTTCCTCTTGCTTGGCCCTGACATGGTGGAAAAGAAAAGAAAAGTAGAGATTTTTGGGAGTGAGAGAATTGAAGTGGGATGATGGAGGTTTTATGGGAGAAAGATGAAGAAAAGTGTTGGGATATGAAGAAAATTGAAGGAGAAGATGGAATTTGTGAATGGGGAAAGGTAAGGTGGAGTTTGGCTATGGAGGTTTTTAGGAGAGAGAGAGAGAGAAAGAGAGAGTTGAGAGGATGAAGAAAAGTGAGAGAAAATGAAAGAAGTGAAGGAAGAAAGAAGTGGAGTGAAGGAAGAAATAAGAGCAACCATCGTGGAATCCGCCCGGTCGGGGTCAGCCCCCGGTCGGCCGGGCGAATAAAAATTTCCTTGGTTGCCTTCGCAATGCGGCTTCATGCATGGAGGGAAAATCCGCCCGGTCGGGTGGTCGCCGATCGGCCGTAACGAGTTTCCTCAGCATATTAAGGGCATTCCGCCCGGTTAACCGGGCGAAATTGTCGCAAAAATCGCTTGCGCGCCCGGTCGAGTTGAGAGGCCCGGTCGGGCTAAACCGCCCGGTCGACCGGGCGGCTATATTTTCCGCTGTTTTTTCGTTAAAATTTTTCCAAGTTGTGATATTGACCCCCTGCATACACTAAACTCGCCAAAATGTCAGTACACTCTCTCTCTCTCCTCTCTAAAAAAAATAAGAAAAGTAATCTAAACTAGTAAAGAAAAAGAAAAGTAAAGACGGGTTGCCTCCCGCAAAGCGCTGGTTTAGAAAGGTCCCGCACGACCTTAGTACCTCTGATTTCAAGGTGAGGGAACATCTAAGTAGATGACCTCTACTTGACCTATGAAAGCACCCTCATGATACAGTTTCAAACGTTGACCATTCACCTTAAACTTCGTCCCCTCTGCATTGGCCACTTCAACGGCTCCATGAGGCTTTACATCAGTGACAACAAAAGGTCCAGACCACTTTGACTTAAGCTTTCCAGGAAAAAGCCTTAGTCTAGAGTTGTATAATAAAACCTTGTCACCAACATGAAACTCGCGCTTCTCAATCATCTTGTCATGAAACCTCTTTGTTTGCTCCTTGTAAAGCTTGTGGTTCTCATATGCTTCCAGACGAAGCTCATCTAACTCATTCAATCGAAGAAGTCTTGTTTCACTGCAGCCTCTAAATCCAAGTTAATTTCTTTGACTTGCCCAAGTCGAGAGATACTCCATTTCAAGCGGTAAATGACAAGCTTTGCCATAGACCAATCGATATGGGGTGGTGCCGAGAGGTGTCTTAAAAGCAGTTCGCAGTGCCCACAAAGTGTCATCCAACTTTTGTGACCAATCTTTCCTTGACCTTGTGGACTACCTTCTTTAAGAGCCGCTTTATCGACGATTGGAGACTTCAACTTGGCCACTAGTCGAGGGGTGATATGCCAAGCCAACCTTATGAGTAACTCCATATTTCTTCGGTAAAGCTTTGAAGGTTCTCGATGAAAATGAGACCCCCATCACCGATCAAAACTCTCGGGACTCGAAACGAGGAAAAATAATCTTCTTGAAGAGCTTCATTACCACCTTAGAATCATTAGTAGGGAAGCCACGGCTTCAACCCACTTAGTCACATAATCCACAAGCTACCAAAATATACTGTTCCCACAAGAAGAAGGGAAAGGTCCCATGAAATCAATTCCCCACACATCAAAGGGCTCAATCTCCAAAATTCCCATACGTGGCATCTCCCTGTCTCTTTGAAATATTGCCCGTTCTTTGACACTCATTACAAGAGAGGCAAAAAGCACGGGCATCTTTGAAGATAGTAGGCCAGTAGAACCCACTCTGGAGAACTCTATAAGCGGTGGCCTGTGAGCCAAGATGCCCACTACAAGGCATACTATGACAGTGTTGTAGGATTCCGGGCGATCTCCCAATCGGCAACACATCGTCTGAACAAGCCATCTGAACACTTCTTGTATAGAAGTGGGTCTTCCCAATAGTAATGCTTAGCATCATGATAAAACTTCTTGCGTTGTTGGTACGTCAAATCTGGAGGAGGAGAACCACCAACACAATAGTTAGCAAAATCAGCATACCATGGAGATTGAATAGATACAGCAAAAAGATGATCATCAGGAAAAGAATCATCTATGGGACCATCAGCACTTGACTCAAATCTCAATCTGGAGAGATGATCTGCAACAACATTCTCAGCACCCTTTTTATCACGGATCTCCAAATCAAACTCTTGTAATAAGAGTATCCAGCGAATAAGTCGTGGCTTGGCTTCCTTCTTAGCCAGTAGATACTTCAGTGCAGCATGATCGGTGTGGACAATAACTTTCGAACCTATGAGGTAGGTTCGAAACTTGTCAAGAGCATATACAATGGCCAATAACTCCTTCTCTGTAGTAGCATAGTTGACCTGAGCTTCATCTAATGTCTTGCTGGCATAGTAAATAGCATGGAGGGTCTTGTTCTTTCGTTGGCCAAGTACGGCACCCCTGCATAATCACTAGCATCACACATGATCTCGAAGGGGAAGACTCCAATCTGGAGGTTGTATGATAGGGGCAGTGATCAATGCTTCCTTAATCCTGTCAAAAGACTCCACACAAGCGTCAGTAAAATCAAAGGTGGCATCCTTGAGCAACAATTGAGTAAGGGGTTTCGCAATTTTGGAAAAATCTTTGATGAATCTGCGATAAAACCCCGCATGACCCAGAAAACTCCTCACTCCCTTGACATTCACAGGAGGAGGAAGTTTCTCAATCACCTCAATTTTTGCCCGATCAACTTGGATGCCACGTTCAGAAACAAGATGACCAAGTACCACTCCCTCATGGACCATGAAGTGACATTTTTCCCAGTTTAAGACCAAATTAACATCAGTACAACGTCTCAGTACTCTAGAAAGATTATGCAAACACACATCAAAGTCAGACCCATAGACACTGAAATCATCCATAAATACCTCCATGATATTCTCAATGAAATCAGAAAAAATGGCCATCATACATCTTTGAAATGTGGCAGGGGCGTTACACAAACCAAAAGGCATTCGGCGGTAAGCAAAGGTGCCATAAGGACATGTGAACGTCGTCTTCTCCCCGATCTTCGGGTGAATGGGAATCGAAAGAAACCCGAATATCCATCCAAATAACGAAAAAGCTATGTTTTGCTAATCTTTCTAACAACTTGGTCAATAAAAAGGGAGGGGAAGTGATCTTTCAAGGTGGCTATGTTTAATCTGCGATAGTCAATACACATTCGCCAACCTGTAACAGTACGAGTAGGAATTAGTTCATCTCTATCGTTCTTAATAAGTGATAGTCCCTCCCTTTTTAGGAACAACTTGAACCGGGCTCACCCACTTAGAATCTGAGATGGGATAGATGATGCCCGCGTCAAGCAGTTTCATTATTTCCTTCTTCACTACCTCTTGCATATTAGGATTCAAACGTCGTTGGGGTTGTATGCAAGGGCGGTGATTTTCTTCCAAATTTATTCTATGCATACAAAAATCAGGACTAATACCCTTTAGATCATCAATACTATACCCAATAGCCTTTTTGTGCACGCGAAGCACTTGTAAGAAGTTGTGAAAGCTGGCTATCGTGAGTTTAGTACTGACAATCACAGGGCATTCCTCATTTATCATCAAGAAATGCATATTTGAGGTGAGAAGGTAAAGGTTTAAGTTCTAACTTCTTTACCTGTGGCTCAGAAGTAGAGCAAATAGTCTCCATTACCTCACATTCGACTGCCTCATCAACATTAAGGCTATCCAGTTCAAGAATTTTCTCCAATGGGTCATCTGATAGAAATTGGTGATAGTCACCTCCCGAAATCTCTTCCAGTACATCAATCCTGCAGCATGTGTGCTCAAGCATGGGAGACTTAATACCATTGGTTAGTTTGAAAGTAATAGTATCATCACCAACACTTAAAGTCAAAGAGCCAGATTTAACATCAATCACAGCACCGACAGTGCACAAGAAAGGCCTACCTAAAATAATGGGGATCTGACTATCCTCCTCCATATCCAGCACTACAAAGTCTACAGGAATATAGAATTTTCCAACCCTGACAGGAACATCCTCTAAAATACCCAAAGGATATTTCACAGAACGATCCGCCATCTGCAAAGTAATCTGGGTGCACTTCAAAACTCCCAAGTTCAGTTTATTACAAATAGATAGAGGCATAACAGATACACTAGCTCCTAGATCACATAAAGCCTTATCTATAAACAATGCACCTACATGACATGGGATGGAAAAACTACCAGGATCCTTTAATTTTGTAGGGATTTTGTTTTGCAAAACAGCACTACACTCTTCAGTTAGAGCAACTCTATCTAGACCACCAAAATCCTTTTTCTTAGTAATCATGTCTTTCAAAAATTTGGCATAAACAGGCACTTGAGAGATTAAATCAGTAAAAGGAACTGTTACCTTAAGATTCTTGACCATCGACATGAACTTACCAAGTTGTTGATCAACCTTGGATTTTTGCATCCTGTGAGGGAAAGGTAGTGGTGGTGTAGGAGAGTCAGTAACCTTCTCCTTTTGCTTCTTTGCTTCATCTGCTTTCCCTTGCTCAACTTCAGCTTTTGAGCTATCTTCACCTTCCTTTTCATCCACTACATCATTGTTGTCTGGAGGTGGCAAATCATCGCAGTAGGCATAAGTGGAGCAGCATATTGTGTTCGTTCGAAGAGTGACAACATTAGCGATCTCTTTAGGAATTGGTTGCCCGGCAAATGACCCGGTTGCCTCTGCGCATTATTTCCCGACCACCCGAGCAAGTTGAGTCTCCAAATGCTTTGTAGTATTCTTGACTCTTTGATGCTCTCCTCGTGATTTTTTCGCATAGAAACAATCATTTTCATTAGATCGGACATAGTAGGCTCTTGAGAGCCGGCACTCTGAGGAGTTTCTTCACGATAGCCTTGGTGTGAAGGCCTATTGAAACCGGGAGGGGGGTTACGAGGAGCCCCTTGATAATATTGTTGTCTAGCGGCATGTGGTGGTGGATTTTGATGAGGAGGTTGGTAGGATGTTTGCGGCATAGGTTGAGGGTTCGAACATTATTGTTTTTGTAGGAAAAATTAGGATGATCCCTCCAACCCTGGGTTGAATGTGTTAGAGTAGGGGTTGTGTGGAGGTCTCTGAAAAGCATTTGCATGCTCCATCGATTCGAGTCCGGTTGATTATAGGAACAATCATAGCCAAAGTGGCCTTGAACACCGCACACCTCACAGAAATATGAGGTAATAGGAGCCATAGAAGACATAGCATTAATACTCATAGGGGGAGTATTAGATTGTGAGGATTTAAGCGAATCCATCTTCATGCTCAACCGGGCAACTTGTGCGGACAACAGGGGAATATGCATCGGCATCCAACTTTTTCTTTGTAATAGTTCCGGAAGAACTATGATCATTTCTGCTAAGTTGGCTTAAAAACTGTACCCTTCATCTACCTCCTTGTCTAGGAAAACACCCCCTGAGATGAATCAATTATACTCTTGATATGGGGTTGTAGACCATTGTAGAATGCCCGAGTGATGAACCACTTGTCTAGATTGTGGTGTGGGCATTCTCTCTGCGAGATCCTTGAACCTATTCCATGCTTCCTTCGGTGTCTCATCGGGTTCTTGTTGGAAAGTAGCAAGTTTATGTCTGATTTCTGCAGTCTTGGTAGGAGGGTAGTACTCTTTCAGGAATGCTTCAGAAATAGCACTCCACTCAGTTTCATTAACATCATTCAGCCATTTCTGTGCCTTGTCCCTTAGTGAGAATTCGAAGACCATGACCTTTAACTGATCAGGAGTGACCCCTTGGTGCTTAACGGTACGACAAAGTTGTTGAAACCGTTGTAAATGGTTTGCGGGGTCTTCGGATGGATGCCCTCCAACCGGTTCTGTTGGATCATATTGATGAGGGCCGGCTTGATCTCAAAATTTGCCGCTTGAATGCTCGGGCATAGTAGGCCCTGTAGAAATACCACCGGGAGAAGGTACCCCATAAGATTTCAATGACTTAGGAGGCATGATTGGCTCCGAAGGACCTTACGTGGATTTTCCCTAGTTAGATGCTTCTTCTTCTTCTTTTGTTGCTTTTTGAGTTGCTTGGGATGGTTTTCTCAAGATCGGGATCGTTGAGGCCCGGAGTACCTGTTCTCTTAGACTCGGGCATAAAAGAAACAAAGAAAAATGTGCAGTGAGATGGCCTCAGTGGAACTTGAAGTTCCAATGAGACAGCCAGAAATAGTTCAAATAATTAATCGAAAGTTATAGAAACTAGCCGTCTCCCCGTAACGGCGCCAAAAACTTGATGAGTTTTAAAATATACCGCAAGTGCACGGTGTTCGTTTTAGCGTAAACCGGCAAATACGGGTCGATCCACGGGGAGAGGAGTTCTACGGATTTATGCTCAATTATCTAACTACTTCAAGAGAGGAAATTGATTGAGGAATTAATAACTAGACTAGAATAAACTATAACACAAAAAGATGGAAGTTTATCAAATAATTAAAAACCTAGGGCAATCGATCGGTCCACCATGCTTATACCAATTTAATCACTACAATATAGTTCGCCAATACTTGGATTGAGGTTCGAATAAATAAAGTATTTCGTTAATTTTTGGTCAGGCATTAACAACTCTTAGATTAACATATGCCAGTACGGTCGCTCAACATAATCAAATCTACCTATTGTAACAAGCCTCTAATGAATACGATCTTTCGATTCTAATTCTTATTAGCTAAACATAACTCATGATATTGCGCAATTACATGAATTAAACAAGCATAAAAAATCAATAGGAATTATTCTAATTCAATCCAAATAAAGAAGAACTTTAAACCACAATCAAAAAGGTATAAACATGACTTCCCTCTCTAAGCCCTAGAAGAAGACTACTCACTCATGATAATGATAAAATCAATAAACATAATCAAAGTAAAAGAATTCATTAAATTAAACAAAGTAAAGAAAAATACCGAATGATTCAAGAACAATGAAAACCAAAATCGATGATCTTTATAATCTTCAAGGGCAAGAGTTAATACAACTAGAGAGAGAGAAACTAAGTGTTTAGCCCTAAAAACGTAGATAATAAGATAGTCCAATTGGAATTACCAAAAACCTATTTATACTTTTTTACAAAACCGGCTAAAAAAGCAAATAAACCCGTTCCGAGAAAACCGCCCGGTCGACCGGGTGAAACCGCCCGGTCGGGCGACGGTGATGAAAAAAACTACGACTGAGAAGTAATTTCGCCCGGTCGACCGGGCAGATCCGCCCGGTCGGGCGCGTAAGCAAAATATCGCCTCTTCTCGCCCGGTTGACCGGGCGAACAAAACTCATGGCAGCAAAATTTTTTGTGGCTCGCCCGGTCGGGCAAAACCGCCCGGTTGACCGGGCGAGAGTGTTTTTCGCTCATTTTTGATGTAATCTTGTCCGAATCACTTGTGCAATGTCTTGAATCTTCTATGGGCTATAAGTGGACCGTTGGACTTCCGTTCTGCAACTCAAATGAGGGTGCTAAACGCTTAATCTGCACAAAAACATCTAACACACGGAAACAAGTCCAAACATATCAAATAGCTCAAGAATCGAGCTCCAATGAGCTCAAATCAACTATCAAAGCTAAAGGAGTAGAGCTAAATAATCTATATAAAATAGATACATCAATAGTCAATGGACCGAGTTGTCTAACTAAAACCAGCCTTCCCTTTGGAAGACGAAATACGGGCGCGACTCCGTATTCCCATGATCTACGATATCGATGAACCTTTTTAACTGAAAAATAGGACACGGTGATCAATCCGGCCCCAGAAAAAGCCATGGCACACTCACCATGTACCCCAACTCCTAATTGTCCAACACTTCAGACGTGCACTAGTCTAAAGCTATTGCTATCCAGTTTCACTTTACATGATTTACCAGTTATTACTTGTTATGACATCACAAGCAACACCAATAATAAAATCAACAAACAATCACAACTTTCTCTTTTTATCTTAGGATTAGATAAGTGATCACACAACTTAACAACCCAAGATTAATTTCACTTTAATCCAATTTTTCTTATTTGTTGAACCTAGCCAACAACCAACTTACCTTTCATAGGTATAAAATATCAACTTACCAAATAAGGCCCTCGGTCCTTATAAAGCAGTGAAATACTCAAAAGGGAACAATGATCAATCATGATCCAATACTAATAAACGTATTAATTCCCCCATGTGAATTAATAAAAATAAAGTTCCCAACCAACATGCTTGCATCAACTTTCCATACAAACATGATATAAATCTCATACTCAACATGTTCACACCACATCATAAAACATGCATAAACCAACATAATATAAACAATATATGAACTCAACATAGTCCTATACATGATACTACATAACTTTCCTTCTTCAAATCATGATGCTACATCAATCAACACATAAGTATGTACGTACTCTGTGTAGACAAACTGAGATGCCACTATAACAAACTTAAAAATCGCCTAGAGAGAATTCTCCGCCTAAAATAACCAATATAAATCCATAATTAATCCTTCATGAATTTACAGCACTAATAAAATACTTTAAAACCCTCTTAAACATGTTTAAAACCTTTCCCAATAATAAAACTTGATTGCTTAACCTCCTAGCATAATACCCACTACACTAGTGGTTAAAATCCATCATAAAACACCATGAAAACACTCTCTCTTTAAAATTCCAGCATTATAACATGAGTTAAAACTCTCTTGAAACATATTCAAACATGCTTAGAATCATAAAGGTAATAAATTTCATAACTTATAATAAACTACTATGTTTTTCTAACTTTCAAAACCCTAAAAATTCATGCTTTGATAATTAAAATCTACTTTAAACTCAAATATGCAAATCTGAATTTTATTTCATCAATACACAAATTATATAACTTAGATTCAATAATAAATCACCAACTTATAAGTTTTAAACATAAATAAATTAAAACAAACCCTAAAGATACAAGCGTTGCATTAAAACAAAAACTTGAGAAGGAAGAAATAACAACCAACCAAAGAAGAGGAGGAAGGGACGTGCGACACGAGGGAGCAGCGGGGGCTGCTGCCGGCGGTGGTCGGCTGCCGTGAAGAACGACGAGGAGGAGAAGGCCGAAGAGGAAGAGAGAGAAAAGAAAGAAGAGGAGGGCCGAAAGTGAGAGGGAAGGAGGAGAGAGAAAATAATGTGTTTAATGTGTGGGGATTTGGGTAAATAAGGATATTTATAGTTTCCCCCCATTAAGGGTCCAATAAAGAGTTGGGCTTTGATGGGTTAATGTCCATAGGTTAAGCTATAAGGTTTGGCCTCCTCACACCCATTTACAAATATTTTTCTAAATCCAATAAGTGTTTCAAACATTTCAAATACTTTTCAAAGCATGACTTTAATAAAATATTGGACTTGCATAAATCATTAAAATAATTTCTTTGACTTTCAAATAGTCAACCTTAAAGAAATAAATCGTTAAAATACTATAATATATTTAAATATAAATAAATATACATTAAAATATATTTATAAAATCCATCAATTTACGGGGGATTACAACAACAATTGCCACCAACTACCAAGTAACAAGCGCAATGATAGATACAAAGATTAATTAGATGAGCAGAGAGCATAGAACCAAGATCGATATGCAATATCTATCATAACTTGAATTTAAAACGGGGTATCCGATTGCACCAAAAACATAGTAGTTAGAAAGGCCTCTAAACTCTTTCGATGACTTCAATAAAAATGTTTGATATTAGAATTATGAAAATGTCAGACTGGGGCTTTACTTGCATCGATAGAACTCCCGATGATACAAATGACAAACAACTAGTATGTTGCATTGTTGCCTGTAACTTCACACAAGAAGTCCCCTTCAGTTACCTCTCTATACTCTCCATGGCCCTGTTTCTTCTGTTCTTGATGCTTCTCAGCTTCTTTCTAAGCAAATAAATCCTAGCGTGAATACTTCAAAGATTTATCATAGCATATCTAATAAGAGTATATAATAGAGTAATACAATGTAAACCTTCAGGGATGCAATCCTCTCAGCATGTAGTTTCTCCAACTCTGGATCCTGGCATTACAAAATGAAACACATAGTTGATCATTTTAGAAGATGCATATGCACATAAGTATAATGCAACAAAAAAGCAAAGTGCTCTAGAACTAACATCCATCAACTCATCAAAATCAATCTCGTCATTAGCTGAACTTGACGCATGTGTCTTCTACTGGCCCACCATTTCTTACAACATCATTAAGTGAACTATTTAGAAGCCTTAAAAACACAAGGAGATGGAGAAACATGCATGCAACCAAAACTCGATCGTACCCCAAATATCAACCACATTATAAAGTTTATTGAGCTTAGCATGACTGATATCTAAGGCTGCAATAGCAGCAAACTATCCGTACTTCCCGTGAAAACAATTTCGCGATTGTTACAGCAATCACGACCGCATCAGAGATTCAAAACATGGAACATGATTGCTCGACTAGCAAACAAATGAGATTCTAATGCACCTACAAAATAAACAGTGCAAGGTTAAATATACATAATTGTATCTGTCTCCTAAAACTGACTATAGCCAGAACATAAAACACAACAAACACCAAACCAAAAAATCGATACAACTGTATCAATCATAACCAAAGCTCGTAATCTAAAGTTTCCACTAGCAAGTTCTTTTATAACTTTGTCAAAGCAAATCATAATCATCTACTAGATCTACTACTTAGGAAGAAACTCAAAACAATCAATATTGATACGAACATTTTTCAGTTGTATATTCAACAACAAACATAGTATATATTAAATCATAAGTGTCGTGCATTGCATTGCAATGATTGTGCATTATAAACACTCAAAAACATCACCATAATTTATCAGCTATATTTATACAACAATCGTGAATCAATATACTAAATTTTCTACACAAAACAGGATAAAAGTTAAAATCAAGAGAAATTGGATATATTATCAATAAAATTTCAGGAAAAAACTTCATCGCATAAAAATTGATTACCTTCTGAAGATTACGGAGATATAAAAAATTAAAAATTAAATTGAACAAAAATACAAAAAACAAAGATATAAATGAAAATAAAAAAGAAATCAAACGAAAAAATAGAGAAATTAAGCGAAAATTAATCCTTTCAGTCTAATTACAAAAAAATAAATTTGACCTAGATCTGTGAATTACAAACGAAAATAAAATAACGAAAATTATTAACTTGAATCTGGAATTACAAGGAGATTAAAATACGAAACAAAAATCAGTAACTAAAAACGAAAAACCTCGAGATCTGCAGCAACGAAGATGAACGACGAGGGGCTGAGAGAGATCTACGAGGTGATGAATGACGGGGTGAGAGGAGGTTGCTTTGTCGCTGAGGAGAGAGGAGGAGGTTGCTTCGTTCGTGAGAGGAGAGAAAAGAGTGAGAGAGGGGGAGATGAGAGAGCTAGGGTTTAGAATGGGGGATAAGAGAGGCGTGGGAGGGAGAATTGAAGGGTCTAAGCTAAGGGAGCAAGCAAACAGAGGAGCGAGAAATGAAATTGGGTGGAGGGAAAACGCTGGTTTTTTCTTCAGAAAAAATAACGAAAAATCTGATCCGGTCCTGTGAACCGGATCAGATTTTAGAAAACCGGAGCAGTTTCTAAAATTTGATCCGGTTCACTAAAGGACCGGATCAGATTCTTCGCGTAGCTTTCCATCCCATTTTTTTAAATGATTTTCGAATGCGGTTTTGTAAAAACTGAATCTGTTACTACGTGACAGATAAGGTTACTTCCACTAGTGTAAGACAATATACTTTAATATGAGTTGGCGTTGTTAATGATAGATGCTTTAATATAAAATAAGTTGTTCAAGTTAACACAATTATGTCTCATAAAGTTTAATATGTTTTATAACTGTAGCCTTGTACCTTCCTAACCGAAGGTGCGACAGTAATGCCTCGACCAAATAGGTGTTCCGCTGCTAATTAGGTCGTTTTAATTAGTGAATCAGTGGTCGGGGCGTTACAAGGGTTCACATAGAGATGCAAATGGGCCTAGCTTTGACTTGAATTAGACTTATATGGGCCTAAGATGGACTCTAATGCTAGTGGACCTAATATGAATGCATGGACTCAAATTTTGATGGGCCTAATATGAATGCAAAATAGACTCTAATGCATATGGGCCTAGAATGAATGCAAGTGAATTGGATGGAGTTATTTGATTGGATTGGATTGGATTGGATTGAAGGTGTTTAGACTGGGCTTAGAATTTTTGAAATTTATTTTTGAAAGGAACCCCTTGTTTTTATCTTTTGTTAGGAAAAGATGATGGATTAATTTTGAAAAATATTTTTTTATTGAAATGTCGTGGTATGATGATGATTAGTAAATATTTTCGAAAAAGGTAGAATAAAAGAAGGTGTAGGATTGATTTTGAAAAATGTAATTTTTGAAATTGATGAATATGGTAAGGTAAGATTGACAGGGATAGCAGGGAGAAGGTGAGAAGAGGTAGACATGCATGACAACTCTGACTCTACAATGACCACTTTAGATGCACTTTTTAGGACAGACTCAACCTTGCATGAAAATACTTTTTTTTTTTTCCGAATTAGGCGAGACCTTTAATTAGACCATGCACTATGCGAATGCAGACAGACAAACATAGGACTGAACGTAGGATCGATCATTACAGCGACTAAATCGACGAAAAGCGGGCGGTGCACAGACTGCGTGCCGCGCAGCATTGCTGCGCACGGCGCACAGCCGTGCGTCTGGCGCGGGAGTGGTGCGCCAGGCGCAACTTAATGCGCTTGGCTCACTACTCCCCGACACGTTTTTCGGTGATTTAGGCGACGTATTGGCCGATTGACGAATTTTCTATTGTTTGTTAGACGCGATTTTAGGAACGACGCATAATAATGACAAATTGACAAGATAATAACAGGCAAAAATTACAATCACATGCAAATGTCATATAACATGGATGCAGAAGTTCCAACCTAAACTCCAGTTTTATGTTTAAAACTATTGGTCAGGTTTAGGTTTAGTCTGAAAGGGTCCATGACTAAGAGATTGATCCCACGCTTCGTACCCCTGCTTAAAGAGGTAGCCACGTGTAAGACGCACTCCAGTTCTCAAGTCAGGAACAAGAGAACAATGCCATGGTTGGGTAGGTTTGCTTATGACTAAGATCCAACACTATCGCTCAGGAAGCTTTTTGGAAGGACAAAGCGCAAACCCCCCGGGAGTGACCTCACACATAGAACATGTGCTAATGAGGCAAGGTAGATTGTCCTTATGGTGGCTGAACAATAGCCATGCATATGAAAAACTGTATATTATTCAAAGGAATAAAAGGAGAATGAATCGTATATTTCAAGTTTCACCCACTCATTTAATAAAATTTAATTTTTTTTAAAAATCCTCTCCAGTGGAGTCGCCAAATTGTTGGCGTGTTTTTATTTCGCCTATGCGGGATGAGCGCGTATTAGATTTGACTACCCCACTGTAAAGGTTTTATTGAAAATATGTTTTGAAAAAAGTCGCCAACAATTCTTTAAAGGAAGAATCATAAACCTAATTGGATATGGGAAACCGTAGGGACAAAATAGGGACTTATCCAATGTAGATTTCCCCGTCCTGACTCCATAGATGGTCAAAATGAACCAAAGATCGAGTTCGGGGGTGAGGGTACGAATATGGTCATAATGAACCAAGTTCGCCCATTGTTGGCCTCTACTAAATATCGATTCACAATAAATTTTATGCCAAAGAATAATCATATAATGTTTTAAACACCCTAAGAAAATAATTAGTCTAGGTTGGTTCAGGAAACACATAAAAAGACTAATTTTTTAGTGATATGTTATTACGCAATCAATATTACAGGGAACCTAGCAGGTTGTCCAAATTAATCTGATTAATATTAGAACAGTTCTTTAGGTCTTTGATTAGCAGGATTAACATGTGGGGTGATCAAAGCAATAAAGCAGGACAATCATATAATATGCATAGAATAATCAGGCAAGCATATAATAATGTATAAAAATAAATAAAAAGAAGGAAAAAAGGTTTAGAATATACATTAGAGCGATTTTATATTAAAGATCTACATCAGGAAAGAAAACAATTAGTAACTTCAATATAAAACTAATTTATTTAAGGACCCTCAGGAATATACCGTGACTTGGGTCTGCGAGATTGACAACCTTCGGGACGAGCAATCGTGAAGCCTGAAAATCTGAATGTGTATGTATAGATTTGAATGTATTTATGTTTGAAAGGTATGAATTTTGTACGGAGGTTTTGTATAAATCGTAAAGAGGTTCGTATAATATTCGTCGAGTTCAAAGTGTGTTAATGTGAAAAATCTGTTATTAAATATGTATGGAAATCAGGCCTATTTATAGGGAAAACAACACTGCGCCTCACGCACCAGCTGCGTCTAGCGCAGGCTGACGTGTCAAGCGCATGACGCGGCATGCCCAGTAGAAAGCGTACACGTGGCACGCATTTTGAAAAAGGTAAGAAAGAAACTCTGCGCCTCACGCAGAGAACTGCGCTTGACGCATGACTCTGTGTGAGTAAGAAATCCACGTGTCAGGTGCAGATTAGTGCACCTGACACAGGTGGACCAAGCTGCGCCTGACGCACAGACGTGCGCCAGGCGCAAGGCCCTCCGCCGGTCGCAAGTTGGTGCGCTAGGCGCACCAGCCTGGCTCCTGACGTGCCTTCGCCAGCTTTTCTAAAAACACGTTTAAAAGATTTTCTTTTATCCTTTAATTCCAGAAATCTGATTTTACGGGATAAAATTTAATTTTAACTATAAAAAATATCTTTTGAAAAATATTTATTTTATTTAATTAATTATTATTAAATAATTAATTGGGCTTTTCAAAGGATTTGGCTCAAAATACAATTAATTATCATGAATAATTAATTGGGCTTTAGAATAGGACTTTAACACTTTTCGAAATGGTTTTGGGATGGCTTTTTAGAATGCTCTACCCTTGGGTCGGACCAATTAAGACCATTGTATGTTTCATCATCAGATCCTTAAATGGGGAGACACGATTATGTGTCTACACTAGGGTGCTTGGAAACTCTTATTGTTGCTGCTTATCCATTATCGTGAATATATGACGTTGGATCTTAGGTTGATGAGACTTGACTAATATACATTTTTTTTCCTTTGAGGAGACAGGATTGATATATGATAATGAAAATTTGTGAGTGATGTTGCACACTCTAAATATGTTGCAATTGCTAATATTATTAACGCGTTATGAAAGAACTACCATTGGTTGCATTTCTAGGCATGTAAATGGTTAAATTGTGATGGCAGCTAGCCAATCACTTCACTATTGGTCTATCGCGAGTATTCGCAACTGGTTTTGATCTTGCTGCGAATGGCTTTTGCGTTGGGTTTTGGTCCCAACCTGATTGGCTTTTACTATGGGATAATGACAGGGAAACTTATCTATGACGGCCCCTTATATGAGAGGCTCATGACAGGATGTCTCATTGTGATTGGTCTTTTGCAATGGGCTAACAACGGTATTTCTAGCATTAAAAGAGCAATTTCTTGTAGTGGTGTAGCAAAAGAGGTATATACTTTCAGGTCGCAAGTTTCTCGTTAATAAGATCCTAGAAGACATATATCTTGTTATACCCTTTCATAATATCAGTGGCAACAAAAACCCAGCTTGGTTTTGACTTACAAATTCTGCTATAACAATATAACACAATGTATCATACTAGTCATAATTTTTGTAGTAGTTCTATAAACAATTGCATAAGACCTTTATAGTATATATAGTACTACTATATAGTTGTAAAATCATAGAATTACTGGTATATCCCATAATTATGCGTTGAATTCTTTTTATGCGTTGAAATACTGGTTGAATTCTTTGATCTTAGTAATCGTCTAAAGGAGGTTATATTAGTAACTGAATTATTCTACAAAAGAGAAACTAAGTAGAATCTATGAAGAAACAAACATGAGTGAAGTGATGTTGAATTGCCCAGCTCATTGCATAAAGGCAAGAGATAACTTCTGCATGGAGGGTCGAGTTTGTTGTGCCAAACAATATGTTACTTTGAGCGGTACCCTGACGAACTTGCCCTAAGTTAGCCCTAAAGAACCTGGTCGTATTTCATGCGCTTGCTTAGGTGGGTGAATAAAACTCAAATTGAAGATGTGTTGTTGTGTACTCCATTTGATGATGAAATTGATAAAAGTGGTTCTCTCTTTGTGCAATATCCATACCATTAGTTGAACCTCGGAAAATATTTTCATTTATGTGCGTCCAAAGACTCTAGAGAGAAATAGTGAAGTTTATAAGCCTGTTACTATGAAGACCATCCTCGCTTTTGAAGAGCATGATATGGTTAATGATCCAATCAGTTTGATCAGCTAGATCATATGTAATTGTTGGACTCAAATCTTGATTTTGGTTCCAGAAAGACGAATCAGTAATACAATAAATTGATGATTATGAGTTTCAATATAGTTAGCACAAACATAGCATTGGATATCCAAAGACACACCACATTTGTGAAGATTCTCTCTTGTAGGTAGTCTGTTATGAACAACTTTCCATAAAAAGGATTTCCAATTTGGAGAGATAGGTAGATGCCATAGACTTTTGAATACATTTCTACCCTGAGATAAATTAGTAGAAGAATGTCTCCAAACAAGAGAATCAATAGTGGACATCCTGGCATAAGCACTTTTAAGAGTAAACTTACCGGAGGGATGACCCATCCAATACAGATTGTCATCTTCATCATTTGTAGACAGCTCCATTGATAAGATGCTTCTAGCATCATTGAAGCTAAAAATCGCCTAACTAAATCTTGATTCCACGAATGAGAAGTATGGTTAATAACATCAGACACTTTTAGACTTTGGGCTTAATGTAAGCTAATATCTGAGTGAACCACAGGAATCTCATTATTCACCCAACGATTAGAAAAAGCTTTAACACATCTGTCATTTCTAATTTTCCAAGCACAACCTTTGAACATAGTGACTTCAACACGCCTTAAACCCCTCATCCCCCAGGACAAAAGAGAAGAAGAAGACAAAGTTCTTCCTGTTAACATAAGGCTGAGGCCTCTCACATTAAAAAATTTCGAGAGGAGAAGATTAGGGTATCTAGAAAATTCTCCAAACTTGTTTCATCAGAAGACAAGCATTCAAAATATTTGGAGAGCGAATCCCAACACCCCCATAACCTTTGGGGAGGTGAGAGACATCCTTCTTAACCCAACAAATACCTTTACGACCTTTATTAGCCCATAAAAAGGAGTGTAAAAGGAATTTAATTTTGGTCGTAGTTCCCATAGGATTAGGCAGAGAGTGAGAGAGGCCATGATATGAGAAGTCATTGCAACCAAAATAGTATTTATCAAAATGACCTTTAAATTGAAGGAAAGGAGAAGGAAATTCCACTCATGCGCTCTTTTAGTCACTTTGTCAACAACAAAACGAAAGTGTTCTGATTTTGAGTCAGTAATATCAATACACACGCCGAAATGAGTACCAAATTTTGAACAGGGGTAACACATAATATGTCTTTGAACAAAGTTTTTTCGAAAGTAGAGGTGTTCGGGCTAAACTTAATAACTGATTTAGAGAAATTGATTTGTTCCCCAGAAATCAAGCAAAACCTAGAAGTAATCTTTGAGATTGAATTACAAGCTTGTGGGTGGTGCGAAAAAAAGAGGGCGTCATCAGCAAAGAAAAGGTGTGTAATTTTTGGAGAATGCGTAGTCACACTAATACCCATAAACTCACCAAGATCTTGACCTAAAGATAGCATTAGAGAATAAATCTCCATACAAAAGAGGAAAAGATACGGGGAAAGTGGGTCTCGTTACCGAAGCCACACTTAGTATTGAAATTTTCTGAAGCTTGACCATTAATCAACAAGGTATAGGAAACAGTAGACATGCAATGATAAACAAGGTTAATCCAAAAGGGGGAAAACCATAGGCTTTGAGAACTCGGGTAATAAAAAGCCAATGAACCCTATCATAAACCTTACTCGTGTCAAATTTTAGTGCAGCAAAGGTATTGGAATTGTTCTTTCTTTGATTAATATAATGGATGAGTTCATGAAATATGATAGTATTATCACTCATTAACCGTCCTGGAACAAAAGCATGTTGGTATTCATTGATAAGGAAAGGAAGAATGAGCTTGAGACGGGCTGCTAAGCACTTTGAGATGCATTTGTACAGGGTATTACACAGACTAATTGGCTTTGATTAGGTAGGGTTAACTGGGGAATCAATTTTTGGAATTAAAACCAGTAAAGTTCTATTTCATATCATGATTTAAGAATATTACCAGTGTAGAAGAAATGTTGAACTCCCTTGATAACATCCTTCCCAACAATATCCCAATGCTGATAAAAAAATTATGCTGTAAAACCATCCAGACCAGGAGATTTACACTTTCCAATAGCAAACATGGCTTCTGAAGCATCACTCAAAGGATGAGAAACAATCTGGCTTTGTTGATGACTCGTTGGTTGAATATCCAATTCACAAAGAACCATATTAATCTCATCTAAATTACTCGAGGAAGGATCATGTTAATATCTTTAAAAGAATTTAGAACTTCTTGATGAATCTCATAAGGTTCCGTAATCCATTGTCCATCCGATTTTTGAATATGAGTGAGCGAATTTCTAGTCAACTTTAATTTTTCTTCAATTTTGCATAAAGGAGTTTAGAAGGGATGTTGCCAAATAAAGACCATAGCAACTTCATTCGTTGTTGCTTAAACACATGTCCTTCCTTCAAATGATGGATAGTATGTTGTAAAGAATCAAGATATGTTTGAGCTTGGGCTATATTGGAAATATCCAAGCCTTGGTCCCCCAAGTTGTCACAGATAACCTTCCAATTGATACCTTGAAATTTCTTATGAGCAAGGCACTAAGGCTTAATCTTTTTGATAAGCAACTGTTGATTTTTAGTGAGAATAAAAGCTGGAGATCCGAAAAAGGGAGTTGGCCAAAGTTGTTCAATATATTCCCGTATCTCAGGTATTGATAAGCACCAGTTCTCTAATTGGTAAGGACGTCTATTACCATGATTAACCACATTGTTGTCATAAATAATCGCTGCATTATCAGTGCATAATATTGGTTCATGGATTAAAACGTCATTTGGATGAAGAAGTTCCCAATAAGAAGTAGAGTAGGCCCTATCTAAATGTTCCATTATAAGAGTTGAGCCATACTTCTTGTTTGTCCAAGTATACCCACATCCCAAAAATGGTACTTCTACTAAAGACATTGAAATACGACATTGCATGACATCATCCCATCCTCTAATAGAAGCATTCCCCACCCCCACCCCCACTCCCACCCCCTAAAATTTATCCTCATAAAACTCCAATTGGTTAAATTCACCAATAAGAAGTCAGTTCGGGTACTTGGTAATGAGGTTATAGAGTTGAACCCAAACAAACTTTCGATCTTGAAATCGAGGCACACAGTTTACAAAACACACATACCATTGATGACCACTCATTTCAGTTATAGACACTAAAAGATAATTTTGAGAGGACTCTAGACCAACTACATGATAATTAGACCAACCATGGTAAACAAGCCACGACTTGACTAACATCACACTTCGTTTCAGAGGTAAAGAAAAACATAGGATTATGCCGACGAACTAACCACTTAACATATAGAAATGCAAGGGAGTGGTCATCATTAAGACCCTGTGCATTTCATGAGATTAACCTTATTTACCCTGTAGAGGCTGTGAAGTGCCATCCTCTACACCATTTAGGAGTTAAAGAAAGAGCCAAGGAGAATTGCATCTCCATCATGTCATCAGATTCCTTAGAAGAAGGTGAATTACGCTGCTTCTTAGTTACCACATCAAACTTAACCTCAGGTGCAGTGCGCTTCCCCACCAGCTTCGAAGTGATATCTTCATCAGTCTCTACTCCTAGATCCTCAGCCATGACAACATCCGTTAGAGTCTTTGACTTCCAAGACCCTTCCATTGGATCTGCATTCCAGAGCAGGAACCCCCTTTCCTTTCCCACCTTTCCCATTTAAGTTTGCGCCTCTTCAAATACCAATCTGTTGAGAGAAAGATTCTGACATTGATACTCTCTAAATCATTAACAGATTGAGCACACTATAATTGGCCTAAGTTGAGAAGCTTTCTTGGCCATAAATTATCTAAATCATTAACAGATTGAGCACACTATATATAATTGGCCTAAGTTGAGTCTTGGCCATAAATTATCAGCCACTGACGTTCCAGCAGCACTGGTGTAAAGAGAAGGTAATGACTGATGAGGAGACCGTGGGGAGTTCGGTGGATCACATTCAATTATTGGCGGGCTATGCTGACTTGTTGAAGAGTTTGAGAAAGTGGAGAAATGAGAAGTAGGAGAATGATTGAAGGCAGGAGCATTAGGATGAACCCTTCTTGGTGAGAAACTGTGTAATAACCTACCTACGCAATCTTTATAGCCTCTTATTTCTACTATACTTCTTATAAATTCACTTCTTTTATACAACCACAATCCTACTCTTGTAATAGAAGTATTTTTTATATGCTCCTATGCATAATCAAGAAACTATATTGAATATGGATCTTATATAAAGAATATTATGAACAATATCTAGTGATATAGAAATATATTATTTTAATTAAATATTGTAGACATAGTTATACTTAATTTATATTGTAAAATATTTTTTTTAAAAATGTCGAAGTCCAACACTATATGTGTATTCTTATCTCTATATAACTCTATTTTTAGAATCATGACAATTCTAGATGGCACTCTCTATACTTCCGAAAAGATCCTCTTTTATAAAGATATATTAGTTTTGAAACCCATATAATGCACAGGTTGAATTGTTATTAAATGTCATTTGTAATACTGTTTTATAGATATAAATTGTTTTTATACCCATGCAAATTGCACTAATTCACTTATTTATCAATTTTTTTAATATTTGAACTTTGTCGTGTGCGTACTTTTAGATTGGTCATTTGGTTTCATTCAAGTACAAAAGTATTTTATGATGTAGAATAAAGATTCCATGTTACTCTCGATGGTTCAATATTTGTACATACCTATATATGAGTATGCAAATAGTAATAACCTTAAATCATTGGCTTATAACTTAGTTTGTTTAAGGATGGAATCTTATAAGATCGAAGTGGCAATTAGTTATAGAATTGAAATTTTTTTTAGTGTTAGAGCTAGTGTTTTAAAAAAGCTATAAATATTAGCTTTTGAGGATAGGAGTAGCTTTTTAAGTAGCTTTTGAAGATTGAATAAAGTTTCTTTTTGTTATTTTTTAAACTACAACTAGTTTTACCGAACACTAATTATCATAAAAGCGATTTTATTAGTCTAGTTCTAACAGCTAAAAGCTAACACCTAACTAGTCCAACAACCGACAGCTAATGTTGCAGCTAATATTTACCGTAACAACTACTTTTGCCAAACACACCTGTTAAAGATGATAAATTAATAAGTGTAAATTAAGTAAAGTAGGCAGTTTGTAAATTCTTGTAATTGATTAGCTTTGCTTAATTTAATGTTTGATTTTATATTTGCTTGATACTTAGAGATTCCCTAAACAAAAAAAAATTGTTATTGAAAGTTGTTACATATGTTGCCTATATGTGTTTTTATTTATATTTACAATTTATCGTTTTCTCATTCTCCGAGTGATATTTTAGTTTACGATTCAGCAAATGCGTTGAGTAATTTTCTTTTTCATCAATACCTTCGAATTTTTCAGAATTTATCATATACCCTTACTTTTTCTTATATTACCATATGCCCTTAATGACTAATGATTGTTAGCTTTTTTTGGCCAATAACCTCTAATTCCATTACGAAACCCTAGTTAATCTATATTTCATTCATTTGTCCCAATAGGCGATCATTAAAACATCTATATATGGTCAGAAAGAGGAAAAAGAGTTATGAAGGAAGAGAGAGAAAAAAGAGTCATATAAGGTATTGTAATGTTTGTCAATGATTGGGTCATATACATAAAGGTTATTTAGGGTTTGGTAACGAAATTAGGAACTAGTGATAAAAAAAAAGCTAATGGTGTTAGTCATTAAGGGCATATCACATGGTAAATTTTTAAGAAATTGAGGGTATATAGTGAATTTCGAAAAGTCAGGGATATTTGGTGGGAAAAAATTACTCGAAGATATTTAGTGAGAAATCCATTACATGATAAATATCCTTCTCATAAAGAGATTGATAATCACACTAACAGAAATAATGTTTTTGCTAAAAAGTACAAATATTACCAGCATTCTAATATATGGCACATAATTTGATTGTAGTTCATAGGCAATGACACTAAATAAACATTGTAATTAAAAATATGACGATGTGTAAAACCAAAAGAAGACTAGACCAAAAAAAAATGTTGGGTAGCTGGAAACAATTTTACATTATATTTGATGAGATAAAATATCATGTGGATATTTATTGCAAATAAATTTCTTATCTTTGGTAGGTTTCCTAACACACAATTAGAATTATCGTTAGTTTGTAAACTATCAATATTGATCAATGGAAATCACTCCAGGGAGCTTTATTGAATCTAATATAGTATCACAACATTAGTTTTCCAATTAGCTTCCACACTATTTTTTTATTTTGTTTCCCTTGGGCAGTTCCCTTTCCTTCTAGAAGTGAGCCTAGGTGTCTGGAAAATGATATTTAGCTTCCAGCAACCGTAACATCACAAGGAAGAAACCCAGGGTTCAAGGGGATTACTTCAGGCAAGGAAGAAACTCCAACAACATTGTGTCTGGAAAGTAGGGAATTGACAACGTATTTTGGCTTCTAAGGAAAAATGGGTACATGGTCAAAGGCCAGTCATAAAGGATGACGTATCTCTACTTGCGGCCGCTTGTTTAAGGGTTGCGGATCTCATTCTATCGATAGCCAGGTTGGGATAATAATAGGAAAATTCATAGCATTTTTGTCCCATCTAGTGCTCACAAGATCCTAGGTATGGAGCTTCCGAGTAACTCGAATATTCAGAATGCCTTATATTGGCCACAAACGAAATCTGGTGAGTACTCCACCAAATCAGCGTACGCTCTTGTTCTTCAACAATAATAAAATGATATTTGCAGCATGACAACTCCAATGCATTTGCGTTTCTTTCGCATTATTTGGAGTCAGACCATCATGCCAAAATGAAAACTATTTCTATGGTTACTTTGGCATAATAGCCTCGCGACTGCGGACAATCTCTTTTGTCGGGGACTTGAGGATTTAGACAGCTGCTCTATTTGTTTGGGTGAAGTGGAATTTTGCCATCATCTTTTCTGAGTATGTCCGCTTGCTTCTGAAGCGTGGACTATCACTAATTTACATAGTCGCGATCTAGCCAATACTCAATTACCTTTTACTTAATGGCTTATGCAACATATCATCAGTTTCACGGAGGATAGAGGTCTTGATGGTAGTCAATTGATATCTTATGTAGGTACCCTTTGGGCTATATGGACAACTCATAATGATCAGGTTTTCAGACGCATTCGCACAACAGTCGAAGTCCTTCAACAACATATTGAGGTTTGTAATCAACAACATTTGATCTTCTCCCATGAGCAATTGGTAACTTCTATACAGGAACTGAGGGGTGGGCAGACCCCGAGGTTTACTTTTGCAAATCTTGGCCGTCATCAGCAAGCGACACCAGAGGTGCTTATACGAATAGATGGCTCATGGGTTAAAAATACACAACAAGGGGGTGTTGTATGGGTTGCTACTTTTCCTGGAATAAATATCACCACCAGTCATGCTCAGAGGTTCCAAGCATCATCAGCCCTACACACTGAAGCTAAAGCTTGCCTCTTTGCTTTGTCTTGGGCTCGGTCCACCTCACTTTCTTGCATCATGATTTACACGAATTCGGATGTACTTGTTCGTCTTCTGCAATATTACTGGCATTCGACATGTTGCAGGATTGTTTCATTGGTGTCGCCTCACAAAGGTCCACAGGAATGATGTTGTTCCCGCTCATGAGTTAGTTAAAGCTTTGTAGGAACTCTAGTTGCCCTTTTCTTTCATTTTAGGTTTGTTTTTTCCTTTCCTTGCGCCAAACCTCATCATCTTTGGCCAAGTTTAATTTATTTGCCAACAAAGTGGAGCACTTTAGTTAATTCATAATTGGTTTTGTTAAAATAATTGTTTCTCTAGTGCACAAGCACAACCCACCTGATTCCATATTTTGTTGGCCACGTGAGAATTTTTTGTTGGCCTAATTTTTTTTTCTTTGATAACAGGTCAATCCATAACTATTTATATAGTGGACTACTTGCATTTATGCCTTCTAACTTCTATTTCTAACCTATGCGCTATGTCTACATTTCTCTTATCCACCTTCTCTATGCTAACACCTTCTAATGTTTGGTTTATTTTCTTGGCTTTTGATTAGCTTTTAGTTGATTTTACTGTCTCTTTTAGGTTAGTTAGGCTAATTTGCTTCTATTTTCTTTAAGTTGTGCAATATTCCTCCTTTCTGCATTTTCTTTGGGTGTTTGGTTCGATTTTAGGACTTAGGAGCATGCTTGGAGGACATTTGCACAAACCCGAGGCAAGGAAGTGAAGAAATGGGGCATCGAGGAGCTCGAAAAAGGAAAAGAAGATGACCAAAGACTGACCCGAGGGCCTAGGTCAATAAACCCGACCAGGTCAGCCCTGACCCGAGGGATTGACCCACACGGGTCGACTTTGGGAGCCAAGCCATTTCAATCTTGATGAAACGACCCGCCCGGGTCGGTTCCCACCCGAGCGCTCGGGTCGGATCACCCGCCCGGGTCACTAGGTTTTCCGGAAATTTTATTTTCTTAAACTCTCTTGTGTACGGGGGTTTTATTGTAATTGTGTTTAGTTTATTTTAGGACTATATAAGGCCAACTCCTCTCATCTTAGGTTAAGCTATTTTTTACATTCTAATTAGGAGAGAATTATTTTGAGTTTAACATTCAAAGTTTAGAACCTTAGGAGAAAGAAAGTTGAGGTTTGAAGCTTTCGAACCCCATTTCATATTTATGCAAGATTAAACGTTGGTAATTTCTTGTTTATTTCACTTCCTCTTTTTCTAATCTTATTTAGTTCATGTGTTGTTTGATTATATCTCGTTTTTATTAGTTGTTATATTCCCCTTTTTTCTATATCCTCCATGGTTATGGTGATGAAGTCATTTCAAGTTTTGGTTTGTTTTATTTCCATGATTTGTGAGTAGTTCCTTACTAGGGGAAGGGACGTAGCCTTCATTTACTCTTTGGATCCTAAATCTATGTTAAGGGGTCAACATTTGAGGTTAAACTTGTGATTAAATTTGTTTGATTTGGTTTGTTGGGTGATTGATCACTTTGACTTGCATATTTGGAATCCCTAGTGAAGGATCGAGAGATGAAGTTAGGGATATACTAAATTTGGTTGCTAGACTAGGATTTTCATGAAAATAGGTATTTTATAGTTTAGGGATGCTTGATTAATCATGTTGTTCTTGATTTAGCTAGATTAGTTGATCATGCCATGAGAATAGGTCATGAGTGACTAATTAAGCTCCTCTAATTAGCTCGAGAGAGTAATTAGAGTTCCTATGTGCATGATTTCCCCTTGTGATCCCCCATTTGTTTCCCCTTAGCTTTGAGGTTGTATTCTTGGATTGATTGTTGGTGAATCCCCTAATCCCCTAGTTTCTTTATCCTTGATTTATCTCCTTTCTTTGCCTTACTAATTTGTTTTGTCAATCTCCTAGTTATCTTAGACTTTAGATTTGTTATCAATCTTTCAAGAAAAAACCCAAAAATAGATTTAGCTCATTGTAATTAGCGAATTAACTCTTGCTTAACCTTAATTCCTTGTGGATTCGACCCTTTACTTGCCCTATATTGGGTAGTTTAGGTATTTTTGGCGTGTTTACAACGAGCCCATCACCTTCACACATCGATGCCCAGAACATGATATAATCTATTATATTCCTAATAGCTGCAAGTGATGCCACTCGAATCTGAAGATACTTAACTATGTTATTTATGCGTTTCGTACTAACCTTAAGTAAGGGTCTCGTTTTACATCCTTGCTTTAGTCCTTCCAACACAACCAAGGCTTCTGACAGAAGAGTCGAATTCGACCAAACCTTTCTACTTCCTTGGTCGTCACTTCCTCTATATCTGCATGTCCAAGCTATTGCCAGTTGCCACCCTACTCTCCTCCGTAATTCCTCTTTTTTCACAGATCTTCCAAGCTCCATCCACTTGTACCTCGATCGATAACTTCTTGATCCTTATTAAGGTTTTTTGTAATACCCCATATTTTTGAGTTTTTATTTAAGTAATCAAAATATTTATTTTCTAAAATAAACATTTTAAGCAAAGGGTATTCTAAAATAGACTTGATGCCAGGAACTGGACCTATTACAAAGGCTCCATATAGAATGGCTTTAGCTGAGATGAAAGAGTTAAAAGTTCAGTTGGAGGAGTTGTTGGATAAAGGGTATATAAGACCTAGTTCGTCTCCTTGGGGTGCACATGTATTGTTCGTGAAAAAGAAAGATGGTAGTTTGCGATTGAGCATTGATTACCGGGAGTTGAACAATGTGACGATAAAAAATAAGTATCCGCTTTCGAGAATAGATGATTTATTTGATCAGTTGAAAGGAGCGGGGATTTTCTCGAAGATAGATTTGAGGTCAAGTTATCACCAATTGAGGATTGCTGAGGGTGATATTCCTAAGACTGCGTTTAGGACGTGTTATGGTCACTATGAGTTCACAATGATGTCGTTTGGTTTGACCAGTGCACCTGCAGTGTTCATGGATTTGATGCATTGGATTTTCAGGCCATATTTGGACAAATATGTGGTTGTGTTTATAGATTATATCTTGATATATTCGAACCATCAGGCCATATTGTGGTCAAACCATCAGACTGAGGAAGCAACATGGGAAGCCGAAGCGGATATGCGCAAGAAATATCCGGAGTTTTTTTTCCGAGGTTAGTTGTCGAGTTATGGGGTCGTAACTCCTTTTTAAGGGGGGTAGAATGCGATAGAGTTTCGCGCTTTTACCATAGTTATTGTATTTTAACATATTTTTGAGTCATTATATGCATTTTAGACATGAGCATTTGAGTCAGAAACTGAAATTTTGGATTTTAATCCGTTTTTGGAAAGTGATTATGATTTTTTGTCTTAAGTTTCGAGGTCGAAACTTCTTTTAAGGGGGGTAGACTGTAATACCCCATATTTTTGAGTATTTATTCAAGTAATTAAAATTTTTATTTTCTAAAATAAATATTTTAAGCAAAGGGTATTTTAGCAATTTCACTCGTTTTAAATTATTTTGGCGGAAGATGGCGCTAAAATTGAATTTGTTAAGCTTTTGGTTTAAAATCCTAGTCAAAAAATTAAAAAAAAAAATTTGTTTTTGGGCCATATTTTTTGACGAGATTCATAGTAAATGAGGAGAGGGTTTTGTTTCCTAAAACTTTCAAATTTATGGTGGAGGTTACAAATCTTGGTTTAATCTCCAAATTTATGGTGAAGGTTACAAACTATTTAATTAATTTTGGAAATTAAGTACTACCTATTCTACTCCTATAAATACTCCATACCTTAAGCCATCTTTTCCACACAAAAACTTTGAAGAATCCATACTCTCTTACTTCAAGGTTCTTCTCTTTCTTTTCTTATCTATTCTAGTTTTATATTTCTTATTGAAGTTCCAATTTTCTTTGGGTTAAGAAAAAGATTTTCATGTTTCTTACTCAAAAATATTATGCTCATGATAGGTTATTCATGTTTAAGTTCATGTGATAAGTTACTTATTAGATTTTTATATTATTGGTTTGTTAGGAGATCGTTCAAGATTAAGACTAAGTGGAGATACTAGTATACTCTCTGTGCAAGATCAAGGTACGTTATGTAGCTAGATCTTTTGAAATGTGGTTTTATGTGATAAAGTTGTTTATTGATTTAATGGTTGGATTGGTTTAGAAATTTGGTTTAAAATGGTTATAATATTTTATTATTCACTCTTGGAAGTGAAAAGAAAGAATGATTTTATCAATCATTTTTATATAGAAGTTTTGTTATCTTTTTTGGAATATTAAATTAGTTTTACAAGGAAAGGTTGATTGGTTTTTATGAACTTTGAATGTTCAAAAAGTTGTTTATGAGAAAAAGAGATTTATTCATGACTTACAAGTCATATTATTATTATTACCACTTGATTAACATCAAGAAGGGTTCATGCTTCAAAGTCCACTTGTTGGCAATTATTGTTACCCCTTGATATAGATCCGTGATGGGATGACTAGCTTGGGGGTGTGCACACTTAGGAAATAGAAGGGGAGATAAGAAGAGGAATTGTTTTCAAGATTATTTTTAATCCAAGTTATTTGGAAAGAGTTTGTTCTTAAAAATTTATTCTTGAATTATTATTCAAGTGTTTGGATAGAGTTTGTTCTTAAAAGGTTATTCTTGAATTATTATTAAAGTGTTTGAAAATAGTTTATTCTTAAAGAGTTATTCTTGCATTATTAGTGATGGAATTTTCAAAATGAAAAATATTGCAAACTAACAAATGTGTTACTTATCTAGTACATTTCGTACTCAGTTTTATACTGATGCGTATTTCCTTTTTCCTATTTGGCTTTCACTTGTTTACCTTTTTGGTAAGCAGTTTGCAGGTGAATTTTGGATGTGCATGGGAGCATACTAGGAAGGGGATCTTCACCTAGATTAAGGTGTTTTATTTATTTTGAGTATTGAGACAATATTTACTTTTATTAATAAAGAAGTATTATTATTTTTGGTGAAAGTCTTTCGCTGCAGGTTATTTTGTTAGTTAGTAGTTGGTTGCTGAAAACGTGTTAGTCACGTGGCGGTAATACTCCTAAATAACTAAATTATTTACTAAATTATTTATTTAAAAGCGAGTAATTTGGGGGTGTTACATTTTCGACAGTCCAAATATGTTTCCTTTGCCGTGTTTTCGGTCCGTCGGGGGCTATGGGGGTTGAGCATGTCTTACACTCTTACTTGGTAGCGAAGTCGTGTGAGCAGTTTTCCATCTCGTAAATTCTCGCATAATAGTTGGAATATCCTTAATGGGTTGTATTTACAAATGGGATATTATCTCAGATAACCCTGACAAATAACCCTTTTTTCCCAAATAACCGCTACATTGTCACCCCGATCGCGGATAACCCTAAATTTGTAATTTGTCATTGAACATGACGGAATTGCACTTGGTTTCACTTTGGATGGGTTTGACGCCATTTAAGAAGGTTATTGATGGCTATTCAAAAGGATGTTCATTAATTTTTTGATGCACAATTCAAGGGTTTTATTTTTTTGCAGCAAAATATTAATAAGGCGTCAAACCACTTTCTTCAAATTTAATGCCATCAACCACCTTTTTAAATGGCGGCAAACCCATCCAAAGTCTAACCAAGTTAACGCCGTTTGTAATTCGGTCATGTTTAATGATAAATTATAAGTTTAGGGTTATCTGCGATAGGGTGACAATGTGGGGGTTATTTGGGAAAAATGGCTATATGTCAAGGTTATCTAAGATAATATCCCTTTAAATATTTGGAAGACAGTCTCATTGTAATGACACCAGAGGCTCCATAATATAGCCACCAGTTGCACCGCTGCTTCCTCCATCCTTGGTCTCGTTTTCTCGAAATGTAGATAATTATTTATAACCTATTGCGAGAGAAGGATGCCATATTGTTGTTCTACCCTAAACCCTAAGTGTGATGCTGCCCGCACATGCATGGCAATGTTGCAGTCTCGAAACACATGGTCACTTGTTTTGTTCTTGGTTTTGCATAATCTACAGATCTGGTCTGTCATGACTCCCTATTTTTGGAGTGCCGGGACTAATGGTAGTATTCCATTGATCAATCGCCAAATAAAGTACTTCCATTTGGGGAAGATGTCGCATCTCCATAAGTATTTCCAAAATCCCTGCTTCCCTGAAGCTTTTGCTTATACTAGGCTCCAATATCGCGACCTTATCATATACTCTCTGTTTCTAGAGGGTATCCAAATGACCTCATCTTGCTTCTTGGTTATTGGAAGATACGTGCTCATAATTGCTTTAGATGTGTGTGATTCAAACCTTTCCCATATCTTTTGATGATTCCAGGATCCATCTATGCGAATTAATGTGCTAACAATTTCCCATGACAAGTGTTCTTTCCCAGCTTTGACCCGTGTTAGTGTCAAGCCGGTTGGTTCTTGTGCCCAGTTGGACTCTCCTATCATAATCTCTGCTCCCGTGCCCACTCTAACACCAAGCTTATCGTGGAGTTCCTTAGTAACACGCACAACGCTTCGCATTGCATAGGACGGTCTTCTTACCGTCGTACCCTTTTTTCCAATCTATAGAGTCGACTGTGTATATTTCGCATTCAATACCCGCCTTACCAATAAATTTAGGTTTCTATGCAGCCGTCAGCATTATTGAAGACTAGGTTTTTTTCAAGGCCTTTATGTCGCGCAATCCTAATCTTTCTGACGGGTCGTTGTATACTCGCCAAATATAACCTAATTTATCCAATATAGGATAAGTATAGGGTCGAAATCCACAAGGAAGTAGGGTTAAGTCAAGAGTTAATTAGCTAACTACAATGAGCTAAATCAATTTTTGGGTTTTGATTGAAAGTTTAGCAATGATTCTAAATTCTAATTAAACTAGGAAATTTGTAAAGTAAATCAACGAATAATTAAAGGAGATAAGACAAGGGTAAAGAAACTAGGGGATTAGGGGGATTCACCAACACTCAATCCAAGAATTCAAACATCAAAGCCAAGGGGAAATAAATGGGGGGTCACAAGGGGAAAATCACGAACATATGAACTCTAATTACTCTCTCGAGCTAATTAGAAGAGCTTGATTAGTCACTCATGACCTATTCTCATGGCATGAGCAACCAATCTAGCCAAATCAAGCACAACATGATTAATCAAGCTTCCCTAAACTAGAAAATGCCTATTTTCATGGAAATCCTAGTCTAGCAACCAAACTTAGTTTATTCCTAGCTTCATCTCTCAATCCTTCACTAGGAATTCCAAATATGTAAGTTAAGTGGTGATCAAGCACCCAACAAACCAAGTAAAACAAGTTTGATCAACAAGTTCAACCTCAAAAGTTAACCCCATAACTTAGATCCAAGATCCAAAGAGTAAATGAAGGTTACATCCCTTCCCCTAGTAATTAAGAAACTACTCACACATTATGGAAATAAAACAAAACAAAGCTTGAAATAACTTAATCACCATAACCATGGAGGAAAAGAGGAAAATTGCAAATAATCAACTAATAAAGCAAGATCTAAACAAACAAAGCATGAAATAAGCAAGAATAATGGAAGGAAAGAAGAAAATAAACAAAGATTACCAACTTTAAGCTTTCATAAATGAAGAATGGAGATCCAAAAGCTTCAAACTTCCACTTTTCTCTCTCCTAGGGTTTTGCTCTAAACTTGAATGCTAAAACAAGATCTAATTTCTCTCTAATCTCTAGTTAAAAATTGCTTTAGTTAAAATAAGAGGAGTCCCTCTTATATAGTCATAAGAAATAAAACAGAAAATTACAAAACAACCCCCGCATTAAAACAAACAAAGTCGTAAAAAGATTTCCGAAAAAATGACCCGAACCGAGCGGGTAAGATGATCCGAGCCCTCGGGTGGCCTGACCCGAGCCCTCGGGTGGCCTGACCCGAGCCCTCGGGTCACCTTACCCGGACGGGTCAGACCAACAGGAGTGAAAATTGAGTTTTCCGCATATTGACCCGGGCGGGTCATTTGACCCGAGCGCTCGGGTCAGTTTTCAGTTTCGTCAGTTCATTTTCAAACGGTCATATCTCACTTGGTTTTCATCGGAATTGAGCTTGTGACCACTTGTTGGAAATATATTGAGCCAAAATTTCATCTCCAACTTGAATCGCTCAAAAATGTTTTGTGTGATGAAAGTTATGGCCATTTAAAGTTGATCCTTGTACGCAAATCCTTCCAAAACTTCTTATATTTGCCCCCGGAACTCGGTTATACTTCCTTGATGCTTCCTTGACCTTCCTCTTCGATATTAATATTTGGGGTTGTGCAAGTGTCCTCCAAGCATGCTCCTAAGTCCTGAAATGAAACAAATCGCCCAAAGAAAGTGCATACAAGAAGGAAAATTGCACAAATTAAGGAAATAGCTAACAAACTAGCCTATCAAAAACAACTATAATACCAACTAAAAACTATCAAAAAATAAAGCAATAAACAAGACATCAAACTCCCCCAAGCTAGATCTTTGCTTGTCCTCAAGCAAAATAGATGAAAACACAAGTAGGAGAATGAAAACTTATTTGAAAACAAAATGAAGAAGAAAGAGGGAAGAAAAAAATGAAGAAAGAGGGAAGAAAAAAATGAAAAAGCTAAGGAAGGAAGGATAAAGAATTTACACTAACTCATTTTCGTAGGAATCACGATTGCATTTAGCACATGCAACAAGCTCTTTAAACCCCTAGATCGCTCTAGAGGGCGAGTGGGATCTCGCGAGGGTTTCCAAAGAGTTTTCAAACCCACAACTCTAGTTTTTCATCAACAATTTATTCAATCAAATTCAAAAGCAATGCCCAAGTCAACTATCAATGAAATGGTTCACAAGCAAGAATAGAGAGCAACTTTCAAAATAACTAATTTCCAAGTGTACTCATAGGTTATGGGTAGAGAAAACAACTAATCAAGATTGCAAAAGGACACCTAACTAGACTTTTTACTCGCTCATTAGAGAACACCTAGCTATCCAAAAGATCTATGGCTCTTCAAGTGTTATAGAAGCTCAAACCACTAGTCCACCATCCCTAGACACACAAATATGCCTTAGACTCCACTCTACTCAAAACTTTAGAAAAATTAGTACTAAGTGTGGGAGGCATCCACAAATTGACCTCTTTTATTGGAATTCTTCTATTCTTTTTTTGCTTTTCGTTAATCTTCACTTTTTTTTCATTTTTCACGCCTTTTTTGACTATTTTTGGCTTTTTTTTTCCCCCTATTATGGGAATTTTTGCTATACAAAATATGAGTAACTACTCACTAAAGAGAGACATGATTGTGGCTTTTTGTACCACTTATTACAAATGAAAAGAAGTAAAAATTAAGCTTTTTGTAGAGTTTTGTTTGGGGACATGATGAGCATATCTAGGGACACTAGTGTCCGCAAATTTGAAGCTAAATTTATTCAAGCATGAGCAACATAGTCAAGAATCAAGACTAGACATCCAATTGAGCATTCATTGGTTTCACTTTGGTTGATTCTAATGCAATCAAGATTAATCACCTCCTAAAGCACCACAACCCAAGCTCACACTCTTCCAAAAGGAGCCTCTAAACATATACCCAAAATCCAAGCAAGGAATCCACATTATCATCAACTAGCATCTTCCTTGGGCAAGGAAATCAAAACTTTATTCAAAGCTAAAACTTCTTTTTGTTTTTCTTTGTTTTTCAGATTTTTTTGCTATTTTTGCTCTTTTTCAATTTTTTTTTTATTTTTTTTAGAACTAAAAACAAAGATTGAAAAAGAAGGGAAAGAAAAGGAAAGGAAAGGAAAGAAAGCTAAAATAAAGAAAGAAGATGAAAAAAAAGATAATTGTTTTTGGGTTTTTTTTAAAATATACAATTTTTTTTCTTTTTTTTTTTCTGAAAATGAGTAAAAAATATATAAATATTTCCCCCAAGCTAGCGGATAATTACTCCCCCAAGCTAGAAGAAAGCATTGTCCTCAATGCATGAACAAGAGAATCAAAAGGGTGGGGGAAAGTGAAGGGAAAGGGGAAGGTTAACCAACAAACCAACATGCCAAACGAGGGTCAGAGTACGCAAATGAGTACATACAACCAAACTAAAATCAAATAAAAGCCCTCAAAATAAAGAAAATTATAAGAAATAAAGAAAATAAAAGCAATAAATACGAGTTACCTCCCGATAGTACTCTTTTTAAGGTCAATAGCTCGACCATGTGTGAGGCCATCATGGATGGCGAAAAAGAGTAGTCCTTAAAGTTGCTGGGTGAAAATCTTTGAAGTAGTAAGCCATGAGTTTCATTAGTTGATCTTTTGTCATCTTTCACAGCTTGCATTGAATCACACAAAGGATCATGCCATCCATCATAAACCCAATCATGCACATCCCAAGTCTTGAGGCTCACCACTTCATGACTACATACATCTATGTGGTCCACATTCTTCATGAGTGGAGTCCTATTGGTTTTCTTGGATGCAAACTCCATTTTTTCTTTGCAAGTGGGAGGAAGCTTATTACTCTTCTTCTTCTTCTTCAATGGGGCTTCGAATACCTTAAACTTTGCTTCTTTCGGATGATAGATGGAAACCTTGTTCACGACTTTCTTGAGGTTGCAAACTTCACCTCCCTTTCTTGTTTCTTCCTTGATATCACATCGTGAAAGGGGTCCCTTACCTCATTCAAGGCCTTAAGACTTGATAGATCTTGCTCAAGAGTGTCCATCCGATGCACTTCTTCCATGGTGGGGGCTTTCATACTTTTGTTGAATGCAAATTCCATTTTTTCATCTCCGACCGTCAAAGTCATGATATCTCTCTTCATATCTACAAGCACCCCGACCGTTTTCAAGAAGGGTCTTCCTAAGATGAGAGGCACTTGAGAGTCCTCTTCCATCTCCATCACAACAAAATCACAAGGGATAAAGACTCTCCCTACTTGCACCGGCACATCTTCCAATTCTCCAACGGGGACCTTAACCGAACGATCCGTCAATTGTATTACTAATCTGATTTTTGTTAATATCATCAAGGATTTAAAACTGAATTACTTTTATTATTCGATTAGGTCCCAATTTCATAAGCGGAGCGTTTTAAATAGTCAGCGAAGATTCTCTGTTACAAGGTACGTAAACGTACTAGTTCAGCTCGATATATTAGTATCATGTTTAGGTTTTGAATCGTTACATTGGAACCTAGAATCATGATAGGGAACTATGGTTGATTATGATTGATGAGATTATTTGGTAACATGGAATCAAAATTGAAATATGTATGTATTATTTCCTTGTTGTATAGCTTGTGAATTGGCTGGAGTGCATTATTATTGGTATGCGTAATTCTATCGTGTCACAAGCATGAAATGAGAATTGGATTGGAATCATATGATTTATTGTTGTAGCAAGGATGTTACAACAGGTTGCTTTAATCAGAGAATTTTAGCAATGTACCTAAGAATTAAATGATTATATGTTCAATGTTGTATGAATGAATATCACTAAAAAGGATATGTGGCGATAACTTGTAGTTGGACTCCCTACAAGTAGTGAACAATGGGGGGAGTGTGGGACTTTGTTCTACACTCCTACGCAGGCCTACTATGACGATAGTAGTGTCCTTATAAATTTTGATAACTCAAGTAGACGGAAGGTTCCGTATGATCTTGGGGGTATGCATACTAAGGTGATGGATGTGGAACGGAACGAAACCGTATTTACATTTCATCTAGTAGACCGAGTGTCTATTAAGGATTAGGTAGCCCGTATGATTCTAGAAAGATGACGGTGCCCGTTCGATGCCAAATAAACTGTAAAAATGGAATTTAATGTTTTGTAGTATCATGTATAGGAATGTTTATTGTTGTTCTGATTATGTTTAGTATACTATTTAACTGATTACTTACGTACTCAGTATAGTTGATTGTTTGTTATTTGTGTTGTTTGTTGACTTGTGATGAACCATTGATGTTTCAATGGGGAGCAGATTAGGTATGCTGGTGATGTTGCATGAGTTTGGGCATACGGGGGATATTTTCTGGTTTATAAACTCTTAAATGTTTGGTTGAACTTATAGAATTATTATTAATATTCGTAGTTAATGGTTTGAATAAAAGGGGTTAATGGTGATTCCCGAGTTGTAGTTTAAAGTAAACATTTTATTTCCGCTGCAATGTAGTTTTCTTAATGAGGAGTTGTTAACGTTTAAATTTCAATAAGCCTTGTGTTTCACCGCGGCGGTAACACTTCCAAAGTCGATGCAACATAGCTTAGACTTGTATGGATTTTGGGGGTGTTACAAAACTGGTCATCAGAGCCAAAAGTTCCTATTTTCAAAGATATTTTAAAAGATTTTTAAAATGGGTAGGAAGGGATAAGAGCATATAAATTACTTTTGCGTGCATTAAATCATAAGAATGATTTTATTTGTAATGCCTTTCTTGCCTTACTTGTTTGATATGTTTTAGGAAGTATGCAAATACTGTGGAATGAATCAGATGTTCTGATTATATGAAATGTTGTGTTGGTTGCTTTATTGAATTTGTGAAAGGTTCTTTGAAATCTTCGAAGTATGAATGAATTAGGAGGATGTACAAGGATACACTAGTGGAAAAAACCTTATCTGTCACTTAGTAACAGCTTCGGTTTTTACAAAACCGCATCCGAAAATCATTAAAAAAAGGGGAGGGAAAGCAGGTCGAAAAATCTGATCCGGTCCTTAAGAGAACCGGATCAGTTATTAAATTGGATCCGGTTTTTTATCACCTGATGTGGTCCAACAGCCCGAATCAGATTATTTGATAATGGGGAATACTCAGCGCTGGCCCAAATTCCAAGCTCCAAGAGATAGGCGGTCCAAGCCCACTCATTTACGTCCCTCTATATTTCAGCCCCCAATAACCTTCTCTCTCCTGCTCTCAACTCTAAACCATCCGACCCCCAATCTTCTTCTCTCTCAAACGCTGCTTCATCCTCTTCCATCTCTCAAATGCAGCTTCACCCCCTTCCCTTCCTCTCAAACGCACCCTCCCTCTTCCATCTCCTACTCCTCTTCCCTCTCATCCTCCCCTCTTCTTTCATCGAATTCAGTGTGAAAGATCTGACGATTCCCGCACCATCTTCGTCGTTCTCCGACGATTCCCGCACAAATTCCGACGATTCCCGCACAAATTCCGACGATTTTCCGCACCAAATAACAACAAATCCACAAGATTTGACGAAAACAACCCAGTTTTCAGAATTTCCGACGAAGAAAACGAGATCTTAGCCTATCAACGACCTGGGCCACGGCGAGAAGAGAGGAAGACGAAGAGGAATTCAATGAGTAAATTAGATTTAATTTTTCAATTTTTAGGATTTAATCTCGTCGTTTTTTTTTTGAATTATTTTAGGGTTTATCTTTGTAATTTTTTTCGATTTAATTTCGTTTGTAATTTAGGGTTTAGATTTGTTATTTGTTCGATTTAATATCCGTCTTCGCATCTCCGCCACCGTCATCCTCGCTTGCGTCTTCGTCGCGCTGGCAGATCTTCGCAAAAATTCTCGGTTTTTTTGTTCGTTTATAATTTTTTTTTCATTGAATTTCGTTCATAATAATTTTGGGTTTTTGAATTTTAGGGCTTATTTCCTTAGTTTCTGTATTTTTATTTTCTTAATTTCGTTTATATTTTTTTGTTTCGTTCCAAATTTAGGGTTTATTTCCTCAGATATAGTTTCGTTCATATTTGTAGTTTCTGTACTTAATTCATTCAATTGAAGCGAAATTTATTTTAATTCTTGTACTTAATGTGTTCAATTTGGTTTTATTATTTGCAAGTTGCGAGTTCCTAATTGGCTGAATCAGTGAGGTCCCAAAACTTTTGAGGCTTCACTGAGTCAGTCTCTTTTTTTTTAAAGGTGTTGGACTTTTACTGATCCGGTTCTATAAGAAAACCGGATCAGTTAATATGATTAACTGATCCGATTTTCTTTAAAAACCGGATCAGTAAATAATGAACTGATCCGGTTTTCTTTAAAAACCGGATCAGTAAATAATGAACTGATCCGGTTTATGACCGGATCAGTAAATTTTTTGGATCTGCTGCGAGCCCACCTGATGCGGACCAAAATCGGATCAGTAAGCCCGATTTTGACCGCATCGGATGAGCTTTTTTCCACTAGTGATAGGTACATAGATAGTAGTTAGGAGCACTAAGTTAATTTCGAATTGGTATAATATTCCAAAGATGTTTCAAAAAGGGTTTTGAACTAAAACCTTATTTCGAATATTTTAGGAAAGAACCATATAAATTGTTGTAAATATTTTGAACTTGGAGTTCTAAAATTGAAAATAATCGTTTTACCTCTTATATATGTTTATATATAATATATACTTAAAAACCTTTACTTCACAAAAAAACTTAATTAGACTAATTTCTTTCTTTAATTTCGCAGATGGTTTACGATATAGGTCCTAAGGAATACCTGATGAAACACCGAATAACGGAAGATTGGGACATCTGGGCCTATAAGATGAAAGTTGCAATGGAATATAGGACCTTACAGGGAGATACTAGACTAAGGACTGAAATGGACAAAATATACTTTATGATGCAGTACGTCCCTAAGGAGGAACCCTACCTTTTCATACACCGTAGATATGGGGATATATGGTCAGAAAATTAAGCTATTAATGCAACCAAACACACCTACTGGAGCCAATACCTTCCTACTGTAGGGCATTTCATTACTGATCTTAAACACTGTGAAAATAAATGGAGAATTCGTGAGAAAAGAAGTTGGGAGCCCTCTACCTCATCACCTCCAGTTAGAGGAACCTATCATGTGGGGGAAAGCTCGGGAACTAAGGCTGTAGATGTGAATTCTGAGAACCCTAGAGTTAAAACTGAGCCACGAACGTCACCTAGAGCTGCAAAAAGAGCTAGGTACCAAACTTTTGAGGATGAATTCATACCCAAGGACTACCATATAGCGTCAAACCTTAGAACTGTTACCTACATTTCTGATGATGAGGGGAATAATAGGACATTCATCACAGTGATTGAGGAGGATCATGTTGCACCTATACTTGACATAGAAAATGAGGAAGATGAAGATCCTAATGAAAATGAGCCTGCTGAAGAGGATCCGATTGAGGAAAATGACCAAGAAGAGGAAGAAGAGCCCATAGAAGAAGAAGAGGAAGAACCTCTGGAGGAATAACCTCGGGAGGAAGAACCTCTGGAGGAAGATGAACCTGTAGAGGATGACGAGCCTTCTGAGGACGAAGCTGACATGGAAGAAGGAGTAGAAAATCCTAACTCAGATGACGAAGCTCACCATTATAGTCCCTAGTTTCTTTTGAACATATAATTAGGATTAGAATATTATTTTATTCATTTATTTCAGTTTTAATAAGGCTTGCATGCCAAGTAGCAAATTAGCATCCTTTTATTCCTTTATTTATTAATATTATGTTTTCCTTGGAAACAATAAATTTTCCCCTTTTCGATAATAATACAATATTTTTTATTCTTTTATTTGATGTAACGTTTTATTTGAGATGTTTATATTGCAAGTCAATAGAGACTTAATGATTGTTCGCAATAAAAACGTGTTGTATGAACGTGCAAATATGTAATAGTTAAGTGAATAAACGACTATGTGTATGTCACTGAGACAGTCGTGGTGTCATTTTTCAGCGCAGAATGGTTTGTCAGGGCGGCACGCCTGATACCTCTCTGAATGTCGAGCAATCGATTCTTGACCTAGTGCAGATTACAGCTAACCTAGCCCAGGGACATAACCGGGATGGGGATTTGTCTGAAAAGGTTGCCCGTAGGAACCCACCAGTACTGAATGGGAAATGGGGGGCCAGAAGAATTGGAAAACTGGGTTGGGGAGTTTGATAAGCTTTTCTTTACCCTCACCTGTCCAGATGACAAAACTGTGCCCTTAGCAAGCTATTACCTACAGGGGGATGCCCACTTTTGGTGGACTCAAGCTAAGGATAACCTCCTTAAACAACCTGACTTTGGGTGGGAAACCTTCAAAAAAGCCCTGAGGGATAACTATTACCCACCATACCTCAAAAAGCAGAAAGCCTAAGAGTTTATGATGCTAGAACAAGGGAACCTGTCTGTTGAGGAGTATTACCGCAAATTCATTGAGCTGATGAGATTTGCTCCTGAAATTGCCCCTACTGAGGAAGCTAAGGCCTCACGTTTTGAATTAGGGCTCACCCTTGACCTGCAAGGGAGACTGGGGGGAGATACTTTCACCTCGTTGGACCATGTCTTTGGCAAAGCTGCCCACCTATATGCAATAAGGAAACGAGAGGAAGGAGGTAAACAAGGTGAGAAGCGAAAGGAGAATCCAAAGGTTCAGAGATTTAAAAAGAAACACCATGGGAACCAGAACAATCAAACCTCTCAAAGAAACTTTGGTAAGGGACCCAACAACAACAACACTCACCACAATAACAATAACCGCAACAATAACACCAACAACCACAGACCTGAGCGTGTGTACAGGTGTCAGAAGTGCCCAAACAACCATCCTGGGAGAGATTGCGAGGGTAATAAGGTGGAGTGTCGTGAATGTGGGAAAATGGGGCATAGAGCGTATGAGTGCTACTAAAAGAATAGGGTTAACCCCAACGGTCAGAAGAAAGGGAACTATGGAGACAAACCTATGAATGGGAATAGGAATGGTGGAAATGCATACAATGGATCAGGGAACTCCAATTACTCCAAACCACCAACCAATACAAATAATCAGGTACCTTTTGGGGAACCATGTGACCACCAACAATGATAATAAGGGCAAAGGGAAGCTGTATATGATGACGGCTAGCGAAGAGGAAGCTCGCAGAGATGTTGTCACTAGTATTTTCTCTATTAACTCAATTCCTGTTAAAGTATTGTTCGATTCTGGAGCATCTTTGTCTTTTATTGCCCATACAACTGTTAGAACTCTAGCACTAGTTGAGTCCGAGTCTATTTCTATGCCTATAGTTATTCCGTCTGGGGATACGTTAATTGCTCCAAGAAATTCCTTAATGTCTCACTGAAAATAGGGGAGGGCTTCTTTCCTTCCGATCTAATAGAGTTTAACTTATCAAACCTAGACGTCATTTTGGGGATGGATTGGCTTGGGAAGTACAAAGCTAAGATAGATTGTGATGCACAGAAAGTGGAACTGAGAGATCCTTCGGGAAAAAGGGTGTCATATAGGCGAATACCTCGAGAGCATGGGATTAAAGTAATCAACGCCTTGCAACTTAAGTGTTATATAGACAAAGGATGGCCTCTATATATGTGTTCCGTGAGAAGGGTTGAGGATGATCCATTGAGACCTGAGGATGTGCCTATAGTCAGAGAATTCCATGATGTGTTTCCTGAAGAAATACCTGGTATGCCGCCAATGAGATATGTAGAGTTCACTGTTGACCTAGTACCTGGAACTGGACCTATCTCCAAAGCCCCATACCGAATGGCTCCAGCAGAAATGAACGAATTGAAAAATTAGTTGGAAGAACTACTATAGAAGGGCTACATTAGACATAGTATGTCACCATGGGGAGCCCCTGTCTTATTTGTGAAGAAGAAGGATGGTAGTTTGAGGTTGTGTATAGACTACCGTGAGTTGAACAATGTTACTGTGAAGAACAAATATCCATTACCTAGGATAGATGACTTGGTTGACCAACTTCAAGGTGCAGGGATGTTCTCTAAAATAGACTTAAGGTCGGGGTACCATCAATTAAGGATTGCTGATCAAGATATACCTAAAACTGCCTTCAGGACTAGGTATGGACACTATGAGTTTATCGTCATGCCTTTTGGGTTAACCAATGCACCTGCTGTTTTCATGGACCTCATGGATAGGATTTTTCGACCCTACCTCGACAAATTCATAGTCGTATTCATAGACGATATATTGATCTATTCAAGGAGCAAGGAGGAACATGAGGGACATTTGAGGCTTATTTTACAGACACTTATGGAGAACCAACTGTATGCAAAGTTTTCTAAGTGTGAATTTTGGTTAGAAAAAGTGTCATTTTTGGGTCACTTCGTCTCTAAGGAGGGTGTGTCAGTAGATCCTGCTAAAATAAAAGTTGTGAGTGAATGGCCAACACCGAAGAATGTCACAAATATAAGGAGTTTCTTGGGTTTAGCTGGTTATTATTGGAGATTTATTCAAGACTTTTCGAAGATAGCAAAACCCATGACTAACTTAATGAAGAAAGATTGCAAGTTTAACTGGACTAAAGACAGTGAGAAAGCCTTTCAAACACTCAAAGAGAGATTAACCTCAGCACCTGTTCTAGCCTTGCCTAACGGTGATGAGGGGTATGATGTCTATAGTGATGCGTCAAAGAATGGGTTGGGTTGTGTTCTTATGCAGAATGGAAAAGTCATAGCTTATGCATCCCGTCAACTAAAACCATATGAAGTTAATTACCCAACACATGACCTAGAGTTGGCTGCAATTGTCTTTGCCTTAAAAATCTAGAGACATTACCTTTACGGGGTGACTTGTCGAATTTTCACTGATCACAAAAGCCTCAAATACATCTTCACCCATAAAGACCTTAATATGAGACAGCGCAGGTGGTTAGAGCTCATTAAGGACTATGACTTAGACATTCAATACCATGAGGGAAAAGCAAACGTTGTTGCTGATGCGTTGAGTCGTAAGTCTAGCCATAGCCTGAACACCTTGGTAGTTGCCGACAAACTTTGTGAAGAATTTTCTAAACTCCGGATTGAAGTGGTTCATGAAGGGGAAGTGGAAAAGTTATTGAGTGCGCTAACCATCCAGCCCAACTTCCTGGATGAAATAAGAGAGGGTCAGCCTGGGGATGTGAAACTTGAGCGGGTCAAAGCAAAATTTAAGGAGGGAAAAGAGGAAGGGTTTGAAATCCATGAGGATGGGAGTATACGCTACAAGGGTCGATGGTGTGTACCACAAAAATGTGAGGAGTTGAAGCAAAAGATAATGAGTGAAGGTCATAATACGAACTATTCCGTCCACCCAGGAGGGGATAAGTTATATAAGGACCTCAAAAAGATGTTCTGGTGGCCTGGAATGAAGAGCGCAGTAGCCGAGTTTGTTTCCAAATGTCTGACGTGTCTGAAGGTTAAGAGTGAACACAAGAGACCTCGAGGCAAAATCTAACCTCTAGACATTCCAACATGGAAGTGGGATTCGATATCCATGGACTTCGTCGTAGCCTTACCTAGGAGTCGGGGAGGCAATTAAATAACACAATATGGGTGATAGTGGACAGATTGACCAAGACTGCGAGGTTCATACCCATGAAAGACACGTGGAGTATGGAAGCCCTAGCCAAAGCATATGTTAAACATGTCATTCGACTGTATGGAGTACCCACGAGTATAGTGTCTGATAGGGATTCGCGATTCCTTTCGAATTTCTGGAAAAGGTCCAGGAAGCATTTGGTAGTGAGCTATTGATGAATACAACCTTTCACCCAGCTACATACGGTCAAACGGAAAGAACCATCCAAACCCTGGAAGACATGTTACGAGCTTGTGCCTTAGAGTACCAGGGATAATGGGAAGACCATTTGGACCTCATAGAGTTCTCATACAACAACAGTTATCAAGCTAGTATCAAAATGGCTCCATTTGAAGCGTTGTATGGGAGGAAGTGTCGTAGTCCTTTGTGCTGGAACGACATTAGTGAGACTGTGGTGTTAGGTCCCGAAATAATTCAAGAGACTGTTGATCAAGTGCGAGTCATTCAAGAGAAGATTAGGGCTGCACAGGACAGGCAGAAGTCCTATGCAGATTAGAAGCGAAGGGAAGAGAATTATGAAGTTGGTGAAAAAGTGTTGCTTAAGGTGTCTCCAATGAAACTTATCAAAAAAAAGGTGTCTCCAATGAAAGGAGTAATGTGATTTGGGAAGAAAGGGAAACTAAGCCCTAAGTTCATAGGACCATATGAGATTTTGGCGCGAGTAGGCAAAGTGACTTATCGCTTAGAATTGCCAAACGAGTTAGAAAGGGTCCACAACGTGTTTCACGTATCTCAACTCTGGAAATACGTACCTGACGAGTCGCATATCCTAGAACCTGAAAACGTCGAGTTAAACGAAACTTTGTCCTATGAGGAGATACCCATCAAGATCCTAGACCACAAGGTGTGTAGTACGAGAAATAAGGACGTCAAAATTGTGAAGGTGTTGTGGAGAAATCAGAATACTGAAGAAGCCACATGGGAAGCAGAAGATGCGATGCGTCTGAAGTACCCTGAGCTTTTTCAAGAGGTAGGTGAGTTACGGGGACGTAACTTTTCTTTTAAGGGGGGAAGAATGCGATAGAATTTCGCGCTTCCACCCTAAAGTTTGTTAAATTTGTTATTTATATGTATTTAGCGCTTATGTGTGCATTTATCGCTTATGTGACTTGCGAAAGGTAGAAAACGCTAGTGAAATATTGGGACTTAGAAGTGCAAAAGATCGTCGTTTAGACTGGCTACCTCAAAGTTTCGGGACGAAACTTCCTTTAAGGGGGGAAGCCTGTAATACTCCGTATTTTGGGAGTCATTCTTTTATAAATAAGAAAATATAAAGAATAAAGTTGAAAGTATTTTAATATTATTTAAAAAATATATATAGTTTGGGTAAGCCTACAGTTATAATTTAACTATATAACCTATTGTTGTACCTAATTATATTATAGTTTGGTTTCGTTTTATTTTCCAAATAAAATAAGAAATCGGAATTTGATTTGGGAACAAATCCGATTAAACCTAGGTTTCTCATGCTATAAATAAGGAAAAGGAAAAAAAAATATTAGAAAACCCTATTTTATACTAAGTCGTTTTACTCCTCAAATATCTTTTCTCTCTCCTCCTTCCTTCTCCTCCCACGTTTCTTCTTCCCTCATCAGTCCTCCTCTGTCGCTCATCGGCCCTACTGCTTCGTCAGGCACGGTAACTCGTCGGCAGGGACTCGAGTGCAGCGCGGTGCTGCTGGAGGTCGCGCGCGAGGCTGCGGTTTCGTTCGCGTCTGGTGGTTCGATCGTGGTGGTTCAAGTGCTCGTGGAGGTTCGCGCGGGTGTGGGTCGAGCTTCGCTTGGTTGTACGGGTTGTGTCGTGGTCGTGTGCGAAGCGGTGGTTGTTGCCGGAGTTTTGGTCGCGCGACGTGGTGGTCGTTGCCGGAGCAAAAAGTCCGGTATATTAAAAAAAAAATCTTTTCCTTTCCTACTTAATTTAATTGCAAATTCTTACTTTATTATTCATATATATATATATATATATATATATATATATATATATATATATATATATATATATATATATATATATATATATATATATATATATATATATATATATATATATATATCTTGGATTAAGTTGTATTGAAAGTAAAGTATAAAATAAGTAAAAGAAATCAAATTTAGAATTATGTTTTAGTTCTTATGATAATCCTATTTCTCAAATCTGATTTTTATTATACTTGTGTATATAATGGTTTAAGTTGGTTTTGTAAATTAAGTAGTAAAAGTTAAAGGAAATCAGATTCTTGATTATGCTATTAGTTCTTAGGATGATTTTAATTCTTAATTCTGATTTTATTACACTTATTTGTGCAAGGTTTATTATTATAAACCAAGTATAATTTAAGTTACCAAAAAAATCAGATTTGCAAAAATATTATTAAGTTCTAAATATGTTAGTTTCAATGAGATTTATGAAGGGAAAATTTAAACAGCAAGAACATTATTTTATCATTCAAAACACCAAGTTTTACATAGTTAGGTAATCTGATTTTTGTTAATATCATCAAGGATTTAAAACTGAATTACTTTTATTATTCGATTAGGTCCCAATTTCATAAGCGGAGCGTTTTAAATAGTCAGCGAAGATTCTCCGTTACAAGGTACGTACGCGTACTAGTTCAGCTCGATATATTAGTATCATGTTTAGGTTTTGAATCGTTACATTGGAACCTAGAATCATGATAGGGAACTATGGTTGATTATGATTGATGAGATTGTTTGGTAACATGGAATCAAAATGGAAATATGTATGTATTATTTCCTTGTTGTATAGCTTGTGAATTGGCTGGAGTGCATTATTATTGGTATGCGTAATTCTATCGTGTCACAAGCATGAAATGAGAATTGGATTGGAATCATATGATTTATTGTTGTAGCAAGGATGTTACAAGAGGTTGCATTAATCAGGGAATTTTAGCAATGTACCTAAGAATTAATTGATTATATGTTCAATATTGTATGAATGAATATCATTATGAAGGATATGTGGTGATAACTTGTAGTTGGACTCCCTACAAGTAGGGCCGGCAAATAGATCAGGTGGTGTCGTGTTCGTGTTCGGGTCATACCTAAACGGGTCAGCTACCCCCCAACCCTAACCTGATCCATTTAGTATTCGGGTCAATTAGTTGAAACCTAACCTGATCTGGTTTTTTTCGGGTTGACCCGACCTGATCTGTTTGACCTGTTTTTTTTTCTTTTGCGACATAATATCAAATCGGGTTAATTAAACCTATTTTGACCTGAAATTTTTAGGTTGACCCGAACATCTTAACCCGATTGTAACCTACTTACAACATGATTTTACAAACCATGAGATTCATTGAGCATCCACAATCTAAATTCAAATTACATCCCACATTAAATTTTTACATACCACAAAATAAATTAAAGATAGTTTAAAGTTCCAACATATCACAACCAACTGACCAAGAGCAAAGTTCTAAGTTCTAAGTTCTAACAACTAACAAGTAACATAATCCAACCAAAGTTCCAAACTAAAGATCACACATACTGGCATGCATAGTCAGAGGCAGATTTCTCATTTCTTAGAACTACTTCCATCAAAATCGGAGCTCATTGTCGGACTTGGGATTGGCGTATCATCCATCGCATTGTCCACCTTTAGATTCATCACACTCCCACACAAGTTCTCAAGTTGAGGATCCATATGTGCTACAATACAAATAATTAATTAGTACATTAAAGATTCAAGGACTATGAGTTAAAAGAAATAAGTAATTAAAAGTGTATCAATATTTTACCTTCTCCAAATGTCCAATCCCTAAGACAGATGATAGCTTCAACGGTAGAAGGCTTCAAAGAACTTCTATAGCTGTTAAGAACGCGACCCCTAGTGCTAAAGGCTGATTTAGAAGCCACTGTGGACACGGGGACAACAAGAATGTCTTTTGCCACAAGTGCCAAAGGAGGGTAATGCATGCAATTGTTCCTCCAAGTACATGAGAACATCCAAATTAGTAGTACGCGGAGAAGAGCGTCTTCAAGATACATATCCAAGTAATCTTTGTTAGTCACAGTTGCTTTCTTAGTCGAGAACTCATCGAAGTCCTAAAGCACAAGACACGAAGACATAAGTTAAAGGATACCAAAATGATTTTACATACTTAGATAACAAACTTACATAATACTTAAAATATATAAATTGAAATTAGCTTACATAAACTGAATTTAGATCATATAAACTTAGATTATACTTATATACCAAATTAACTTACTCCTCATATAAACATAAGATGGTCCACTATGCACTTACTGACCACTTACTGATCCCAAACTACAGAAAAGAACTTGACAAATAAGATGGTTTCACTATGCAAAACAGCAAAAGCATGCATGTTTATGTCAACCCAAAAACAAAATCCAAGACTTGTAAAAAAAATACTTACATCCATGAGTTCGTCAAGATCTCCTTCTTTGATGGGTTGAACCTTCGAACCAAAGAAGAACATTATTGGTACTTGAAGTACAAATGGCAAAGATATGTCTCATATAGTTCCCTCACCTTATCATTCACTTGTGTAAGGACATCATCATGCTCTTGAGTCAAACCATAAACCTTTTTTACAGCCTCACTCAACAAACTCCAACTTATAACGTGGATCCAACACCACCGCAACAGCCATGAAAGTGCCAAAAGTGGACCAATACTTATCAAATTGCTCATACATCTTAGCAGCCATTGATCTCATAAAATGATCCTTACTTTCCATTTCACGCTTTAACAACAATCTAACCTTTATTACATTTGGGAAGAAAAGATTGGCGGTAGGGTATTTGGTCCCAGAAAAGGCAAGAGTAGCTTCATAAAAACCCTTTAGAAACTTGCATATTTTCTCAACTCTATCCCAATCTTCTAAAGTTGGACAATGAACATAATTGGCATCAATCTTTTTAAAATGGATTAAGGCCTTTTTATAGTACAAAGCACTCTCTAGCATGAAGTAGGTCGAGTTCCATCTAGTGGGCACATCTTGCTTTAAGCCTTTAGAAGAATCAAGTTCAACATGAGACACACAAGTTAAATATTTATGTTTTCTTCCTTGAGAACCCTTACAATATTTCACTGTCTCCCTCACCTTAATCACAGCAGCATCAATTTCTTTTAAACCATCTTGAACTATTAAATTCAGAATGTGTGCGCAACATCTCACATGAAAAAAAACCCCATTACAAACTAAGTTAAGTTCATCTTTAAGATGTTCAGCAAACACATCATTTGATGATGCATTATCTAAAGTCAAAGAAAATATTTTCTTTTGAATTCCCCACTCTTTCAATAAAGCAAACACATGGTCACATAAATTAACTCCCGTATGAGGAGGAGGCATGTAAGAGAAATTCAGAATTCTTTTTTGCAAACAATCAGAAGTTAAGGAAATTCTACCAGTACCATCACCCAACTCAAACTTCAATTTTTGGGACTCCCTCTTAAACATCTTAAGTACATCAACCTTAATGGTATTGCGAGTAACAGGTTTAAAATCAGGATGCAAATACCTAAAACATTTCCTAACACCCTCATACTCAGCAAATTGAAATGGAAGATCATGTCTAACAATTGCCATAGCCACCAATTCACGAAATTCATCAGCATCAAACTTCACAAATCTATTCTCTAAACCAGAGGATGTTTTCTCTAAAATCATTTGACCAATATCTTTATATTTTCTCATTTTGCAACTCTTAAGATGACGCAATAAATTCCCAGTTCCATTCTTACTATCAGTGTTATAAGTAGTACCACATTTCTTACACTTACAAATCAAATTTCCATTCTCATCAGGTTCATCCAAGAAATCAAAGTGCACCCACACAGTAGAGGTTAATCTACGAGGACGTGTCTTACCAGTGAGCAGTACAATACCCTTTTTTGTCTTTAGGTTCGTTTTTGACACAAGCAGAGTCCATCTCTTCATCGGAGTTGAGATAAATTGGTTCAGCAGAATTGGAAGACATCACTGCAACTTCCAAAATGACAAAAGAATCAGAACAAAAAAAAAACAGACCACACAAACAAAAGTTCATAAGGTCGATAATTACTCATAAAATAACTCAAAAATTTGCCATATATTTACTCGAAAATTAGTCATATAACTACTCATACTTTCATTTACGACTAACTCGAAAATTATCTAAGTAATTACTCGAAAAGTAGTCATATAATTACTCTAAAATTAGTCATAAAATTACTCTAAGATTAGTCATATAAATTAGTCAACAATCAACATGTAATTACTTCAAAAATAAACATGCAATTACTCGAATGAAATCAACACTGAAGGAAAATTACCTTAACGTTTGTCTGAATTGTTGTACAATCTTCTCTTAATTTTATTTTGATTTTTTGATTTTTTTTTGGTACTGAGACTTGAGAGAAGAAAGAAGAGAGAGTGAGAGACCGAGTGAAAGAAGAAATGAGAGAGTGAGAGAAGAAAGCGGCGCATTATTCACATCCTCATGTATTAAAGTTAGGGTTTATTTTAGGGTTGGGCTCAAAGTTTGCTAGGTAAGGTATTTTGGGCCTAATTAAAATTTTGGCATTTTCGGCCTAAATGAAGTTTTTTTGGGCTTTTATATTTTCAGGTCAATTCAGGTTGGTTTCGTGTCAGAAAATTCAACCTTAACCTAACCCGTTTAACTTTCAGGTTGTGTTCGTGTCGATCCATTTAACTTTTCGTGTCGAAAATCTCAACCCTAACCCGATTTTTTCAGGTCGTGTTCGTGTCATGTTATTGTGTCGTGTCAGCATTTGCCAGCCCTACCTACAAGTAGTGAACAATGGGGGGAGTGTGGGACTTTGTTCTACACTCCTACGCAGGCCTACTATGACGATAGTAGTGTCCTTATAAATTTTGATAACTCAAGTAGGCGGAGGGTTCCGTACGATCTTGGGGGTATGCATACTAAGGTGATGGATGTGGAACGGACCGAAACCGTATTTACATTTCATCTAATAGACCGAGTGTCTATTAAGGATTAAGTAGCCCGTATGATTCTAGAAAGATGACGGTGCGCGTTCGATGCCAAATAAACTGTAAAAACGGAATTTAATGTTTTGTAGTATCATGTATAGGAATGCTTAATGTTGTTCTGATTATGTTTAGTATACTATTTAGCTGATTACTTACGTACTTAGTATAGCTGATTGTTTGTTATTTGTGTTGTTTGTTGACCTGTGATGAACCATTGATGTTTCAATGGGGAGCATATTAGGTATGCTGGTGATGCTGCATGAGTTTGGGCATACTGGGGATATTTTCTGGTTTATAAACTCTTAAATGTTTTGGTTGAACTTATAGAATTATTATTAATATTCGTAGTTAATGGTTTGAATAAAAGGGGTTAATGGTGATTCCCGAGTTGTAGTTTAAAGTAAACATTTTATTTCTGCTACAATGTAGTTTTCTTAATGAGGAGGTGTTAACGTTTAAATGTCAATAAGCCTTGCGTTTCACCATGACGGTAACACTCCCAAAGTCGATGCAACGTAGCTTAGACTTGTATGGATTTTGGGGGTGTTACATGTAAGGGCACAAGAATTAAGGAAAAGAGGAAAAGGAGAACAGGACCACATGAACCCATGTGTTATGTACAATAAAAGATAGGAAAATGGTATTTTAAGGAGAAAAGGGGAAAGAGGACCACACAAACTTTCTCAAAATGTAACAATTAATATGAAATTTTCATAAAAAAAAAAATTCTTCGCGCCTCGTTTCTCTCTCGACGTAGGATAAGGAAAACCATTTCTTATCCTTCACCGTCGCCATGGCAGGAAAAACCAAGGCAAAATCGAAGAAATCAAGTGATAGAAACAGCAATCAAGGGAGAAAGAAAGGGCCTACGAGTCCAATTTCTGGTCAAAAACACAAAGCAATTGCGGAGCTTCATGGAATTGCATCAATGGAGATTAACACCCCTGAATTGGAAGAACCGTTATCTCCTCGAAGTTCTTTGATTGAATTGCAGAACCAATCGAAAGGAAAAGCACAATTATCGGAATGGCTGTCAATAATGAAGAAGACACAAGTGCGATTAGACGCCATTGAAGAAGGTAATCTTCCTTCTCGCCAATTATTGTCTGAATTTGAGGCTGTGAATAATGTGGCAAATAAACCTGTTGATTCTGCCATTAAAATCGAAGTAGATGATGTTAAAGATGAAATTGAGTACTGGAATTCTGCGGTAGTCTGTTATGTTTTGGGGCTAATCCTCCATTTCCTATAATGGATGGGTTCTTGAGAAGAGTTTGGGCGAAAAAGGGTATTGAGAAGATAGTAGCAGTGAACAAAGGGATTTTTCTAGTTAGGTTTCACAACATTGATCAAAGGGAGATAATTCTGAAAGAGGGGATTCAATTTTTTGTTAATAAACCTTTGATAGTGAAACCATGGGAGGCAGATATGAATTTTCAGAAGGAGGATGTTAAATCTGTACCTATTTGGATTCAATTACCTGCTTTAGACTTGAAATATTGGGGAGAAAAATGCCTATTCAAGTTAGTTGCAGGAATAGGTAAACCATTAAAGCTTGACCCAACCACAAGTAATAAAGATAGAATCCTATATGCTAGAGTCATGATTGAAGTTCAAATGAATCAAGAATTTCCTCATCAGATTGTTTTTGAGAATGAAAAGGGTGTGATGATGGTACAAGATGTGAAGTATGAATGGAAGCCATTAAAATGTGAGAAGTGTCATGGTATTGGCCATTTGATGGTTAATTGCAATCTGAAGCAGCAACCTAAAATGAAATCAAAGTGGGTTCAAAAGGGCAAAGAGGTTCGGAAGGATGATGAGGGATTTCAGAGAGTTACTGGGTATGTTCAGGTGGTTTCACATGAACCAGGGCCAGTTTCTTTGGCAAATCCTTTTGATGCTCTAGTAGATAATGAGGAGATTGCAGAAAATGATCTTCTAAGGAATTTTGTGAAGAATGTAGAAAATGGGGCAGTGAATGAAATGGACAAACATGGTGAGGAGGGGGAACCTCCTACCATGGATGGATAATGTCCTTGGTTGGAATGTGAGGGGACTGAATAACAAGAGCAAGCAAAGAGATGTGAGGAATTTTCTCATGTCTCATAAAATAAGGTTATTCAGTCTCCTAGAAACTAAGATAAAAGCTTCCTCATGCTTGGAGACTTTTATCTTAATGTGTGTCATGGTTGGTGTATTACAACCAACAATCAATGGCATGGTAATGGAAGGATAATTTTGGGATGGCAGCCTTCTGCTTTTAGTCTCAACATCATTAGATGCACCAGTCAACTCATTCTACTGAAGTTGAGGTGATCAATGGTGGGAAAAAATTCTCGTGTACGTCTGTTTATGGGTTAAATGACAGAAAAGGAAGGGATGATCTTTGGAGAGATATCAAGGATATTGCTGAGTTTGATAGGCCATGGATTATTTTAGGAGATTTCAATGCTTTGATGAACTATGATGAAAGAATAGGTCAGCCAGTTAGAACCATGGAGATTATTGATATGAAGAGCTGCATGGATGAATGCAAAATGCTGGAGGTCAAAGCTAGTGGCCAGTTCTATACTTGGAACAATAAGCAAGAAGGTGCAGATAGAGTGTTTTGTAAGCTCGACAGTGGTCTTGGGAAATGAAGTCTCGGATTAGTGAGTGGCCCCTTCATCGAAGTCACAATTCTACCTGAAGGTGAATTTGACCACTACCCCCTTGTTCTCAGATCTTTTGTTAATGATATGAAGAAAAAGCCCTTCAGGTACTTCAATATGTGGTCTCAGGTAGCAGAATTTGAAACTATTGTTGCCAATGTTTGGCAACAACAAGTAGCTGGCACCAAAATGTTTCAGGTTGTAAACTCCTGAAAAAAGATTTCAAAAATCTCAATACATCTCAATTTGGTGATGTATCTGAGAGACATGCTTGTACTCACACCCAAATGATGTTAGCTCAAAAAACTTTACATGATAATCCTGAAGATATTGAGCTGAGAGCTAAAGAAAAAGAAGCAAGAGAGGCTTACAAGACTGCTCACAGACACTATACCGCATTTCTAGCTCAAATGGCTCACGTAAGGGGATGATAACACCAAAAATTTTCATCAAAGCATAAAACTCAGAAGGGTTCAGAACATAATCAATACAATAAGAAAAGAAGATGGTGCTTGGGCAAGGGATTCTACTGAGGTAGTAGCAGCTTTTCTGGATTTCTACACATCCTTGCTGGGAAGTGATAGTTCAACAAGGAAGGTGGAACATGCAATCATTGCTAGAGGGAGCATTCTTACTGAGTCTCAACAGCATCAGTTGGATCTCAGATTCACTACAGATGAGATAAAAAAGGTTGTTTTCTCTATTCCAGATGACAAATCTCCTGGTATTGATGGCTACTCCAGTAATTTTTTCAAGAAAAGTTGGCATATCATAGGGACAAGTATTATTAAAGTTGTCTCAGATTTTTTCAGCAGTGGTAAAATGTTAAAGGAAATCAATGTAACTGCCATTACTTTGATTCCTAAACTCAAATGCCCTACCTTAGGTTGGTGATTTCGTGCCTATTGCTCGTTGCTCTCGTGTTATATAAAGTCATCACCAAGCCGATTTGTTCCGAGCTTAGTAAGATTCTTCCCGAGATTGTATCACAATCTCAAGGTGCTTTCATCAATGGTAGGAATATCATAAGCAATATTCTCCTATGCCAGGATCTAGTGAAGAGATTTGGTAAGCCTAGGAATCAGGTTAAAGGCTTATTAATGAAGATAGATCTGAAAAAGGCCTATGATTCCATTGAATGGAATTTTGTGAATGATCTTCTTCTGGCTTTGAACTTTCCAGCTCATTTCATTGCTTGCATCATGGAATGTATTTCTACCCCTAAGTTTACATTGCTCATCAATGGCAATACTGAGGGGTTTTTTGCAGCCAAAAGAGGGCTCAGACAGGGGGACCCCATGTCCCCTCTGTTGTTTGTCTTGTGTATGGACTATTTGACCAGAACACTTGATTACATTGGTGAATGGTGACATCCCAGAGTTCAAATACTTTGCTGGTTGTGCAAGTTTAAAGATTAATCACCTTTGCTTTGCAGATGATCTTATGATTTTCTGTAAAGGTGAGGCTAAATCTGCATATTTGTTGCTTCAAGGTCTCAAACTCTTTACTGAGACCTCAGGACTCCAAGCTAATAAAGACAAATCAGCTATATACAGTACATCAATGAGAGAAGATGAAATCAGAAGAATTGAGCAATTCTCTGGTTTCACTAGGGAGAATATTCCTTTCAGGTACTTAGGTGTACCAATTAGCACCAAAAAAATCACTGCAGTTGATTGTGATGCTCTGGTAGAGAAGATGACTCTTCGAATTAGAAGCTGGAAATTCAGTCCTTCTCAGCATTCATAGTTACTGGTCCCAAGTTTTTCTGCTCCCTTCTGTGGTGATGGATAAAATAAATGTTGTGTGTAGGCATTTTTTGTGGAGTGGAAAGGCTGTGGGAGAGAAAAATGGCTATGTCAACTGGAGTAATGTGTGTTCTCCTAAGAAAATGGGGGGGCTTGGCTTGAGGAACATCAGAGTATGGAATAAAGCAGCTATAGGGAAGCTGATCTGGAATATTGGGAGCAAGAAAGATGAGCTCTGGGTCAAATGGGTCCATGCTATATATGTAAAAGACAGAAATTGGTGGGACTTTCAAGCTCCACCAACAGCAAGCTGGGTTCTCAAATATCTATGCAAAGTCAAGAATGATCTGAGAAGTGTGGGAATGGATCAGTGGAGCAGCCAGAGTTCTTATTCTAAAAGTAAAGTTCACAGTTTACTTATTGAAGAGAAACCTGCAGCTTATTGGGCTAAAGGGGTCTGGAATAGAATGAACTTGCCCAAGAATCGTTTTATTGCTTGGCTGGGAATGCAGTCTAGACTAAGTACAAAAGAGAAGTTCTTCTCTTATGGTATATGCCAGAATAACTTGTGTTGTCTGTGTGAATCTCATACAGAAACACATGACCATCTATTTTTTGAATGTGTTTTTTGTAAGCAGATTATGTTGGAGTTAACAGAATGGCTGGGCATTAGATACAACAACAGAAGCTTCAAACAATGGATAAATTGGAATAGCAGATATAATAAAAGTTCCAAAATGAGAAAGCAGGTTTACTATGCAGTCTTTACAGCTGATGTTTAAAGCATATGGAGGGCCAGAAATGAAGCATACTGGCTATTGAAAGTTCCTAGAATTGAATGTATAGTTAGAAACATTAAATATACAATACTGTATAGAGTGAACTGGTATACTTCCCCCAAATGGAGTACTGATGACTGTATGTGGAAAGACAGATTGTCTTTGATGTAAATTGGGCCGTCTGGGGCCTGTTTTGCTTGTATCAGTCCTTTCAAAACAAAGGATTTAGGTTGTAAAGTTTTTCTGGTATACAATTTTACTTACCAAAAAAAAAATTCATAAAAGGCAAACATAGAATAATAATAGAACAGCGAATGTATAATACAAGACGTATGGATCTTCTTTGATGCATAATTTGATGTGTTTGGAATGGTATAAAAGTATACTTAATTTGAATTGAAATTATATAATTAGAATTTTGAACACATGGTTTATTTTATTAAGTTAGACATGCATTAGATGCAATTTTAGGTCTGTTATAGATGTTGCATGGATACTAATAAAAGAATCCATAGGACTAACATAATTTTTTTGAACTGTTAAATTGCCTTTTTCCCCCTACTTTATATAAGTTGTTAATTTTTCCCATTATGTTAGGTTGTTAATTGGAAAATACTCTTAAAATGATATATATAAAAATGTTGAAAATAATAATAAAACAACAATATTCACAATCTAGGAGCATATAAACCATCGGCTAATTTTGAAAATTGTTTTTAGTGGGAATCTTAAAATTCCAACACATATATACACACTAATGTTTCATATGTGAGTGAGCACTGATTGAAGAGTTAAGAGACGTAGAGATGAAGAAGTGCCATAAGTTGTTATAAATATAATATGTTCAAGGCTAAATTTAAGAGCAAAAGGACAAGACAAAGGGATTTAAAATTCGTTGTGTCATTACAATTTAAAATCACTGACTTGAAAATGATAATCGGCACAAATGGAGTGTTCAATTGTATTCATCGTGTTCCATAAGGTTAACACACCGCTTTCACACAATGACACGTATGGGTTAGAGGTTAGAGTCAGATAAACTTATCCCAAAAAACAAGAAGAATAGAGAAAATAGATAACGAGAAAGAACATGAAGCACACACCAAAAAAATAGATTATAAAAATGACTTAAGAAGAGCAAGCAAAAGAATATTAATGGAGATAATGAATAAAACAATGAGGATATGTAACCTTCCTCATCAAAGCTTGGAACCCCCATAATCATATAGAAGTTACTGGAAGAAGAAAAGAAATTCGGATTTGCATCATTGCCCGATTGAGTTCCGACTAAAGTTTTTCTCACCAATTCTCGAAATTGCTCTCATAGATTGGCCGGGCTTGCCCGAACCATCTTTCCTTTTTTCTTTTAATCCTCTTTATTCCAACATAAGTGCTATAGGATTTTTGTATATTTCACCTTTCTAAAATCCATAAGATGAACAACACCGATGAGTGATTTCTAAAGCACAAGATTTGAGTTCGAGAATTGGAGTTAGTTATTTTTAAGCTGATGTCCATTTTTTTTTGGGCTTGGGTGATATACATTTTTTTAAACTGTAATTAAAACATTATTTTCTATGTAGCAGACGGATAGGTAGGTGCAAGGTGGCTGATATGGTGGAGCAGGTTAAGGAAGGGTGGGTAAGTTTTCGAATCCATCACCTACCCACTACCGTGTTCAGTATAACTTTTGACATTTACACCTGCCCACTACTGATCAAAGTTCTATCCATACTTGCTCCACTTAGGACAAATTCAAGACAAAATCCACATATACCAACAATCTAATCCCTAAAGGGTGGTAGCATGGTGGGATTTTGGTAGCCGTATGTGCTTTTCTCGGTGTATGTGCTAATATGTGTATAAAATGGTGGTTATGGGAGTGTTAGGTTGGGATGTGAAGATTGTGGTGGCTATTGATGGTGTTAGGCAATGTAGATGGTTGGCGGTGAGGCTGTGAGGGTGGTGGGTGGCTGATTGTGGATAAGAAGAGTGGTTGTAGGGGGTGGGGTAGGATAGTGTGTGAAGTGTTGGTCAAGATTGGTGAAGAGTAGATTAGCTAGTTTGGTGCTTGAATTTTGGAATCACAAGGAGAATTTACCATTAATGAGTTTGGAGTAGTTCACAACTGGAAAACTGGGGAAAGGAAACAAACTAATACTTCCTCCGTTCTTTTTCTATTACAACAATTGACTTTTCACACTTGCCAATGCATATCTTTAACTATTAATATCTTTAATTACTTTTTAGTAAAAATTCTAAAAATTTGATATCTTGAAAGTATATATCGAGACAAATCTAACAAGACCCCACATGACTATATTTGTTCTTATGTAAAAATCACAATAGATAGTTAAAGGGTGGTGAGTAAATAGTGTAAATTTCTCATTATTGCAATAGAAAAAGAACGGAGGAAGTAGTAACGAAACAATATTTAAACGAAACAAGGCCTTGATTTCTTTTTCATTCCGTGTAACGGTTGTACTAAATGTTCCCAGTAGACTGATTACAATTTGACAAGATGAGCATACACATTTATTAAATATCATTATTATGTGTATAATTCAGCAACGAACATAAATTCAATGGGTCGATTATCTATTGGGTAGATCCTAAATGTAATATTAATGAGATTAGTCGTCCATGTTGCATATAGTGAAGGCACCCTAATACCGGTATATTAGATCCTTGTAGGCGTCAATCTTCTGTGAGTAGTAATCTACTTCAGCCTGCAAAATAAGAAATCATTCTCAACATACTGCAAATTGCCAATTGCCAATTGCCAATTGCCAATTGCCAATTGCCAATTTGGCACTTACCAGTTACCACTACATGCTAATAGTACAAGTATGAGCAATCAAATTTCATGAGCAACTCTTTTTCCCTTTTTGGGCTAGCTTTGTCACTAAGAAAAGTAATTGGCAGGATTTGTGCATAACTTCCCAGCTTCTTTAATAGGCGATAATAAATAATGATAATAATATTGACTTTAATGCTTGTTTAGTTCAAGCCACGGTATTGACATCGAATAGAATCAAAGGGAATGGTGACAAAATTGGTTACCTTTTATTGTATTGGGTATTTGGTTTAAGCAATGGAATGGTAGACATTACTACCAAGAATTGCACTATTACAAACTAGGAAAGAGCCCATTACCATCAAGTAATGATAATAGATTGAGGAGGGATTGAACCAAACAAGAGGAAGGGAGTATTAAGTAATTGATTCTATTTCTATTGGAGCCTAAAAATGTTGACTTAAACGTGCTCTTTGCGTATTTTTTCAGGGAAATTTTAATGTCAATGTTCATGATAATTCATGTCACAACTCACAACAAATATCTTAGACCTCATATAATTTCATTTTCATCCATTACCACTCTTTAAGGTAGCACTAAGCAGTGATGCAAATCTATGTAGGAAAACATGTCTGAGAATGGAGTTTTATCACCACAGACATTTCATGAGGTTCTTATAAATTACGCAAAAGTTCATTACCATATTTTTTTTGGCAATTAAAAGTTTATTATCATTGCTAAGAACTAAGGTAAAATGCAATTGAATAACCGATAGACTATTAGTTGTATTGACAAAACAATGTAATCAACCAAATGAAAGAATTGCAAACCTCTATCCGAACATGACCAAGGCCAGAAGTTTAGCTGAAGGCATTGGGATCCATCCATCAAACAGGGAGAAGAAAGGAGCAGGGAGTACCCTTCAAATGAAGGTAATAATTTCACACCGTCCCCCTAGAGTTCAAAATGACAGTAATAATTTCTCCCCACTGCAACCTCCAAGCCCCTTAATGTTTTGTAATATCTTATTAGTTATTACCCCTCAATGCTTTACCTTTGACCCAAGCATGCGCTTATATTCTATCAGTCCTACTCCTACCAAAGGCTATTTCTCAAACTTAAGGTCATGAATCTAGATACTGACATATTGCATTTAGATATACAAGTATATAACTTACCTTCCTAACTCCCTTTACAGCCGTCAATAGCTTCTCACCAAGGAAGTCTTTAAAGAAGTTGTCCTTGTGAAGAGCATCCAAGGATTCCGCAAGCGATTTTGGCAGTCTCTCAAGTTTACCATCAAGGCTAGAAGGGTTCGAATCTGCACCACAATTAGTATCAAGCAAAATGTTGATTAACATGATCTCATAAAATATGTAGTAAGGGATGTAAACTATTTTAGTTGTTCTTCTACTTAAAACAAATAGTCCTTCAAAGACAATAGTGTATGTATTCTCTCATTATCTATAGTGTAGGCCCCTCGGAAACAAAAAAAAGGCATATCACAATTCTTGCGCTCGTTTGTTTGGTCTATTAACAATGTCTAACATCTGAAAACATCTCATGACCCTATAAATATATGTGTAAGAAAATACTCATATTGCATACTTCCTCCGTTCCATAATAAGTGAAACATAGGGATTATGCACAAGATTTAATAAACATCACTTTCAAAAGCCAAAAAGTCATAAAATACCCTTTTCATTATCAAAAGGAGTGAGGAGAAAGCAAACCACACAAGTTGTGATGGATCTTTCTTGTTATTTTGTCACTTTATTTTTTCCATTTAAGGTATGTTTCACTTATTTTCAAACGTTCTAAAATAGTAAGTGTTTCACTTATTATGGAACGGAGGAAGCAGTGTTACAAGGAACGCGGGACGTAGGTCCGAATTGCGAACCAGATCGTCCGTTCCGAATCGCGGAACAAACGTGATCTGAGTCGTTGAGAGTCGCGAATGAAATCAATGATGACCGCGATCCTTTTCTTGATACCCTTGCCCACATATTTCTGGAAAAAAGCTTGCTTTTTCATGGCTTGGCCAGAGAGCAGAGGAAGAGGGTTGGTTGAGGGAGAAGAAAGGTTGATAAGTGCTCTAGGGTTTTCTCCTTTTTTACAAAAAAATCACGGGACTTTCTTTCTTCATTTTACAGCTGTAAAGCAGTTGTTATTTTACTGATTTGCTTCATTTTACAGCTGTAAAGCAGTTGTTATTCTCTGCAGCTATTTTTTTGACTTTTTTTTTAAACCTTCCTCTATCTTTTTACCTACTCTATTTACTCATTTTGTTTTCCTTTTGTTTTCTATATGCCCCTAGAGTGTACTTGTATTTTATTTTATTAACATATGCTCTTACTAATAAATGAATACAGTGTACGACACTATACTACACACTACTCTATATTTCTCTACTTCATAAATATGTAGTTAGTATATATATATACCAATCGTTCCCGATTCGCCATGGGTAGCGTTTCCCGTATCCGTTTCCGTACCACGTTTCGAATCGTCCCCCGTTCCTTGTAACATTGGGAGGAAGTATTAAACAAGAACTTGATTTCTGACAAATTAAATTACTCCCTTTTCCAAAGCCTTTTTCCAGCTACTGTTCTTCGCAAGTTGTTCAACATACAATAAGGTCAAGCTTGAACTCTGAATTCTAAATTTCTCACAAACTATATTTGTACTTGAAACTCAGAATTTAAATTTCGTGTGCACATGCTATATATATTTCTGTAGTCTTACCAATAGGAAGAGGCAGAGTAAGGTGTCGCCGTAAGCCATCAATTCCTGCAGCAATTACAGAAGCCAAACCCAGGTAGGGATTTGCACATCCATCAAATGATTTGATTTCAAAGTTGCTTACAAGACCATCTGCAACCCCAGGTGGACACGCAGTTCTCAAAGGAGCTTCCCTGTTCTCTTTCCCCCAGCAACGATATGCTCCACTCCAAGTATCCGGTTGTATGCGATCATAGCTGCATATAGTTAATTCAACAAAAAGATGCAAATTAGATATTACCATCTGTATAGGCTTCATGTTAATAATTTGAGAGGTCAACTGCAAGCTTTCTGCTACATCAACCAGGATAAGGAGCAACACAGGTGGACAGGCACATAAGTTATAATAAATATTAAGTTCTCTAGGAGCTAATTAATTTATAGTGAGAATAGCATGCACTTAAATTAAGTTGATCATGACTTTGGGGAGGAACGCTAGTTCTTGTAACATGTAATGGCTGCAAGGGGTGCACAATCATGACTTCGGGTCATGCTCGCAAGCTGAATTATATAACAAGTAATATATAAAGCTCAGACTTCGACATCTTGAGAGAATCCATCTGCTTCAGACATAAGATAGAAGATTACCTATTTGGATTTGGAGCAGTAAATGCCAAAATGGCCGGAAGATGAAATAGAACTCCAGCCATAAACTCCTCACCAACTTTGGACATTCCATGACTAGATCCAGCAGCTCCTGTGAAAACATTTACCCCATTCTCCCACAAACTTAAATGCACATGGGATCCAGACCCGATGTCATCTAATGCATACCTAGGGAGAAACGGATAAAAAAAGAAGAGGTTATCACTTGTCACCAAGATAGCAAAAAAAAATGTTCACAATACTTTCGAAGAGAATGATAAAAAAACAACAGCTAGCACATATCAGCTGGCTGGCCATTCTATAAACTAAAGATAAGATAATAAAAACTCTTGCTATCGTTGTGGCAACATGTTTGAGACCCATGACCGTTTGTTCTTGATCAGGAACTTAGGTTATGTTTCATCCCCTAAAATAAGGTATCTCATCTGGTTTATATACCTATTCTGGTTTAGTGAGCTAATCCGGTCTCATATGATTGTGATTATGAGTATGAATAGACTTTGTTATAATTTTGGTGATTGCTATTATCATCAGTTTCCGTAACTAACAAAAATGTGATAAGGGTAGAAATAATAAGCTAGAATTGTAAACCAGTTTTTGGCTCCAAAAGTTGTTATCAACAGAATAACAGAATTCTGTTATTCTGTTATTCTCTTTCTGTTGTTATTAGCTGTATAAATACTTGTAAACTCTCAAGTAATGATTCATTCATGAATATAAACACAATCAACCTCTCTATCTCTCTCTACTTCTCTATTCTGAATTCTCTCTCATCTCTCTCTAGATTCTTAATTCTTCTTCTCTCTCAAAGTCTATCTTCTCCTTTCCATTTCTAATCTATCTTAGTAGGATCTACTATCCTGCATCAATGGTATCAGAGCCAAAATTCGATTCAATGACACCATTGTTGTTTCTTAAATGCATATTCAGTGTTTGATGAAATGCATAAGTGAAAATTAGCAATTTCTAGCTGAAATTAGCTAAACTAGTTGGGGGTTTTTCTGAAGAATTGTGGTGAAAACTCTTCATTTTGGCGCCTGCTACTAGGAAGTCTGTAGTTATGGAAGAACATGTGAAATCATTGGAGAAAAAGTTGGAAGATCAAGCCAAAACGATGCAAAACTTGTTGCAGATGATGAGGGAATTGAAAGATTCTGCTGCTTCAAATTCTGCATCTAATGATGGTTCTGAGTTTAGTCCAAGACCCAGAAATCATATTCAAGGTATTAATCCCAAACTTGAGTTTCCTAAGTTTGATGGAGTTAATCCTAGTATTTGGATTAAAAAAATGCAATGAGGTACTTTAATCTGTGCAAAATTCCTGATGAACAAAGAGAAGATTTGGCTTCCCTTTATATGACAGATAAAGTCGAGAATTGGGTCTCTAGTTATTTGTCTGTAAGAAAACATGTTGATTGGGATGATTTCATCATTGATTTGTCTGCTAGATTTCAAGATACTAGGAGTTTAAATGTTGTAGAACAGTTTAATAAACTGCAACAATTAGGTGATTTGGAGGTGTATCTTGATGAGTTTGAAAACCTAAGATCTATTATGATGCAAAGTAGTCATGTTTTACCTGATTCATATATCCTAGACAGCTTTATAGGAGGTCTTAAACCATTCATTAAGCCATTTGTGAGGGCTTTCAGACCTGATAATATTTCCAAAGCTGTAGAATATGCTAGATTAGCAGAAGAGCAAGCATCAGCATCATCTCAAAATTTCTCTAAACCCTATAAACACACTAACCCACAAACAACCTATAATCCTAAACCTTTACAAGCCCTTCCTTACAACAACAATGCCAATAAACCACCCCTATTACCCACTCCACAAACCAAACTTTCACAAGCCATAACCAGAACACATGTTCTCCATGATGTGAGAGCTGAAAAGATAGCCAAGGGGTTATGTTTTTACTGTGATGAAAAATTTGTGAGAGGTCATAAATGTCAGTTTAAGGAACCTCAGTTGTTTACAGTTGATTTCTTGGGAGATTCTGATGAATCAGATGATGGGGAGGACGAAGAAATGGTTGAGAAAGATAAGCAGTTGAAAGAACCTGTGATATCTGTTAGTGCTTTGGCTGCCAATCAGAATTTTCACACTATGAGGGTGGTAGGAGTTGTGAACAATAAGCCTTTGCATATCTTGATTGACTCTGGAAGCACACATAATTTCTTGGACTTATCTTTAGCTAAGAAGATGTACACTGGAAATTATACCCACTCAATCCATTACAGTAGCTGATGGCAATCAGATTGTGTGTAATCATAGGTATGAAGAGTTTGCCTGGACAATGCATAAGAAACCCTTTGTGGCTGAAGTGATGTTGATACCTTTAGGAGGGTGTGATATGGTACTAGGTGTGTAGTGGTTGAGTACCTTGGGGCAGATTAACTGGGATTTTCAGCAGCTAGTAATGAGTTTCAACTTGAGAGGTGTATCTTTTGTGTTAAAAGGTAGTCCACAGAGTGAAGGTTTTGGAGGGCAAGACATGTGGCAAGGCTATTAACTCAGCTGCCCAACTTTGTTTTCTGCAATTGATGGACTCTTCTGTTCCGCCTTCTTATAATCAGTCACAATGTGAGAATGATGAGTCAAGCAACTTAACCAGAAATATAGCACGAGTTTTTAGGATCCTCAGACCTCCCTCCCTCATAGAGGAGTATTTGATCATAAAATCCCTCTCTTACCTAATGTTTCTCTCGTTAACATTAGACCCTATATAAGTATCCCTTAAAGCAAAGAGATGTCATTGAGCAATTAGTGCAGGAAATGCATGACAGAGGGATTATTCAGCCTAGCAACAGTCCTTTTGCTTCTCCTGTTGTTCTTGTTGGGAAGAAAGATGGAACTTGGAGGTTATGTGTGGATTATAGGGAATTGAACAACAAGACAGTCAAGGACAAATTCCCAATCCCTGTTGTGGAGGAATTGATAGATGAATTAGCGGGAGCTACTGTGTTTAGTAAACTTGATCTAAGGACAGGGTATTATCAACTTAAAGTTAACTCGAGAGGATGTTTTAAAAAGCAGTCTTTAAAACTCATCGAGGCCATTATAAATTCTTAGTTATGCATTTTGGCTTAACTAATGCACCAGCCTCTTTTCAAAGTTGGATGAACAATGTGTTTAAACCACTCCTTATTAGATGTGTGCTTGTCTTCTTTAATGATATTTTAGTCTACAGCAAGACTAAGCAAGAGCATATGCAACATCTTGATGATGTTTTTCAACTTATGCAGAAAACTCAATGTGTGCAAAAGCTAGCAAGTGCAGTTTTGTCATTGATAAAGTTGAAAATTTAGGCCATTTTATATCAGGGGTTGAAACTGATCCTAAAAAGGTAGAAGCAGTAGCTAAATGGCCTATTCCTAAGACAGTTAAGGAGCTTAGAATTTTTTTGGGCTTGACTGGTTATTACAGGAAGTTTGTTAAAAATTATGCTTCCATATGCAAACCTCTTCATGAATTGCTTAAGCATGGCAATTTTAGTTGGAATACAGAAGCTCAAATGGCATTTGAGACCTTGAAAGCAGCTCTAGTGTCTGCTCCTGTCCTAGTTGTACCTGATTTTTCTGCCATGTTCATAGTAGAAACAGATGCTGCTATTGCTGGTATTGGTGATGTACTCATGCAATCAGGTCACCCTCTTGCTTTTATTAGCAGGACACTTGGTCCAAGGTGGCAGAAGTTATCTGTTTATGAGAAAGAACTCTTGGCTATAGTATTTGCTGTCCAAAAGTGGGAGCAATACTTAATGGGTAGTCATTTTATCATCAAAACTGATCAGAAAAGTTTGAAATAGCTTTTGCAACAGAAAATTTCAACACCTTTTCAACAGTTTTGCCTTTCCAAACTGATGGGTTTTGATTATGAAATACAATATAGAAGTGGGCAAGAGAATGTTGTAGCGAGATGCACTTTCAAGGGTGCAAGGATCTGCAATCTTGTGTATGGCTATTTCTATTGTTTCTTCTAACTTGGAAGAGCAGGTTAAGAATAGCTACCAAGGGGATGTGGCTTTACAGCAAATAATCCAGCAACTTCAACAACAGCACAGTCATCCTACTTTTTCATTCCAAGCTGGGATGTTAAGAAAACATGGTAAGATTGTGGTGGGGAATGACATGGATCTAAGGCTGCAATTAATCCAATGGCATCACTCTTCAGGGAGGCCATGCTGGGAGAGATTTAACTCTCAAGAGAGTGAAAAGTGTATTCTATTGGAAGGAAATGACTAAGGCAATTAGACAATTTGTTAGAGACTGTGTCACTTGCCAAGCTGCTAAGTATGATTCATCAGCTTATCCTGGGTTGTTACAGCCACTCCCAATTCCAGAAGAGGTGTGGGTGGACATTTCAATGGACTTCATCACAGGCTTGCTTAAGTCTATGGGGTTTGGGGTATGAAGTCAAATTTGTTATTGTGGACAGATTGAGTAAATATGCTCATTTTGTCCCATTAGCTCACCCATTTACAGCACTTCAAGTTGATCAAGCTTATCCGGATAACATTTTTAAGCTACATGGGTGGCCAAGGAGTATTGTGAGTGATAGAGATACAATTTTCCTTAGCAATTTTTGGAAAGGATTGTTCTCTATATATGGTACAGAGTTTCTGTTGTCTTCTTCTTACCATCCTGAAACACAGATGGACAAACAGAAGTGGTGAATAGGTGTTTGGAGTGTTATTTAAGATGCATGTGTGGTAGTCAACCCAAAGATTGGTGTTTGTGGCTTCCTCTTGCTGAGTGGTGGTATAACACCCATTTTCACTCCTCAACTCAGCTTACACCCTATGAAGTGGTGTATAATCAACCACTACCTCTACATCTTCCCTACTTGGCTGGTGAGTCTAATGTGATTGCTGTTGACAGAAGTCTACAAAGAAGAGAGAATATGATCAAGGAGCTTAAGCTTCAGTTACTTAAAGCTCAGAATGAAGACACAAGCTGACCAACACAGGACAGAAAGGTCTTTTCTTGTTGGTGATTGGGTTTGGCTTAAGCTCCAAGCTTACAGGCAAACTTCAGTTCAAAGGCGCAGCAATAATAAGCTTGCTCAGAAGTATTATGGTCCCTTTCAAGTGTTAGCCTTAATTGGCAAGGTTGCTTATAAATTAAAGCTACCTAACACTGCTCAAATACATGATGTTTTTCATGTCTCACAGTTGAAGAAGTTTCATGGGATTCTTCCAGTTGCTGCCCATATACCAAATTGGTTTCAAGGCCAACATGATACTGTGGTCCTACAACCAGCTGCTATTTTAGAGAGAAAAGTAGTCAAGTTCCAGAATAAACCCCAAGTGAAATACTTGGTACAGTGGGAAGGGTATTCAGCTAGTGAAGCTACATGGGAAGTTGCCGAAGACTTTGAGAAGTCTTATCCTGTTTTTGTTACTCATTAAAGACTTGGGACAAGTCTTTTAAGGGGGAAAGTATGATAAGGGTAGAAATAATAAGCTAGAATTGTAAACCAGTTTTTGGCTCCAAAAGTTGTTATCAACAGAATAACAGAATTCTGTTATTCTGTTATTCTCTTTCTGTTGTTATTAGCTGTATAAATACTTGTAAACTCTGAAGTAATGATTCATTCATGAATATAAACCACTTCTATTCTATCTTAGTAGGATCTACTATCCTGCATCAAAATGATTCATATGCTATAGGAATAATAAACATAATTGTATTGTACTATAAGGTTTTTTTGTCTTCCTTTTATTGTATATTGTTAAAGTTACGTATTCTGATATATAGGACACATGATCTGGTTTTGTGAATCTTGTCTAGTCTGATTCAGTTTTAGAATAAGTCATAAGAACCCAGGAAGCGTTACTCATAGTAGATGTTTACTATGAAGCATGCCCTTGGTTACAGGTTTCTAAACCCATGGGTTGGAAAATACTGATGCTGTACATGATCTTCAAACACAGCAGGATCAAATGTGTTCAGATGTGTGTTTTGTCTACTGCTTCACCTGCTAATCCTGAACGTCAACTGAAAGGAGGGGAGGCAATTTGCTTCAGACAAGTCATAGATCATGATGAAGTATCTAAATGGGGTCTACTTTTCCCATCTTTTTTATAGTCCAATGGAAATAAATTAGAGGTGGCAATCTCTGACCTAAGCTAATAACTCGAACTGAAACAACTTATGTTACTAAGAAAACCCTGAACCCATTCTCGACTCAATTTACCCACCATATTATGTGATTACACTATTACAAATTTTTTTAAAATATTTTGAGCATAATGTGAAAGCCACCCAAACCAGACCATTTTACCCAATTTTTTTTGGCTCCAAGGTAAATGCAAATAAAAAAAACAGCACTTAAATGATGTATAATGTATGCCTAGCCTTAATCCCTATCACACCCTCTCGACAAAGAGGTAAAATAAAATGGAACCATAAAAAGGCTTCAAAAGCTACACATACATCATGTATCTAATTAACCATTCTAGTAACGAGCTAATGATTGATGGTTGGAATCAAATTGATGGTTGGAATCAAAGTGTTGATCTTTTCACCTTAAAAACGTAGAGTACATTTCAGGAAGAATAAGTTTAGTTTAAGGTCAAGAATTTTTAGAAAGGAAAAATAAGTTTAGAATAAAGGTCAACAAGTCCAATCTCTCTCTCTCAACTTGGATACTGTGAGGCGGCCTCGGAAGGTTTTTAGATAAGCAACAGGTGCAAATCCTACAAAGATAGAGCACACAGGGATTTGAAATTCCTGATTCAATTGAAAGTGAAATTTTTGATTGAATTCAACCAAAACAGGAACTTTTTCTGACGGCATTGTTTCACAAATTAGTGAATCTTCCACTTATTTGAAGGGAGGATTAAGGGATTAGCTATGCAAACTCTTCACAACATATCAATGGATTCAATCCATTTTGTATGAATGGTTCATCGGATCCCAACTTATATATATCTCAAGTTCAGAGGAGGAAAAATAAGCCCAGATAAGGACTCCTTTTAGGTGTAAATTAAGAAGCCTAAGTAACAGCAACTCCAAGAACAAGCCAAAAGCAGCAGATTTAGTAAGCGAATTAATTTTGACAACGGCAACAATTTTGACAATGACAACAAATAAAAGAATTATTCCTTCTGCAAGTTACAAGTTAGCATAGGAAAAGGCTTCAAAAAGTGAACACTAGCACGAGGACTTAAAGTCTTCATAATAGGGTGACATACAGTTCTGGTCTAGATGTAGCTATCAATTATCATGTTATTTCAAGACCTCAGACATGATACTTACTTTGGTGCAAAAGTTGCCAGCAATCCGTGTTTCCTAGCAACACCCCTGATAGCTTCACGGGTGAAAACCAAATTATCTGCAGCACGGGTACAAAGAGTGTGTCCCAGTGCCATCTCAAATTGGCCTTTCCCAGATTCTGCATGTACCTTTAGCATTTACATAAGAAGCAATCAGAATAATGTAAGAGATGAAAAAGGACCTAAAAAACAGTAGAAAAGAGAAGGCAACTTTAGAAAATTCAGGATGGGTGCTTGACGTCAAGATCAAGAGAATTCGGTAGCGACTAGCGAGTAAATTAGGTAAAGACATGAAGTTCTATTGCACTGAGCTCTCTGACATAAAATTCTATATTGATAAGTTGATAGCTAATAAATTTGGTACATGTATAATAGTGCACCTAATCAAATTTCTGTTGTAACTCCTTCATTGGTCCATGTTATAAACAACCATTTGATGTGTAATGCTGACAGAGGGGGAAAGTTCCTGGCATTTAGCTATATTAGGCCAGGTTAATACAAATTATATTCAGTGCAATCAGCTTTACTCAGCGAAAATTAGTTGATAAAGTATAATCAGTAAAATGCAGCAAGGTGCATATTTTGGTAAAAATCAGTTTAATTGGCAAAGTTCACCGGTAAAAATCAGTAAAAATTAGTTTCAGTTTAGTAGAAATCAGGTGAAGAGAAGTAGAGAAAAGCGCCTTAATAATAGAATTAGGATATTTCAAAGGCAAATGCAACTAAGTACAACTCCAAGTTCTTATGAATAGAAAAGAATATTTGGGGTCAGACACCCCTTGGCAATCCTCTTATTTCTGCATGATTGGAATGGCATATCCTTAATTCTCCGAAGTCGGAGACCACAATCTTGTCCATGATGTACTAGGGAAAAAGTTATCTTCCCCTCCCCTTATTGGGTGCTTTAAAGTTCTGGCTGATATGAAGAGGGGAGCACCCTCTACATGTGCTGTAAAGGGGATATTTTGCTCAGTAAAACTAAGATAAACTTCTATTAAAGTCTAAGCTTGTAAAGAAATAAATACATTTGATGTAGTTTCAGATAACCCAACATATCGATGTAGATAAATAATAAGAATATACACCAAAACGGAAAAAACGGAAAAGAAGTCACGCTTCCAAATTCCAATCATGCAATTTTGATCCACTATATGTGTGTTTGAGATAACGAATACTTGGATGATATTCACTACAAACCTGCTCCAGTGTAATATCTAGAGACTGAAGTGCAGCAAACATCTCTTGGAGGATGGCAGAAGCTGCATCAAATGATGAAGTCGAACAGTATGGGGATAAATCAAATGGGGCCCATTCTTCTCTTCCATCCCTACACAATTTTTCCATTAGTCGATAATTTGGAACTCAAAACAAAAATGAAACAGAAATGAAGAAGAACAGAAGAATTTATGTAATAACCTTGTAACAGGTCTCAGGAGATAAAATTCATTCTCAAAGCCTGCATTCATTTCCTAAACATGCAATGTAAGGCATTGAGAGATAGAATGAGCTAGAGCCAAATTCCAACAATTTACGGCAATATATAAAAAACACACCATATTAAATTCTTCTTTCAGAACTTTTGCAACCCTCCTCAATGCCTCCCTTGGACAATATTCCCAGGGTTCACCAGGCTTGAGATACATGTCAGATAAAACCATCTCTTCACCTTTTATCCTGACAAGGAAGCAAAGTTGCATATATGTATCCAATGGACTATAACAAATGAATGAACAAAGAACATCTCTCAAAAGAACACCTAGAAAAGGAAAAAAAATGATCTACTTTTGAAACTCTTGGAAACAAAGAAATGATTTTAATGATTTAAGGAATCTTCCAAAACATCTTAAGCAGTAAACTCTAGCATGAAGCCTAGGAGAATGAAGAACTACAGAATAGACAGATTTTACCCTACACTACAATACTCATTCATGTAATTGACATCTGATGCAAATGTTATGAATAAAACATATCCCAGCTCCTCCTCTCTCTGGCTCTCCAGACATGTAATACAGTGATGAAGAATGTAGAAGCAAATATTACATACGGAAAATTTCAGTAATCAGCAAAAAATATGAACAAAATCTAGAGCTCTACACAGTGCATTGACATGCATTAAAACAGCTATAGAGCTCAGGCTCATGAAAAGATTTATCTGAAGACCAATTTAGAGACTCATCATACATCATACATGCCAACTAAAAGTTAACTCATTAATTAAATCATAAACTCTTCCCTTTCTTTACAAAGCTACAGAATCAACAGCAAAAAGACAGTACGCAACACAGCAAATGACCACAGAAAGTGTGTGGGGTAAAAAATAGACTAAATGGAGAGGAGAGTGAGTTATGGAGGGGGGGTGGGGAAGATTATCTAAGTGCTACTGAATATAGTTACCATGGGATTGTCCTAAGGGTTGATAGGTCAGGAATAAGTCTGATCTCGCCTGTTCCTGTCAAGTTAGACTCAGCAGCTGGACCATCCATAAACGAGGTCATTCCCATGCATGCAAAAGTTAAACCAACACCATTTTTCTTGACAACTTCATGGAAGCGTTTCCGAGGAACAGCCTAAAAACATTATGGATACATTAGAAACAACAACAAATAGTAACAGGAATACCATAATATTGTTCATTTCCTTGACAGAGAGTGGATTTAAATCAATAGATGAATGAAGGATTATACACTTCTTTACCACAGTTTTCAAGATTGTGAAAAGGATTAGAGATCGCGAAGGGAAAAGGAGCGCTTTAGAGAGATTAATGGAAGAATAAGACACGAGGGATGAAAAAAAGAGTGAAACAGAATTAGGAGCAAAGTACCAGAATACGGGTGATAGAAAAACTCAGATATAAAAAAAACATAGGGGATAAAAGCTTTGCTTATAAAATGTATAAGAAAGATAGACAGTGTGTCAAACATGAAATATTGAAATCTATATAAAGCATGACATTATAAATCCTCTACAATTTTTGCCTAAAATAATTTCCTCATGCGTAAGTCTCTGATAATTAACAGTACGAGACAAAACAGCCTTTTATAACACAATCATTCCTTAGAAATGCTCCTTTTCAGTTTTTCTTCTTAAAAAGTATGTACAATAGCCACTCTCAGTAACAAGATGTCAGATCAGTAAATACGTTAGTCCTGAATGATAAAGTTCAGGAAATTCCAAATTTGAACAACATGCAGCTGAAATTAGTACAGTAATACTATCAACACTCAACAGATAATTGAGCATAAAAATACAAGCAGGAAACCCAGGATGATACACAAGAAATAAGAGAAAAACAAGTATAAGTATAACTAAAAGGTAGATCAACAACAGTTTTCAGCCAGAAATATGTACAGGACATGGGTCAATGAAAACAGTGATTGACATCTAATCAAAGGGAAAACTGGAAAAGGGACGGCACACGGCAGCAAAAAAACAAGAAAAATAGACATAATTATTAGAGACTATCACTTTCTTTTTTTCACATGGACTTTCTATTTTCAATTTACACACAGAGTTCTCAAGGCAGAAATATCTATATATGATATATCTATAAATAAGAATGTGGTCATGTGTGTGTGAGAGGTAGCCACAATTTATTGAGGAATATTTTAGGCTACCAGAGTTGTAAAATTATTTACCTAATAAATCCATTCCAAGAGCTAAAAATAAAAAAGATTTTTAGTACATCTAAGCAAGCCCCTAATAATTAGGAAAATAACTCATTGCTTAAAAGATGAAATGGTAGATTACTTTACCTGTCAGCCACAGGAAAGAAGATTCAACCAGAAATTTTCATAGGACATATAAGAAAAGGCTCGAAGTTTCGAACTTCTGAGTGACACTTATTAGTTGAAGGAATCAGGAAAAGAAAACTGTACTGGTAAATTTTCTCCAACACTGAGAGCCTTCTAAAACATAACCACTTCCCCTTTCAGGCTTTATCAAGCTAAGCATAAACTTCCAGCTACTTGTGAACAACAGTATATTCATAGCATACATACATGACAAGTTATTTAATAGCAAGAATGCTGCGCAACAGCCCAAATTCAAGAATTGACTATAGAAAACTACTTTTAAAAAAAAAACTTACTCGACATCTGCACTGCCCTGAAGTGTCGACCCAGATTACACGGACTAAAGTAATATTACTTTCTGGCACAAGATCTCCAATCTCAAACTTCTTAGATATAGCTTTTTTTAAGTTTGATTCAGCACTCAACTTGATCTTGTAAAACTTAATAGCATTTTGAGCAAACAGGTCCTTAGCTGCTTCCAATGCTTCGGGAATTGAAAGATCCCCATCAGTGCAAGAATCACGTAAAACTGAAAAGATAACTTCACGTGCTCTCCGGGCACCTGTAAAGTTGAAATGGGTTTTATGAGGACTTTCTTATGCAAACATCAATTGAGCAGTGGCTAAACTACATATTTGTGTTACTTGCAACCCCATTACCACAGAAAAGACACTACTGTGCAGCTCCTATGCACCTGTATGGTGTGCACGACGGATGAATGTCTATAATAATATTGTAGCAAAATTCTTGACCTTATGGTCTCCACTAAAACTCAGATGTCGTGTCAAATGATTGTTCAAATTTTAATGCAGACTATAGTGCTTTTAGTCTACAAATCAATGAGAGTTTGCCTCGTGCAAAGCAACATAAAAGAAGAGAATCACATGTTCACCGCTTTAGATGGAAAGATTTTGAGAATAAAGATTCTACAGAAAATGTCCACATTCAATAGTTTAGAGTAATTGAAATTGCTTCCGAAACCAGATCTCCGAGCCAAGTCCAAGTAGTCCAATGATATGTCCCATTGTAGGGCCATGGCCCTTCTTTCTTTTCATATGGCTACAACTGTAATTTTCTTAGGTGGCTCCTCGCCTCCTCGCCAATCTTAGAAGTGTTTCTCAAATAAATTCAATTACCATTTCTCAAAAAAAGAAAAAAATAAAATATTAAGAGAACCACATTTTGGATCTCGTCACTAGTTAGCTTAAGAAGCAACATAGATGGCCTTGAGTAGTTGAAACTAGAAACTAAATCTTCTAGCTCATCTATCTGCTAATGCCTTAAATTTGATAAGAAAACAGAAGTGACTAGAACAATGAAGTGAACAATACTCCATATCAATAAATTAGTTTCTCTATGTACCAAACAACCACAACCACAACCACAACCACAGGAAACTCAAAATGCTAATATAGAAATTATGCATACTTCTGAATAAGATTCACATTTATATGATTAATGTTGCTCCCATGACAGAAGGAGGTGTCATAATTCTATTCACTATGTCCTAAAAGGTTGTTTATTCTTTCTCAAAATGGTATTGATATAATGCGACTACTTTCTAGAAAGATCAATACGCAGAAACTACAAGAACTGGATGTTGATTTGAACATACATAACATAAAGAAAATAGCACACTCAAGATATAAGACAGACAGAGTTCTTGTATACTTGCATTGTTTGTGAATGCAATTCGGAAAGAAATAAATGGTAATTGAACTAGGTGCAGAAACTAAATCAAGAGAACCAGGATATTTGCAATTAACTTAAATATACAACAAGAAACAGTGTCTCCCTGCTCACACTCCTCTCTCCCAAAGCAGTTTACTGGCATATCAGGATGTCTGTGCAACCTGAACTTTGATTACCTAATTGCATACGAGGCATGGTTAAGAAGGATACAATGGTCTACATTATCTCTAAAAGTCGAATTTTGTGGGGTTGAGTGGAGAATATCCGGAAACAGACCATAGGGTTGAAATTTATGGTGTTAGCAACGTTTTCATAGACTTACAACTCTGGTTCATAATTTAGCGGTGCAGTCTGGTACTCTGGTGCATATGAGAATTCATTGGATCCTGTGTACTTTATTCTTTTTAAATTGATCTATTGATATTTATTGTAAACTTTACAGCATAACTAGTAAGAACTACCTTGAAATTTCAATCTAAATACATGGGTCTAAAATAACAAACAGGAACAGACCTAAGTAGAATGCTTCAGGAAATGCATAGCCATCGGTGCTGAACATCACCTGCAGACGATTGTCCCCAACATAAGAAATTAAGCAGTAAATACAAGCATATTATGTATAATGATCCAATCTAATACTTCAGAGCGAAAGGTTGTGGAAACCTGGTGGTCTTTACTCAAAGGAAGCTAGTGTATGAATATAATTGGGAGTAGTTATGTAAGCTGTAGTCCATAATCTTATTAAAGAACATTTTGGATGATAAAGTAGTTAATTCTAGCAGTAAGAAAATACTTAGTAGAATCTTATCGAAAAAAGAAAAAAAGTACTTAGTAGACTGAAGTGGACCTAGTGATGGAAAATACCACAATTTGAAAGGACAGCGACAAAATTCTTCACTAGGATATCCCAACAAATGGAAAAGTGCCAGTGGAAGTTAATCCAACAAAATATTGTCTTCTATGTTAAACGGACAAATAATAATATAGATCCTAATTTTTGGTGTTTCAGCACAACATGTTCTTTTTAGCAATGCCACAGAAAACTCCAAGCTCTAAAGCATAAAACAAATGATAAAAAATAAAATAACTGAAATAATAAGTTTCATGTTTACAAGTGTTCAGTTGTATAGCACATTGACCCCAGAAAGACACACCTTTTTCGTTGGGGCCAGCTCCAGTAGATCTTTGACTGTGGATTTCATCCCATTGTTGCTAAGTAAGAGCAGTCCCAAGCCAAAGTCAAGGTAGACCTAGCAAATCAAGAGAGACTTTAGCTAATGCCTGTAGGATTGAGCTAAGACATAAATAAATGACCAGTTCAATGTTCCAGATAATACCTGGGGATAGACGCATGCCAAGTATGATGCCTCCTTTGAAAATGGGTAGGAAGCATGTAAGAGAACAAGACGACACTTGGAAAATCTTGCGTCTTCAAGTACCTTTCGAAGATGAAGCGGGTTCGATGTCCTCAAATCCTGATCTTTGTCTCCAAACCTAAGGCCGATACCAAATGCCAACAACGTAATGTAAGAAGTAACAATTCACAACAACTAAAGAGTGTCTTAAGAAAAAATAGATATCAAACAACACAGACCAAAGCAAGCATCAGCTCTAAAATTAGACAAAAGACATTCGATATGATGTAAGTCAAACTTAGAGCACTTCCAGACATCTAAAAAAATTTCTTTCTTAGACAACCTAGAGAAAATGACTTCTAAAAATTTATTTACCCTGTATGTATCTGCATTGGCAAGTCAAATTCCAGAGCAACCTCTAAACTACGAATAAAGATATAGTCGATCAACTTCTTATTTGCAATGCGGACAGGCTTCCCAGCTGGAAGATAGAACACAGATAAAGAAGTAAGTATACATGGAACTATGGAAGTCATAACCAAATGACATCACTCAAACCTCACGGACCACTTAAAACTTCAGAAAGACCATTTTCAGCCTGCTGTTCGCTAACATTTGGATCAATTTCAAGACCACCACGATATGCAGCTATACTTTTCAGTCCAACCACTGTAGTCGCTAATGTGGAGAAAAGGTTAGGGAGCCCGTACTCAGGAAGAAAAAAAAGGCTTATTCGTCTTGCCTCAAGATAATTTCTATGTTACGCATAAGATTAAAAGGAATAGTATTTAAAATGTCAAAGGATATGACGTCAATTTTCTAACAAAAACTTCCGTGAACTTGTTCAGCGTCCATGGAGCTCCATCTGGAAAATCCTACAATATGACTCGAACAGTAGTAAAGTATACATATCAACCACTCATCGTTAATAATTACCCAAACAGATATGCTAAAATAAATTAAGAGCCATAATGTTCTTACTTCGTCCAGAATCTTTCCTGCCAAGTGCTCAATTCTTAAAATTCGACCAACAAAAGGCACATAATCCTTATGCCACTCTATGTCATACTTTTTATCAAAATCAAGACCATCATCAATCAGCAGTCCAGACATCCTTGCAGCGCCAAAACAAGTTGAGCTAATAGATTCTATTCCAGAGTGTCTCCGATAATCTTCAATACTATGCAAAGACGATTCGCACCCATAGAGTTCAGCAATTTCCCTCACCCCTCGCTGTCAAAAAAGTAAAACTTCCATCAGCAAGTGTTGTAGCATGCTTAAACAGTCACTTTTCCTTTTAAATCGAATAGAAGATGCAGCATGACATGATAAGATTCAAGAATCAATATCATCATAACAGGCTTATGATAAATGTTGAGACTCAAATACTCAATGAAGATCATCAAAAAGAAACAGAAAGATTTAACATCTAGTTTATCTTTATAATATTGTTATTATAGGTGTGCAGTATCATCATACATGTTACATGTATCAACACTATGCGCATCAAATGACAAGGCCACTCCGTTTTGGTGTAGATGTCTAGCATATCTATTTATTCATTGCAAGAATGCAGTAGCCGAGCCTGGTTTCACTGTTGAGTTACTTCCTTGTTTCAGAATACTTGCAATCATCAACGTGGCACACAGTTTTCGGAGGATGAAAAGGAGGAGGCATTCAGAAAGGTACATGTCCGTCCTTGACAAATATGGTTGTCTGGTGTAACATAATTCATTATACAACTCGTTTTTTCAGTTCGCGGTTCGCCCAAAATGGGCTAAAAATAGGCCAAAACCGACCATAATTCGCTATTTTCGGATCGCAATCCGCAGGGACATTAGGGAATTATGTTACATTCCCTTGTGACGAAAAATAGTAGTATCCGTTAAAATAGCTGCAATTTCTTAGTCAATAACAAGGCCAAATCCACTAGCTTAGCACAAATGTCTATGGCCAAAAATCATAGTGGTATTACGTTAAGATAACCGTTCATGATATATTAGTTATAAAAATCACAATCTGGGTGTACAGATTTTCTTGTCAACTTTCCTCTTATAGCAACATTTTCCCTTTTGATATAGGCTTCCTCTATAAATTGGTTGCATATATTATGTAGTATATACACTCAAGTCACCTACTATAGTTACTAGGTAGTAGACCATTTATTAGCATAGAGGGTGCATTAAAAGATACAGATTGCGTGATAATCTGAGTTTGGTCCTTTCTATTTATTTTTTTTGTTTGGGAAATATGGTCCTTTTTAGTTAACTTATCAAATCAAAATCTTCTGATGCTTTCTGTACACATACAAATCACAAATATCACATACTCATCCATAATCCATGTACTACCTAAACCAGCAACAAACCTATAATGTAATTCCATAATATATCATGAACTAGTAATTCCCTGTAAGCCAATCACTATAATGTTTTAAACTACAATAATGTTTTTAAAAGAACATGTCATTTCAAGGGTAAAAAGAACACATGACCAATAATTAGTTGGCACAAACATCTCTAAACTTGACTTTAGAGTTTCATAAAACTAATCTTTTGATTAATTTATATTAATAGTGTTTAACATCACTATATCATTATTAGCATATTGAAACAACCCATCTTTGAGATGGGTTAACAAAGCAGTCCCAGACTCTTCAAGGTGGCAATTTCGAGGGACGTGTCAATTGAAGCACCCACATTCGTATTTTAACAAGAGTCAGTACTCCATTTAGTATCTTCCAAAACTAGTATCCCCCCTCCGTTGCTTTGATAAGGTATGTACAATATTCAAGATCGAATTTTGACCATTTTGACAAAAAAAATTATAAAAAAAAATTCTGAAAACATATTTTAAGAATATAAATTTTATAATATGATGTATCAAATAGATAATGTAAGAGATATTAGTCATCAAGGCAAACGAGAGTCTTTATATTATTACCAAATTGAACAAAATCTACTAAATACCCCCTCCGTCCCCTAAATAGAGTGTCCATTTTTCCATTTATGTTTGTCCCAAATAGATTTCCCATTTCCTTATTTGGTATGGGTCCACCAATTAAAATATTATTTTGCTTTCAACTTTTATAATATCACCCACTTTCCCATATGACCCACATTCTCTCTCATTAATAAACAATTCATAAAAAGTGTACCAACTTCTATATTTAATTATGATTTAATACAACTAAGGTCCTACACATAATTTCTTCTTAATACTTATGCCCAAAAAAAATAGGCACTCTATTTAGGGACGGAGAGAGTACTACTATAAAATAGGATGGAGTATTGTTAAAAGAGCCAAAAATAGACTTTCACCATTCTAGTCATTAAAAATAGTAAAAGAGGATAGTGTTTAGCGTCTCATTATATTAGGAAACTAGAAAACAGTAAAAAGTTAATACAATAATAAAAAGGAAAAATTGACGCTATGGGGCTCAACTATGAGCGGTTTTCTATAATAGGTCCCAATTATCAATAATCCAAGTGGAGGTCCCAACTATAGGGTCTATGTTTATTTTTTGGGTCCAAGCGGGAACCCAACCTACTATTGCGAGGTAAATGGGTCACGTGAGACCATTTAAAGTCACGTGAAACTAACTTGATCATCTTGTTTTGGATTTTTCCTACTTCACCAGCCACCACTCCTTCATTGTCCTCCCTCACTCTATGCAAGCCTGTGGGTAGAGAAAGCAACTCCAAAGCTTCCACAATAAAAATGTCACCGGAGAAAATGTCACCAAAGTTTCCACAAAAAAAGTGAAGTCTCGGATCCAAAAATTTCTCTGTCTCCTCTTCTTTAACAAATCCAAAGCTTCCACAATAAAAATGTCACCGGAGAAATTCTTTCTCGTTTCTATGTCTGAAACTTCATTGGCCTCCATCAAGAAACTCCAGTTTTACAAAGAAATGCGAAATGTTTCAGAAAAAGAGAAAAAAAATGTGAAATCGAGTATTTAAGATCCATCGTGCCATACCTGATACCCCTGAATTTCAGATCTTTAAAAACAAGAGAAAAAATTATTTTGCCACTTGTTGAAGATAACTTCAAACCCAGTTAAATTTCAACCATATTTTAATGAAATTCTGGTTTGACGGGGAAGAAGAGCTGAAATTTCTCTCTCTCATAAGACTGGATTTTTTATTTTAAATTATTTTGGCTTGGAGGGGGGTGCTGGATTTCTGGGTGTCTTTTGTTTGCGACGTTGCAGGTTTGGTGGACTTTGTTTGGTTTCACTGCTGAGCAAGTATGTGTGACTCTTGATACCTGTGCCACATAATCGTTGAGGAAAATCCAAGCACTATTTTTTAACCAAATCTTTGGTACACCAGGTTACATCTATAGACTATATAGGTGGTGAATAAATTCGGGTTGAGGAGAGAGAAACAGATGGAGTGGGGGAGTGGAGGGGAGAGAAGGAGGAGGTAAATTCGGTACAGGCAGTGGTTAAGTTTGGGGTGGAATTGGTAGATATTGCGGCAGAGGGAGGTGGCACATGGGGGTACTCGAGGGTGGGAGTAGTGGTGGAAGGACGGAAACGGAGTGGGTGGGATGAGTTGAAACCCGACTCCAAAACCAACCCAATTGAAAAAAATTACTCATTTTGTGTGGGGGAGAGAGAAAGAGCAGGAGGGAGGTGGGAGGTGGGAGGTGGGAGGTGGGTTTATATGGCGTGATAGAGGAGAGAGAAAGAGGTAGGGTGAGCTGTTTAGAAGGATCAACAATGGAGGAAGGAAGAAACATGACTCCCAGGAAGACTAAAGGAAGAGGGAAAATAATTTTTTTAGAAAAAGAAATAAAACTTGTTTATTACCTTTTCAACTAGGTGATAGGTCACGTGGGCCCATTAAAAAACATTCTTCCATGTAGTTGGGACCCATATCTGAGAATAGCCAATAGTTGGTACCTTTAAAAAATGTTCGGTCTTAGTTGGGACCCCTGACGTCAATTTTTCCTAATAAAAAACCAAGATATTCCTAATTTAACTTTTCAACTGTATATATAAAAAAAATCCAATTAAGAACATCAAAAGAGAACAAAGTGAGCAAGTTAGGGCTTTTTTTTGGGTTAGATTAAATTAGAATGAGCTAAGCTCAAGCAAAACTGTGAGTGGTAAATAGTTTAACTGAACTGAAATGAACTGATATACTAAAACAGTGAAACTGTATCCAAAAGAACAGCGCCTAAACGTATCATGTCTTTGGGCCAAGAGTCCACCCCTTCACCAAAAAATAAGGAAAAATGCATTGACAATGGAAGAAAAATCATTATCCATTAAAAGTAAAAAGACCAAACAAAAAGAGTAACAACTTCCCCATTTTTTACCAAGCTCAACTTTTTACACTTATATGTAATGATTAATATGTACTCCCTCCCTTTCTTTTTATTCCTTCTATTTGGAACTCTTGTGAGCGCAAAAATTAGTCAAAAGAAGGAACAACTTTTGAAAACGGAGAGAATATCTTATTATAATCTAGTGACCTAAAGCAATGGAATCAAGAAAAAAATACCTTGAAGGAGAGAGAGTGAGGAGCAAAGGCTAATGCATGACCATCAGCTTCAGAAAAACATTTGATGAAAGGAAAAGATGAATCAACGGCCACGATATTGTGGGCGTGTGCATCGAATAACTCTATCTTCTCAACTGTCTCTTTTAACTCTGCAAATCTATCCATTTCTATTTTCTCTCTCCTCCTACTTTCAACAAACAACAATGAAAGTTTGCAGTTTGTGTTTGTTTGGTGGGATTTTGACTTTCTTTGCTTTTTATACCTCCTTTTTTTTGGTTTGGGTATCAAAACGAATCACCGGTGAGGGACTGATTTTGGAGTATTTTCTTTTTTGGAAATTTTTGTAACTTTTCTTTTGTTGGAAATCTTTATAATTTAGGAAAAATGGATCAGAATACCCCAACTTTGGGCGGTCCGCTTTTGATACCCCCAACTTTGGATTATTTTTAAAAAACCTCCAAATTTGGGGGTGGTCCGCCAAAAATGCATCATTTACCATGTTATGGCCAGGTTGACCCAGAAAAAACCCCCCACCCCCTCTCGCTCATCTTTCTCTCCTCTCCTCATCCTCCCACCCCCAACCCCCCATTGCCACCTTCCCTCACCACCATTTCTCTCCTCCCTACCACCTTCGTCACCACCACCTTTACTCCCACCAACAACCACCTCGATTTTCACCATCCCACCCGACTCACTCATCTCCCTAAACCCTAAACCTAAGCTTTTCCTAGGCGAAATCGCACTCTTCGAACCTCCAACAAACTCGGAATCAATCGAACTACGCGGGATTTGTTTTTCGAAATGAAAATCATTCGAATTAAACTAATTCGTGTTCGTTTTTCGAATGGGGAGGGGAGGGAGGGTGGTGGGCTGCGGGATTCGAAGGGGTGGGGGATGCGGGATTCGAAGGTGTGGGGGGAGGGGGCGCGGGATTCGAAGGGGGTGGGGGGAGGGGGTTGCGGGATTCGAAGGGGTGGGGGGGGGGGGGGGGATGCGAGATTCGAGGGGGTGGGGGAGGGGAGGCTGCGGGCAAGGGGTGGTGGGGAGGGTTGTGGGGAAGGGGGAGGGTTTGCGGGGGGATGAGGGAGGGGGCTCGGGGGAGGGGTTCGAAGGTGGTGGTTGGGCATTGGGTGGGGGGGGAGGGCAAAGGTGGTGGTTGGGCGTTGGGTGAGGGGGGCAAAGGTGGTGGTGGGGTTGGGGGAGGGGTTCAAAGGTGGTGGGTGGGGTGGGGATGGGGTGTTCAATTTGGTGGGAGGTGGGTGGTGCCTAGGTGGTGGTTGTAATGGAGGAAGAAGAAGTAGAGGATGGAAAAAAAAAAATTTTGCCTTCTTATCCCAAGTTCTCATCCTAAATGCAGGTGCATTTTTGGCGGACCACCCTCAAAGTTGGGGGTATTTAAAAATAATCCAAAAGTTGGGGGGTATCAGGCGGCCCAAAGTTGGGGGTATTCTGATTCATTTTTCCTATAATTTAAGTATCACAAATTCACAATTACAGGTGTTTCCTTTTGGAGCAATGAGACATTCACATTTTAAAGGATTTGAAATTTACAATAAATGGAATGTTAGAGGTTGGATAATGTTATAAAAGGCAATAGAAATAAGGTAAAATTGGTCTCAACACCACAAACTAGTGTGCGGGTGCACCCAGCGTTACCAACTTTGACTAGTAGCAAAAACACCATAAACTATTGGCCTAGATGCAGTGAGTGTCGTAAATGACGCCGAAACTAACTTTTCACGACACATGTTCACTTGAATTAGTCTTCTAATTAATGATAGGATAAATGAAAGAAAAAGGGAAAAATGAGAAAAATAAATTAACACGAGTTCCCCGCCGTCGGCAAAAAAAGGTTAGCTTCGGCGTCATTTAGGACACTCGCTCCACCCAAGCCAATAGTTTGGGGTGTTTTGGCTACTAGTCAAAGTTGGTGGTGCTAGGTGCACCCGCACCATAGTTTGTGGTGTTGAGGCCAATTTTGCCTAGAAATAGTGGATATATATATTATATGCTCTTATACATCTTCCATCACACGATGTAGTTCCTATTTTCATTTTTCACGTTTGTCAATATATATTTTATATCATTAATATATTTAAATTACATATTAGTAAAAATTATAAAAGTTTGATATTAGTAATATACTCATTGAGACGAATCCAACAAGCTAGACCTCACATACATCTGTTTTTTATTCTTCATCCGTTTTTTTTAGATGACTCATTTTGACTTTGGCACTGTTTACATACATGGCGTTGACTACATCTTGTGATTTGTACTGAAGGAAAAATATAGTCATGTGGGATCTTGTTAGATTCGTCTCAATGTATATTTTCAATACACATATCAACTTTTTGTAACTTTTGCTTATTTATTGATAATTAGAGATATTAAGTTTCAGTGTGCCTAAAGAGATGGGTCAACTAATAAAAAAAAAGGAAGTATATTGGAAATAATTTAAGAGATTATCTTTACTTATATATAGGCCCTGTTCTTTTGGACTTATTTTCAGCAAAAATAAGTAAAAATAAGTTCAGTTCAGCAAAAATAAGTTCAGTTCAGCAAAAATAAGTAAAAATAAGTTCAGTTCAGCAAAAATAAATAAAAAATAAATTCAGTTCAGCAAAAATAAGTTCAGTCTTATCTAATGTTGTAATTATTATTTTTCTTTTCAATATTACTATTAATATTGCTATTATTTATTATTTATTATTTATTATTTATTATTTATTATTTATTATTATTATTATTATTATTATTTATTATTATTTATTATTTATTATTATTTATTATAATTATTATTTATTATTTATTATTTATTATAATTATTTTTATTTATAATTAATTATTGATATTTATTTTTTTATTTTTTTATTTTTTATTTATTACTTATTATTATTATTTATTATTATTTATTATTATTATTATTATTATTATTATTATTATTATTATTATTTATTATTTATTATTTATTAATATTTATTATTTATTATTTATTATTTATTATTTATTATTTATTTATTATTTTTGTTATTATTATTATTATTATTTATTATTATTATTTATTATTATTATTTATTATTTATTATTTATTATTTATTATTTATTATGTATTATTTATTATTTATTATTTATTATTATTATTATTATTTATTATTATATTATTTATTATTATTATTATTTATTATTATTATTATTATTTATTATTATGTTATTTATTATTATTATTATTTATTATTATTATTTATTATTTATTATTTATTATTTATTATTATTATTATTATTATTTATTATTATTTATTATTTAGTATTAATTATTTATTATTTATTATTATTTATTATTTATTATTTATTATTATTTATTTTTATTTATTATTTATTATTTATTATTTATTATTTATTATTTATTATTTATTTTTATTATTATTATTATTTATTATTTATTTTTATTATTTATTATTTATTTATTATTATTTATTATTTATTATTTATTATTATTTATTATTTATTATTATTATTATTTATTTATTATTATTATTATTTATTATTTATTTATTATTATTTATTATTTATTATTTGTTATTTATTATTTATTATTTATTATTATTATTCTTATTTATTATTTATTATTATTATTATTATTATTATTTATTATTTATTATTTATTATTTATTATTTATTATTTATTATTTTGCAAAAATAAGTTCAGTTCAGCAAAAATAAGTAAAAATAAGTTCAGTTCAGCAAAAATAAGTAAAAATAAGTTCAGTTCAGCAAAAATAAGTTCAGTTCAGTTCAGCCAAAATAAAATAAGTTCAGTTCAGTTCTGCCAAAATAAGTTCAAAAGAACAGGGCCATAGTGTTAAAATTACAAATAGGAACTATACTATGGGATGATTGGAAATGTGTGGATAAGAATTATAGTCTATCATGTATTGCCCCCTCTCTCAAATGACGTACTTTCTTTTAAAGAAAGGTTTAATAACAAAAGAAAGGTTTATAATCTTCAATAAGCCATTTTGTTGTTTTTAGTTGCACCATTTAGACCTTAGTAAATAGGGGGTCACCATTGAAGATTTTTGTATTTTCTTACTTTAATTTGTAGTGTACTTATTGATATTAATCCACATCAAATTTTATAACTTCATCAATTGGCTCTGTAGTTACATTACTTTTTTTTTTTGAGGGGACAGTAGTTACATTACTTAATAAGAATCTAAAGGTCTACATTTCAATGATTGATGAACTTTTTTTTAATACTTGCTTTGTTATTTTTAGTTGCACCATTTACTTTTTTACGTACTCTAACACGATTTTTTGGACATTAATATCTCTTATTGCGTATAAGTAAAAGTTATTATTATATTTCGAATCATCGCATTAATATTGATACATGCATATTTAACAAGATCCCACTTGATTATGTTTTTTATACGGATTTTTCACCAGGTACCCCTGAGGTTTCTTAATATTCACCTGGTACCCTCGTGTTTTCCAAAATTCACCAGGTGCCCCTGTGGTTTTGAAAAATTCCTGACGTGACCCTACCGTCAACTTTTCGTTAACTATGACCCTAAAAAAACTTAATTAACCTAACTATGACCCTAACCCTCCCACCACCCCCGCCCTCCCCCACCCCGACAGCCCCCTCCTCCACCCCCTGGCGCCCTCCCCCACCCTCCCACCACCCCCTGTCCCCCTTCCCACACCTCGCAGCCCTCCCCCCCCCCTCGCAGCCTCCCCCCCCCCCATGCCCCTCCCCCCCACCTCGTGCGGCCCCTAGTCGATTTCCCCCTCCCTCCCTCCCCCCGTCGAATTTCGCTCCTCTCCCCCCACCCCGTCGAGTTTTGCTCCCCTCCCCTCACTCCTCGCAGCCCGCCCACCGGAAGTGCCAATTAGAGCCCAAAAATCGAAAACCGACGGAGGTGGGGGGAGGGGAATGAAATTGACTGGGTGGGGGGAGGGGGAGCGAAATTCGACAAGGGTGGGGGGGGGGGAGGGGAAATTGACTCCGGGGCTGCGAGGGATGGGGGAGGGGTTGCGCGGTGGTGGGGGGAGGGATGCAGGGGGTGGGGGGGGGGTGGGGTGGGGGTGGGGAAGGGGCCGAGGATGGCGGTGCTGCCATTGCTAGGTGGGGTGAGGGGAGGTGGTGGGGTTTGGGTGGTTAGGACATTAGGGTGGGGTGGGGTTAGGGGTAAGGGAGATAGATAGGTTAATTAGGGGTTAATTAGAGTTAATTAGGATTAATTAATATTAATTAGGTTAGTAGGGGTTAATTAAGTTGATTTAGCTTTAATGACTAACGGAGTTGACGGCCGTTAGTCATTAAGAGTATTCTGATGATTTTTCAAATCCACAGGGGCACCTGGTGAATTTTGGAAAACGCGAGGGTACCATGTGAATATTAAGAAACCTCAGGGGTACCTAGTGAAAAATCCATTTTTTATATATAATTGGTTGATAAATAGTGCTCAAATGTCAAATGGTGCAATTAAATAAAAACACAGGAAGTATTAGTTATGTCAAAGAGATTGTCTAATCATAATGTGAAGTCATATGACATCAAATTTGACATTATTATGAGTTAGAGCAAAGTTGAAATAATATATATACAATCGATCAACGTTGTAATTATATTTATAAATAAAATTTTAGGCACATTAATATTTTTTACAATTTTTTATGTGCGATGCGTGTCACACCACACCACTAGTTGATGCATATTCTTAGGTGCTCCCGAAGACACCTAGAAGGCTAGAATTATGTGCTCCCAAGCGACATATATTTTGCATATTTATCACGTATTTTGATCAAATAATGAGAAATATGTAATGTGCAAATATAAAATGTGCATTAAGCATTATGGAAACTTTGCCAATAGTTGGTGTTGAAGTAAGTCTTATGGTGTTTTGGAAAGAGATAATTGTGGAAGTTTTCCACAGGAAAGATATGAAGATATAACTTTGTATTGTAAGGGATCACCTATATGGTTTGTGTATAGTGTAGAGAAACTATAGCACGAAAGTGTTATGTTATAAAGTACTAGTCTTAACTTATATACAGAAAAATTTCATAAAACTATCTTTTATAATCAATTTTTTTTCTTTCAAAAAACTAACTTTTAAAAATTTTGTTTCAAAAAACTATCTTATATAACAAATTTCTTTCAATATACTACCATTTTACCGTTAATGGGGTTTAATCACTAATAATTGAGTCACCGTAAATTGTTTTTCTTTCTTCCCCTCTCGTTTCTCTCCTTTTTTCTCGCTACCCCACCAGCAACTACACCTACGACGATTGTCATTTATTGATTAGTATTAAATATAAACGTAAACTAGTAGTATATTGAAATGAACTTGTTTTATAAGGTAGTTTTTTGAAAGAAATTTTTTAAAATGTAGTTTTTTGAAAAAATTTGGTTATAAATGGTAGTTTTTTGAAATTTTGCCCTTATATACATGCAATTGCTTGAGAATTGTCTTTGAATTTTTTTTTTAACTGTTGTTGAGTTTAAATGTGGTACTCCGTTTTTCTCCCTATTTTTTTGTTTAAATGAAGCAATTAGATCCCGTTCTTTTGAACTGAGAGAAACTGAACTGAAATTAACTTAACTGAACTGAACTGAACCGAGATAAACTGAATTGCAGAGATAAACCGAATTGAATTGAACTGAAAATAAGTCCAAAAGAACAGGGTCTATCCCCTTATTTTTTTTTCCTTTTTTTATTTTTTGGTGTCCCTCATGTGTTGCCCTATATAATAGAGATATATCTATGGTCAAATTTAGCAATTAACACTTGGCACTAGGCACATGCATGTGGTTAAATCATCTAATCACATATTAACGTTTTGCTAATCGTGTCTTTTCGCTAATGACATTTATTAAAATATGTTTATAAAAAAACAGAATTTTTGCCTATGAAATCATATTGTACCCTTCATTCTTTGTACTTCCTCCGTTTCATATTAGATGCTACATTTTTTAAATCACGGACTCCGAGGCAATTTTTCTTAGTGTATAATTAGATAGGGAGGAGTATGTAATTAGATTCATTAATAATACAACTAATCCATTACACCAACACCAGGGATCTACTAGCACCACTCTACCACGCCACCGCCACCACCCCGCCAAAATCACCACCGTAACCACCCCGCCACCACCACCACAACAACCACCCCGCTAACACCACCACAACCACCCCGCCACCACCATCGAACCACCACCACAAGCACTCTGAAAATTCATTTAGAGATTCTTCAACAACAACCCACCATCAAAGAGTATAGGGAAGATAGATCTAACCCTAAAAAAAACAAAAAACAGATCTACAATAAATCATTAAAAATTCACCAAAATTCATGAAAATTCACCAAAATGAAGACGAAGGAGATGAGATGGTGGGTTGTGGAAATTCACCAAAATGAAATTCACCAAAAAAAGGCACGCAGAAGATGAAGATGGAGAAGATGAAGATAAGGGAGGAGAGAACATGAAGATGAAAGAGATCGAAGGAGAGAGAAAGAAGGAGATCGATGGTGGTGGCGGTTGTGTTAGGTGGTCGATGGTGGTGGCGCTTGTGGTAGGCGGTTGATGGTGGTGGCGGTTGTGGTAGGCGGTTGGTAGTTGTGGCAGTTGTGGGAGGTGGTAGTTGAGTAGTTGTGGTGGTTGAATATCATGAAGTTAGAGGAGATGAGATGGTGGGTTTAATGGTGGTTGGTGGGGTTTAAAGGAGGGGAGGAGAGAAGAGAGAGGGTGGTTAAGGACTTGAGGGGTATATATTAGGAGTGTTTATTAATCTAATAATATGAGGTTAAGGTACATTAGTATAGATTAATATTATAACACTAGTACATAATTGACGATTTACCTCGGATTCGAGGCGCCCATTTGCGTCTGATATGGGTCCGACGGCACAACTCTCGATGCAAATCAGGATATAGGATCTGCGTCGGATGAGCATGCGACTCAGTTGTCTCGCTATTTGCGTCGGACCCAGATTAGCACGCGACGCAGATGACTCTTGGGCAGCTGGCTGCTGTGGCCTTGGCGCCCTACCATCTGCGTCGCATGCTGCTCTATATGCGACACAAATGATCTTCTATCTGCGTCGCACATTGAGCAGCATTCGACGCAGATGGTAGGGCACCAAGGCCACAGCAGCCAGCAGCCCAAGAGTCATCTGCGTCGCACATTGCTAACGTGCGACGCAGATAGGAGATATCTGCGTCGAATATAGTGCAAGGTGCGACGCAAATGATGATTTTTGGGGTTTTTTTTTTCTTTTTTGTATGTTTTTTTTTTCATATACAAAACCTTAAACTTCAAAACTAAACGAACATTATATTAATAATTATGAGCAGAAAATTCGGCAGAGTCTCCTTTGTAATTTGGACAACCCAAGAAATCGTTGGGAAAATTTTGCATATATAACCAAAACTTGTTCCAGTACATCTCAAAGCAACCAATATTGCAATCAATTGCAATCAAGCAACCAACAAGGTTCAATCAATAAAATATTGTTCAACCTATAAATACATATACTAACTAGTTAGTTTGCAGCTTTGACGACCTCTATAAAGTATTTTGCAAAAAAGTTCTTTCAGTTCGTCGATCTCAGTTGCGGAGTATGGCTGAGGACTTAGTGGAAAATCCTAGAAATATATTAAATTAGTTAATATACTTGAAAATTTTATAAGTGTAAATAACGAATTTACGACATACATATACCTCCTGTAAATTATCTGAATCATAGTGCATGCGGACGATTTCAAGCATGTTTTTATCACGAAATAGCCGCATTCCTCTCCTCCCGATTGTTGAGCACACTACACCAAATTTAAGATATATATTAGAATCGAAAATAAAATTCTAAATAGAATTATAAAATGTGTATCAAATACAAAACCATAAGAGTTTTACCGGGATCGTTATCCAAGACAATTTAGTTCCTTTATTGGATCCTTTAAGGCGCGTGAAACTTGTATATGCACTAAGTATAGAAATTTTGTAACAATTAATTACTATAAACATTTATAAATTATTTAAAATATCATAAAATGCATGTAAAATAATTAACATGTATAACAACTATGAACTTACGTATTCAGCGGCATCTTGATAGCTAATTTTCTTTCTCTCTGTAGCGAATCAAATATATATACCGCTTTCTTAGATAGACAAATGACAAGAAGAATCCAATGTTCCCTAAGGCATGAAACAAAATGTGATGCTCATATAACCAGAAGTTCATATAGATAAAACAAAGTAAAGATTAGTTTAACTAACATACTTTTGAATATACGGACATAGGATGAAATGCATATTTTGATTCGCTTTCATTGAACTTGCCATGTAGTTGATCACGACATCTGGTTGATTGCGTATCATGGTCGCCAAAATCATACTTGGACACATGAAACCAATAGTACCCTCTGATTCAGACTCCTCTTCCAAATGCCTACACTCCTAATACTTATACTCAGAAGAAACAATAAAAATAAATATCAATGTTAATTAGTTTAGTGTTTGAGAATTCTCACATCATAAATATTTGCAAAATGGATACATTAAGCCATGCTCCCGTGAGAAGTTGAAAAACATCTTGTCGTGAGAGAATGATCATCTGATCACTATCATAGTTGAAGACAATACCCTTCATAACTTGCATACTAAAAGGCTCATCTGAGGGCCGGTTGCAAATAAAATAATCGGTGCATATCCTTGACAATATCATCCATATCCTCCAGTGATAAGTCAATAAAAGGATCTATGTACCTATGTGCAGACTCATCGGTGCAAAGATCACTACCAACTTTTTTTTTTTCTTCTTCTTCATTGCACCTTCCTCAGGCAAATGTTCCTAATTCAATTCGACTTCTTTTTAATTCATACTATATATGTATATAGATTATTTCATATATCAATCAAGCTTACGTAGTATATAAATCAAGATATTAAACATAAGTTACCTGATTATCTGAGACTACAAATACCAACTCTTTCGGCCATTGTATCAATGAACCCTCAGCTTGACTGAGTTTCACGATGTATGGAGTAGGTAGTGGAACTGGAGCATTTGCGTAGTCCGGAAAAAAATTATCAACACTCACTTTCACGGCCGTAGGATGTGATGACTCCAGTTGTGGATGAACGGTACCCTCAGCTACAATGATCGGCCCCGAGACATCCGCTAATGCCAAACGACATGGAACTTGACTCTTAATATCCAATGAGAACACAATGTCATTAATTAAGTGTTTTAGAAGCATAATATCATAATCTTAGAAGATATAAAATAAATATATACCTGCAAGTTCACAAATGTATCATTGCCCCCCGAGTGACAGCTACTAGGATCAACTGGAGTGTGAGGACTTCGGACCGGCGCATCTTCCCTTGTTTGATTTGGTACTTGAAGACCTAATTGCGCCGCAAATGTAACACCCCGTCCTTCTACTACTAAGATACTAGACATTAGCAATTCAAGGAATACTCAAATGACGTTAGCGGAAATAACGTCGGGACGGTTATGCTACTCTAAAACAATAAATAAAGATAATAACTCAAAATTCATAGCTTAAAAGGGAATAAATCTCCGAGTAAACATCATAGTTCTAACATAAAAGAAGTATCCCAAATTGTATCATACTATCAAGTCCAAAATACCATGAGACATGCAAGTCTCCCAAAATAAACTTAAATAAAACAAATATCCTTGAAAGCAATCCAAAAATAAGTCTCCCTATGGTCTATATAGAGTTCATCTACCAAAAACAGTACTAGAAGCTTCTTCTCGCAACCAACTTTCACACTGCTAGTCCAAGCAGTCACAATCCTAGCATTCATTTCCATCTGCAAGATTATATTACATATTTCCACAGTCAGTGGGGAGTAACTAGCAGTTCTCCCAGAACAATAGCAATCAAAGCACCATTCAGAGGTAGATTACTAAGAAAGGAATAACATGCAATCATTACATCATATCATGATAGAAATCTTAAAGCTCATAGATAAATCAGGAGATCATCAACAATAAGTAAATATAGTGAGTGACATAATTCCGATATAAATAAATAATAATAATAAATCAAAATACAACAAGTTATTGAGTCAGAAACCGAACGCCAGTGATTCGCAAATCACTTCCTAAGGTTTGTCAGATCGCAATCTCCAGGTCAGTCTATGGGCTTACGTTCCCCACTGCCCGTGTCTAAGAATGGCCAAACTCCCGATGCAGGGTAGAACACGCAGAACTCCCTGACCTCTCGGACGACAACAATTAACCCAGGTGTACCCCTAGTTCGCAAACCAGGTGGTTGGCATGTTCTTAACCGGGGACTACATCTATCCCACCGGATATTCTTATCTCAAAATACAATCATGCATCATTCATCAAAATATTCATCAAAGAGGGGATGCCACCCGGTCTTATACCCACAATTCATCAAACAGTTCTTCATAATTTCTCAAAATAAATCACTTATGAAATATTCAACAAATAACTCTCACAATAACACTTGAACATTCCCAAACATCAACAATGACAATATACTGATTTTTACAGCAACCACACTCAATCACAAATACATCACCAATTAACTCTAAATCATATTCATTAAAAGAGTAATAACAATTAAATCATTTTATTTCATAAATCACACCTAAACATGTGGTTACCCAAATGATGCATACTGTATACTACTGCAAATCAGCAACCCAGAATATATTAAATTATAAATTATATCTGATTTACAAGACCTTAAACAATTTAAAAGTGTATCCTCAATTTCATCACAAAAAACACCATAATAATTATGAAACTAACAAATTCGAGCAGTAAAATCACACAAAAATTATAATACAACCCTAATAGCTCTACTGACATGGTACAATTTTTATTTATAATTTTCGGACTCAAAAAGTATTTTTAACAGTTAATATACAGATTCCTCAAATAAGCCATTATAATAATTAAAAATATAAACAGAAGCTCAAAAATTACCAAAATTTCACATAATATGTAAAAACTCACGGAAATACATATTATTCAATTAAATTAATTTTTCTGCCTCTACAAATAATTTTCATGAATTATATACTGACAGAACAGAATTTACAAAAAAAGATATATCAATTAAATAAAATAGTAAAAAGTAGATAAAAATTATTCTAAGGAATGGAATACATTATACGCATGTAAAATGATCTAAGAAAAATGATTTCATCAATTTCAACAGTCGTTCAATAACTATTATGAAATTTAGCCAAAAACGCACAAAATACTAATTAAATCAAATAAATATTAAAAATCATGCAAGAATTATTTTTCTCTACACAGTATTCACATAGCATATGTCACGTATGTTCATGAAAAATTTCGTCAAAAATCTCATTCAAAAAGGTATTTTAGATAATTCCTAACGTATTAATCTAATACCGAATACTACTCTAATCACTATGATTCTAGGATAACAACTAGTTACCTGGATCGTCGGAGGCGAGCTGAAAACTTCTGGAAATCCCCACAATAGGCGTGTGACCCTCTTCTTCTTCAAATTCCAAGCACCAAGTATAAGGAAAAAGCCACAAAAACAATTCACGAACAATTATCAAAGAGAAGAAATGAAGAAAATTTGAGAGAATGAAAATGGTGATGATGATGATGATGATGGACGAAAATATTGGAGGATGGCAGCCAAAGGATTCTGATTTTCTAATCAGAATTTGAAGTGAATTAAGAGGTTTAATGAGGTTTTAATTAAAGAAATCATTAAGGGGGGGGGGTTATGGGGGTTATAAGGCATCAAAGAGTCTTAAGGAAAACAAAAGAGAAAAGAAAAGGAGAAGGCTCTCCTATTACTTCACTTGGCCGGCTGCCCCAAGCCCAAAACCCACACAAAACTTTCGGCCCAAATTCAACAACGATCCATGCTCCGAAAGCCCGATACGCGATAAAACGGTTAATTCCTAAATCGCGCCTAAACTTTGAAAATACTTAATAATAAAAATAATTCTAATAAATTATATTATAAATATAAATGAAATAAACACATTATCACGCCATAAAAATAAAAATAATAATTCGGCTCCCAAAATTCTAAAATAAAAATAATTAATTTTGAGAAAATAATAGTTTTAGAGAAAATTCTTCGCAAAAAACTAGGAGCAAAATTATGGGTTGTTACAATCTCCCTCCTTAAATAAAGTTTCGTCCTCGAAACTTCAAAAACACACAAACAAGACAAGAACACAAATAGTACCTGAAACGAATAGTTCCGGGTATTTCAGTCGCATTGACTCTTCGGTTTCCCAAGTAGCTTCTTCGTACTTTTGACTTCTCCAAAGTACTTTAACCAAGGGAATCACCTTCCTTCTAAGAGCACGGTTCTGACGGTCCAATATACGAACAGGTCGCTCTTCAAAAGTCAGATTCGGCTCAACTGACACCGACTCAACGGGGATCACATGCGAAGGATCACTACGATACTCGTAAAGCTGCGACACATGAAACACATCATGAACCTTCGACGGCTCTGCGCGCAACGCCAAACGATACGCGACCTCCCGATCCTTTCAAGAATCTCATAGGGTCCTACGTACTTCGGACTCAACTTGCCCTTTTGACCAAACCGCATCACTCCCTTCATCGGAGAAACCCTCAAAAGCACCTTATCCTCCACCTCAAAAGAAATAGGTTTCCGACGCAAATCAGCATACGACTTCTACCGATCTTGAGCTGACCTTCATCTTCGCTTGAATTACTTTCACTCGCTCAATCGTATCTTGAATTAACTCCGGCCCAAAATCAATGAGTCACCGATGTCGCTCCAACAAGTAGGACTACGACACTTCCTTCCATAGAGAGCCTCATATGGAGCCATTTGGATACTAGCTTGATAACTGTTGTTATAAGAAAACTCCACCAAGCTAAGAGACTTGACCCAAGACTGCTGAAATTCCAAGGCACAAGCACGAAGCATATCTTCCAAGGTCCGAATAGTCCTCTCGGTCGACCATCGGTAGGCCGCATGAAATGCGGTACTAAGCTTCAACTTCGAACCAAAAGCCTCTTGCAAAGCAATCCAGAAATGGGATAGGAATCGCGGATCACGGTCAGAGACAATGTCTTTGGGAACCCCATGAAGACGAATGATCTCATTAGCATAAGCTTCAGCTAACTCTTCCATAGACCAAGTGTTCTTCATCGCAATAAAACGAGCCACTTTAGTCAATCGATCCACAATCACCCACACAGCATTCAATCCACCCAGCGGCTCTAGGCAAACCCATCACAAAATCCATCGAGATCGAGTCGAACTTCCCAGCGGGGAATAGGCAAAGGTTGCAACAAACCACCAGGCCTCTGATGCTCAATTTTCACCTTCTGACAAACCAAACACCTAGCTACGAACTCGGCAATCTCTCTCTTCATACCAGGCCACCAAAAATTAGCCTTCAGATCCTTATAAAGCTTGTCACCCCAGGATGAACGGAATAAGGAGTACTATGAGCTTCCTCGAGAATCCTTCTCTTAAGCTCACCATCATTGGACACACACCAACACCCCATAAACCTCAAGCTATCATCAGCACAGATCTCAAAATTCTCTGCACGACCTTGCATCTTTGCTTCACGGATCTTCTCCAGCTTAGGATCACCCTTTTGCTTGCTTCTTAACTCCTGGAACAACTCAGGCTCAGCACTCATGGAACCCAACAAAGCAGACACATAACCCTGAGGAACAACCTCGATATCAAGCTTGCGAAACTCTTCACACAATTCACGAGGCACCACCATAGCAGCGTTTAATGAATGCTTACTCTTGCGACTCAGAGCATCCGCTACTTTATTCACCTTACCCTCTTGGTAATCCAGGGTCAGATCATAATCCTTGATCAATTCAAGCCACCTTCTCTGCCTCATGTTAAGATCACGCTGAGTGAAGATGTACTTCAGGCTCTTGTGGTCAGTATACACCTTACACGGAACACCATACAGATAGTGTCGCCATATCTTTAGTGCAAACACCACAGCCGCTAACTCCAGATCATGGGTCGGGTAATTCCTCTCATGCACCTTCAGCTGCCTCGAACCATAGGCTATCACTTTCCCCTTGCATCAAAACACAACCCAGACCATTCTTCGATGCATCACTGAACACTTCATACCCAACGCCCTCAGATGGCAAGGTAAGAACAGGAGCAGAGGTCAAACTCTTTTTCAGCTTCAGAAATGCCTCTTCACAATCCTCAGACCAGACGAACTTGCAGTCCTTGCGCATCAAGCGAGTCAGAGGTTGAGCTATTTTGGAGAAATTTTGAACGAACCTCCTATAATAACCAGCCAGACCCAGAAAACTCCGAATCTCGGTCACATTCTTAGGACTCTCCCACTCGACAACAGCCTTGATCTTAGCGGGATCCACCTTGACTCCTTCCTTGCTGATTACATGCCCTAGAAAAGCAACTTCCTTCGCCCTGAACTCGCACTTAGACGGCTTTGCGAACCACTTTTGCTTGCTTGAGAACATCCAACACCGAGTCTCAAATGCTTCTCATGCTCCTTCTCATCCTTAGAGTAGACGAGAATATCATCGATGAACACGACCACACAAGTATCCAAGTACTCGTGGAAAGAGCGATTCATTTGATCCATGAAAATCGCAGAGCATTCGTGAGACCAAAAGGAATCACTTCAAATTCATAGTGCCCATATCTCGGTGCGAAAGCAGTCTTCGGAATATCCTCCTTCTTCACAGAATTTGATGATATCCGGATCTCGGATCGATCTTGGAAAATACCCCAAGACCTTTTAAGCGATCAAACAGATCCTCAATGCGAGGCAACGGATATTTATTCTTGATCGTTACCTTATTCAGCTCACGGTAATCGATGCACAGACGCATACTCCCGTCTTTCTTCTTGACAAACAGAACAGGAGCACCCCATGGAGACACACTAGGCCTTATGAAGCCCTTATCGATCAACTCTTGCAATTGAGTCTTAAACTCTTGCAACTCAGACGGCGCCATTCTATACGGAGCCTTGGATATAGGAGCGAAGACCGGTACTAAATCAATGCCGAACTCCACATCTCTTTCGGGGAGGAATACCGGCAACTCTTCGAGAAATACATCGGGATAATCCCGAACTACGGAATACTCTCGAGCCGATCTTCGGATGACAAATCCTTCACCATGCAAAGGTATACCACATCACCTTTTTGACGCATCTTCCGCATTCTCAGAGCGGAAACCCACTTAACACCCTTCTTCACTACAATACCCGAATAAGAAATCCTTTTCCCCTTAGAATCTCTGAGCACCACCTTCTGATCACGGCACTGAATGCAGGCATGATACTTCGATAACCAATCTATTCCAAGGATCACATCAAACTCGACATAGGAAACTCTTTAAGATCTACGGCAACTCGTAACCCGAATACTAACAGGCACGCCCTTAAACTCGTAATGACAGGGATAATTCTCACCGGACGGAAGAGAAATTAGGGACTTAACAGAGATCTAGAGGAAAGATTAGCTTTTCGAACGAAGGAACTAGCAACAAAAGACACTGTAGCACCAGTATCGAACAGAACAAAAGCAGGGATATTATTTACAAGAAAAGTACCAGTGATGACATCAGGATGGACATCGGCTTCAGCTTGCGTCATCACATAAATCCTATTCTTCGGAGGAGCAGAAGAACTAACTGGCTTAGCAGGACCCAGCGAGAAAAGACGGAGCTCTAGGATTCTTAGAACACTGGAAAGACTTGTGCCCCATTTCCTTGCAATAGAAACAGACAACGGTCGATCCATCACAGTTCTTCCCCGGATGAGCGGCTTTACCACGATTCGGCACTTGCTCGGATCAAAACTCGGACGATAACCGAGATCCGGAACCCCGTTGATAACCCCTCGACTGACGGCTCATACCTCGGCTTCTTAGCCGGGAACTGAACATAGGTAGCAGCAGGCTTCTTAGCAGCAGCAGCCTTAGCAGAATCCTCGTCTTTCAAAGAGGCATGAATACTCAGGGCTATCTCATAGGCTCCCTGGAAAGTCGAAGCTCCCGAACTCAGAACATGGGTCCTCACCCTAGGATCCATTTTCTTGATGTACCTCTTCACATGTTCAGCTTCAGTAGGTACAACTGAGGTAGCAAACCTGGACAGCTCGGTGAATTTATCAGTGTACTCCTGCACACTCAGAGTACCCTGAGACAGAGTTAAGAACTCTTCCTGCTTCTGCCAACGGATCTCATTAGGATAAAACCTCTCCTTCAGCTTAACACGAAACTCATCCCATCCAAATCCGGTGTAGCCATGCAACTTGCACGAACAGATACTCCACCCGGTTATCCGCTTCCATCTTCAAATAGTAGGTACCAATAGGCACCATTTCAAAGAACGGGGCATCCAAGAGCAAAGCAAAAACTTCTCCATCTCCCTTAACCACCCTTCCAAAGATAACGAGATCGAATTCCCGTCAAAAGTAGGCGGTCGGTGACGGTCAAACCGATCAAAAACAGATTGCCCACTAGGCGGAGCAGAAGACCGATTAGCCATAGCTATGATGGCGTTCTCAAGAGCTTGGCGCCTCTTTCGGGCAGCCTCCTTTCTAGCACTAGTCATACCTCGAGGCGGCATTCTACACACACAAATTAAACATTCGTTATTGAACACATTATTAGTTGTAAATAACAACTTATCACATCAAAATAAGAAAAATATTTTCCCGTGGTTTCCTACCCAAGTGACCCTCTCACCACTACTTTTCTTGAAGCCTAAGATTCTAATGACCCTAGTTACTTCAACTACACATTTCCCGGGAGTTTCTTAGTGGCTAAGTAAGGGTCTCGGGTAACTTTGCTCTGATACCAACTGTAACACCCCATCCTTCTACTACTAAGATACTAGACATTAGCAATTCAAGAAATACTCAAATGACGTTAGCGGAAATAACGTCGGGACGGTTATGCTACTCTAAAACAATAAATAAAGATAATAACTCAAAATTCATAGCTTAAAAGGGAATAAATCTCCGAGTAAACATCATAGTTCTAACATAAAAGAAGTATCCCAAATTGTATCATACTATCAAGTCCAAAATACCATGAGACATGCAAGTCTCCCAAAATAAACTTAAATAAAACTAATATCCTTTAAAGCAATCCAAAAATAAGTCTCCCTATGGTCTATATAGAGTTCATCTACCAAAAACAGTACTAGAAGCTTCTTCTCGCAACCAACTCTCACACTGCTAGCCCAAGCAGTCACAATCCTAGCATTCATTTCCATCTGCAAGATTATATTACATATTTCCACAGTCAGTGGGGAGTAACTAGCAGTTCTCCCGAACAATAGCAATCAAAGCACCATTCGAGAGGTAGATTACTAAGAAAGGAATAACATGCAATCATTACATCATATCATGATAGAAATCTTAAAGCTCATAGATAAATCGAGAGATCATCAACAATAAGTAAATATAGTGAGTGACATAATTCCGATATAAATAAATAATAATAATAAATCAAAATACAACAAGTTATTGAGTCGAAACCGAACGCCGGTGATTCGCAAATCACTTCCTAAGGTTTGTCCGATCGCAATCTCCCAGGTCGATCTATGGGCTTACGTTCCCCCCGCCCTGTGTCTAAGAATGGCCAAACTCCCGATGCGGGGGTAGAACACGCGAGAACTCTCGACCTCTCGGACGACAACAATTAACCCAGGTGTACCCCTAGTTCGCAAACCAGGTGGTTGGCATGTTCTTAACCGGGGACTACATCTATCCCACCGGATATTCTTATCTCAAAATACAATCATGCATACAAACTAAGTATCATTCATCAAAATATTCATCAAAGAGGGGATGCCACCCGGCCTTATACCCACAATTCATCAAACAGTTCTTCATAATTTCTCAAAATAAATCACTTATAAAATATTCAACAAATAACTCTCACAATAACACTTGAACATTCCCAAACATCAACAATGACAATATACTGATTTTTACAGCAACCACACTCAATCACAAATACATCACCAATTAACTCTAAATCATATTCATTAAAAGAGTAATAACAATTAAATCATTTTATTTCATAAATCACACCTAAACATGTGGTTACCCAAATGATGCATACTGTATACTACTTCAAATCAGCAACCCAGAATATATTAAATTATAAATTATATCTGATTTACAAGACCTTAAACAATTTAAAAGTGTATCCTCAATTTCATCACAAAAAACACCATAATAATTATGAAACTAACAAATTCGAGCAGTTAAATCACACAAAAATTATCATACAACCCTAATAGCTCTACTGACATGGTACAATTTTTATTTATAATTTTTGGACTCAAAAAGTATTTTTAACAGTTAATATACAGATTCCTCAAATAAGCCATTATAATAATTAAAAATATAAACAGACGCTCAAAAATTACCAAAATTTCACATAACATGTAAAAACTCATGGAAATACATATTATTCAATTAAATTAATTTTTCTGCCTCTACAAATAATTTTCATGAATTATATACTGACAGAACAGAATTTACAAAAACAGATATATCAACTAATTAAAACAGTAAACAGTAGATAAAAATTATTCTAAGGCATGGAATACATTATACGCATGTAACATGATCTAAGAAAAATGATTTCATCAATTTCAACAGTCGTTCAATAACTATTATGAAATTTAGCCAAAAACACACAAAATACTAATTAAATCAAATAAATATTAAAAATCATGCAAGAATTATTTTCTCCACACAATATTCACATAGCATGTGTCACGTATGTTCATGAAAAATTTCGTCAAAAATATCATTCAAAAAGGTATGTTAGATAGTTCCTAACATATTAATCTAATACCGAATACTACTCTAATCACTATGATTTTAGGATAACAACTAGTTACCTGGATCGTCGGAGGCGAGCTGAAAACTTCTGGAAATCCCCACAATAGGCGTGTGACCCTCTTCTTCTTCAAATTCCAAGCACCAAGTATAAGGAAAAAGCCACAAAAACAATTCACGAACAATTATCAAAGAGAAGAAATGAAGAAAATTTGAGAGAATGAAAATGGTGATGATGATGATGATGATGGACGAAAATATTGGAGGATGGCAGCCAAAGGATTCTGATTTTCTAATCAGAATTTGAAGTGAATTAAGAGGTTTAATGAGGTTTTAATTAAAGAAATCATTAAGGGGGGGTTATGGGGGTTATAAGGCATCAAAGAGTCTTAAGGAAAACAAAAGAGAAAAGAAAAGGAGAAGGCTCTCCTATTACTTCACTTGACCGGCTGCCCCAAGCCCAAAACCCACACAAAACTTTCGGCCCAAATTCAACAACGATCCATGCTCCGAAAGCCCGATACGCGATAAAACGGTTAATTCCTAAATCGCGCCTAAACTTTGAAAATACTTAATAATAAAAATAATTCTAATAAATTATATTATCAATATAAATGAAATAAACACATTATCACGCCATAAAAATAAAAATAATAATTCGGCTCCCAAAATTATAAAATAAAAATAATTAATTTAGAGAAAATAATAGTTTTAGAGAAAATTCTTGCGAAAAAACTAGGAGCAAAATTATGGGTTGTTACAGCAAAAACCATCAACCTTTCTTGAACTATTGCATTTATCTTCGAGTTCATCTCTTGCATCGTCTGTTCTCTAACTCTTTGGCTCACTCTAGCCTCGAACTCCTGCATCTCCTCATCATCCATGCCCCTACCCTTTCGAGCAGTAGTACACCGATCAAGATCTCCCCAAGCAGATATAATCCCAATGCTACATCCAGCTGTTAACACACGCCCAGGACGGTCTTTCCTCTGTAGAGCACGTGATAGAGCATCATCCATCCGACCTGGAACAAACTCTCCTTCCTTTTCTTTCCTTTTTCAATCATCCTGCGTCCAATTAAAAAAATTCATATGATTAGTAGAATACGAGTAATTAGACAAGAAAATATCATAAAATTTGAAAAATGCTTACAATGGACTCTTTTATCTTTTGTGTTTCTTCATTAGGGAAGAAAAGATTTCCTTCCTTATCTTTTTTCGATCTCGCGAGAAGCGATGGCAAAGTTCGATTCGGCAAGGAGGAAAAAACTGAAGATGTGGATGAGTCAACATATGATGCTGTAGATGATGAAGGGATATACCCTTTTTTTTCCAAAAAGGAATCATCTCTGCATATGACTTTTGACCCAAAAAATGAGGATGAATATTGGCAGTCTGAGACTTTCTTGCTTTTTCACTTTTAGCCTAATATGAAAACAAGTAACTAGTCAATATTCACAACATAAAAAATTGATTATAACATATTATGTGATTGTAACGTACATATTATATACCTTAAACTCATCAGAGCTACACTTTGTCACAAATTGCTCCCAAATCTCTTCCGTGATGAAAGGATAGAGCATGTACGGTTGCTTATCATTGTTAGGCCCCTTCCTCGTTTTTGTGATCCATCGACTCGCCAATCTTGACTTGAAATCTCTCCACCGCTTATCACAAGTAATCAACACATCTCGTTTCTTCCTCTCATCCTCTTGTATTCCAAACTCTCTCTTCAATATACAAAATAATACACGATTAGTAACTAATAAACAAGATCTCAATTAAATTAAAAGAATGACTTTTAAAATACATGGGTTACTTACTTTAGCATCTTCCCATAAACTATTTTTAAGGCCTAGTGGAACATCATCCCAACTATCGTACAAGATAGACACTTTGGTTCTACTGATTTCACCGCAATGTGTCTTGTACGCACCAACATGCTCCCCAATCGGACGCATCCACTGATCCCATTGAAGTACTCTTTGAACCCCGGGTATGGAACAGATCCCTTTTGTAGGACCTCTAGGCTTGCTCACTCTTTACTTCCTAATACCTCCATCAGTAATCTCGGCCTCAGAACGTGGCTGCCGATCATCTGATGCATCATGCATTATCTCATCTTCCATCACTACACCTGAAACCAAATACAAATACCAACCAAAGACATGTTAGATTCATAAATGAAGTACTACAAAATGGTCAGTAACAATGCATAAAGTATATAATTGAAGATTATAAACAATAGTAGTTGCAATAATATTACATAAATTACCTATTAATCAGTTTTTTCTTTGACAACGTAAAATCCCTCATTATGGTCTCGACGAATGTAATTTGTGTCCAAATCTTCCCCTAATGTACTTGGAATGACTACCGACGAAGCAATAACTTCATTAAATTATGCATCGTATTCTTCTTCATCGTGTACATCATCAATTCCAAGTATTCTCCTTTTTCCTTCAATGACAACAGACCATTTCGAATCGACAGGGTCAACCATGTAGAAAACTTGTTTTGCTTGTGATGCCAATATGAAAGTATCTTCATGATGCCCTAACCGGCTGAAATTGACTAATGTAAAAAAACCATGTTCATCCTTCTTTAAACCACGACGAATATCAACCCACTTGCATCGGAAGAGCAGAATCTTGAAGTCAACATAGTCAAGTTCTAATATCTCTTCAATGAACCCGTAGTAAGACTTCATTGTCTCAACAATTGTTCTATCCCTTCTATTTGTATACTCTGATGACAAAGCACCCAACGTAACACCATTGTTTTGCATCGTGGATTTGTCATCTTGCCACTTAGTGTAAAATGAATAACCATTGATGTCATACCCTTCATAGGAAAGAACTTGCATCTTTGACCCACATGCCAACCATCTCAACGTATCCGATACATTATTTTTTGGGTTAGATAATTGGTTCATAACTCGTTCTTTAAACCAATCAACGAACGAACGATTATGCTCAATCACCAACTCACGTTTATTCTTCAATTGATACTGAACACTAAGAACAGTCATGTGCTCATCTAAGTAAGGATGAACTTGTTTCAGATTTTATAACACTAAATATTCTGCTTTTCTTTTCAACTCTCCATCAAGACACAATATTTTTCTACCAATGGTACCACAACCAGCAAGTCTTCCTTCATGTCTAGATTTTGGCAATCCAATTGCTTGTGCACGTGCTAAATCGACTTACATATTCGAGATACTTCCTCTCGCAAATCGTTCTTTGGACAATACTTGCTTCTGGTCTGACTGGATTCATCACTTTTCCCTTCAAAGTACCCATATGTCTTTCCAAAGGCCACATATACCTCATACAAACGGGCCCACAAAGTTTAATTTCTCGGACAAGATGAATTATCAAATGAGGCATGATGTCAAAGAACGATGGTGGAAAGTACATTTCAAAGCGACACATCGTCTCTATTACATCAGCTTGCAAATTATCTAGAGTGTTAGGATCAATCACCTTGCTAGAGATAGTTCTAAAGAAGAAACACAACTTTGTTATCGTGTATCTTACTTGGGAAGGCAAAATTCCTCGTATTGTAACAGGTAATAAATGCTGCATCAAGATATGACAATCATGAGATTTCAAACCAACGAGTTTCAAGTCCTTCAGTGAGACAAGGTTTCGAAAATTTGACGAGTATCCAGCAGGGACCTTTAACCTATGCAGAGACTCACAAAAACTCATTTTCTCCTTCTTAGACAAAGTGTAGCAAGCTGGTGGAAGATAATAGCGTTGTCCCCGCTCCTGAGGTGCTAGTTCTGATCTGCCCATTTCAGCCATGTCTTTCCTAGCTTTAACTCCATCCTTTGTCTTCCCGGGCATATTCAACAATGTTCCGACAATGGCATCACAAACATTTTTCTCAATGTGCATTAGATCAAGACAATGTCTGACTTCTAAACATTCCCAATATGGGAGGTCCCAGAACTTAGACCTTTTCTTGTATAAGTTCTTTGAGACACTTTTAAAGGGCTTGCCAAACACTATTTCAATATCCTTTACCCGCCTAGAAACCTGTTTTCCACGTAAGGGTACAGGGGCTTCTCTCATCTCCACTTTTCCGTTGAACAACTTTTTCTTCTTACGAAATGGATGATCTAAAGGAAGCCATGTACGATAATGCAGGTATACATTCTTCCCACAATGATGTAACCGCTCATCAATCATATCCTCATCACAAATAGGGCATGCCTTTACTCCTTTAACTGTATACCCGGACAAATTCCCATAAGCCGGGAAATCATTAATCGTGGAAAATATCATGGCACGTAATGTGAATTCAGTTATCGCATGCGCATCGAACATCGAAACACCTTCATCCCACAACAATTTCAGATCTTGAATGAGTGGGTCAATATACACATCTATGTCGTTTCCAGGTTGCTTAGGACCCGAGATAAGAAGCGATAGCAGAATAAACTTACGCTTCATACATAACCAGGGGGGCAGATTATAAATGGTCAGTAGAACCGGCCAAGTGCTATGCTGGGTACCTAGGGTGCCAAATGGATTCATCCCATATGTAAAAAGTCCAAGCCTAAGATTTCGAGGTTCTTTACCAAAACTGGAAAACTTTCGGTCGATATTTCTCCATTGCGGAGAATCGGCCGGATGTCTAAGCATCCCATCTTTCTTCCTCTCATCCGCATGCCACCTTAATAATTTAGCATTATTTTCATCCGAAAATAAACGCCTAAATCTCGGAATGATTGGAAGATACCAAAGAACCTTCGCCGGAGTTTCTTTCTTTCTCACCCCTTCATCATCCTCCTTTGTCTTGTACCAAGACTCTCCACACCTTGGACACTCACCCAAATCCTTGTACTCATTTCGATACAGCACATAATCATTTTGACATGCATGTATCTTCTCATATTCCGTACCTAATGGACACAACAATTTCTTTTCCTCATAGGTAGAGTTAGGAATTTCATTCCCATCAGGTAGCAATTCTTGTAAAAAAGTGAACAACTCACTTAGACTTTTATCTGTCCAACTATGCTTCGATTTCATATTGAATAATGTAAGGATGCCAGAAAGTTTAGTGAAATTCTTACACCCCGGATACATAGGTTTGTCCGCTGCACTTAAAATATTATCATACATATTCGGATGATCGGTTCCTTCATCCTCCAAATTGTGCAACATCTCATCTACCCTATCATTCTCATCATTATCCTCTCCTTTTTCGATATCAACCTCAACCTCATCATCAATGTGATCAACATGCAAATCATCACACAAGCTAGTGGAGCTCATACCCTGATCATAAAACTCTCCATGCCATGTCCACCTAGTATAGTTACTCTTAAACCCACGACGAATCAAATGATCCTTAATTTGATCCACATCACGATACCCCCTAGTAGGGGCAGTTAACATGAGTCGTCACAATAAATCGTTTTTTTGGCAAATGAAATAATAAACGTAAAGTAATAAGTTAAGAGCGTCATGTTTACATCATGTTTACATCATGTCATAATATTATGAGTTTACATCATGTTTTACCATAGTTTTCTATACAATTTCCTTTAAATTATAAGTAATGCAGAGTGTCACACTTCATTAGTCATTGATGAGATGGAAATTGCACATTAAAGAAGAAATTTGTGCATGTATTTTGTTAGATCAAGCATAACCTACTTTTCAAATCACAAGTGATACAAGTTCTGAAGAATTTAATAAGTGGCCTTTTTGTTGTGTAAAGTTAAAAAATTAATATTTTGCATGGTGCAATCGATTATACAATAATTTATGTACGTCAAGTTACAAATCTGAAAAGTCTTTTATGTCCTTGATCCTTAAGTATATCATTGATTCCACCTCGATCTCGCAGGTCAAATATCTTGCAATGGAGCTGGGGCAATCCCGCCCGCCACCCTAGTGGAATTCACCCTAAATGGGTATGACGATAGAGATTTCTACGATGTAAGTCTAGTTGACGGATACAATCTGCCGGTGTCGGTATTGCCCGTGAGTAGTCAAGGTTGTAACTCAACAGAGTGCCCCGCGGATGTGAACAAATCATGCCCACCGGAGTTGCAGGACAAAGATTCTCATGTAGGTGATGTTAAAGCATGTAAGAGTGCATGCTTGGCCTTCAATAAGCCGGAGTTTTGCTGCACTGGGGCATATAGTAGGCCACAAACATGCCCACCAACGAAATATTCCAAGTTTTTCAAGGGGCTTTGTCCTCAAGCTTATAGTTATGCTTATGATGATTCCACTAGCACTTTCACATGTCCTAGTGGATCAACGGATTATATGATCACCTTTTGCCCTTAGTTGTATACTCGTATTCATGATAGATGTCATAAATCATCTTAACGACTAGTAGTCGTCTTTATAGAAATACATTGAATTGTTGAATTTACAAACATAAATACAAAAAAAAAAATTTGCACATTGGATGTTTTTAAAGTTAGACCATGTTAAAGAAACTCGAACTTTACATGTTAGATGGTGGAAACAAGCGAGTCGAGCTAAATGATCAGGATCAGCACTGCCTGAAGTATAAGGAACAGGCGATATCATATATTACATGTACTTAATATGCACAAAAAATGTTAAGAGACTAGTATGAGGCTATCAATGTGGTGCTATCCAATGTGTACTCTCGTAGAAGATTATAATGAATTTTGATCCTAACCAGGATTGAAAGAGGTATATCAGGAATTGGATTGCGAATCGTAGGATTTTCAAGTATCATGCCATCTTCTGTTATATTGTCTACCTCTCTTAAATATCATATTTCTTCCATTCCATTATTATTGTAACATCTCCCTTAGCATACTTTTAAAGAAAGCCATGTGAAAGGAGATCAATAAAGATCGATAAAAACTAGGAGTCTAGGGCCCATGTGATAGAAAATAAATAAAGATAGATACGAAGTGGGACCCATATAATAGAAGAGTATAGGGATAAGATATTACCAAATAGGAGAAAGGTTGCAATTAATACAAAACTGTCAATAAAAGAAACATTGTAATTAAAAAAGAAGAGAGAGTATAAATTAGTAATAGTACAGTAGTGAGTAGTGACCCAAACAAATCATGTTTGATGAAGTGGCTAGCTGAAACAAATTTCAGATCGCAAATTGGAAGGTGGTATAGAAAGGAAGAAAATCAATTCTAGATTTGAATTAATACCATTTACAAAAAACGAAAGGTTTAGGATAGTATTCAACAAAATCTACATACATACAAAAAGTGAAGCATCACAAGGAAGCAGTTTTCTCAATTAACGCGACGGTTGCGCATTTCTGCCTGCTTCATGAAAACAGAGAACAACTCAAGAGAGCTTTGCCACAAATGGATCCAGTAAAGTCTGGCCATTTACTACCTTTGTTGTAGCAATCAATATATCATATCCCATCAGTTCCTGTGAGTAATAAATTGCAATTAGAGAGGGTGAACTAGGAAATTTAGACAAAATCAGAATGGCAGGGCCGCAGGGTTAAGAATCTACAGCTCCGTGGAAGCAGTTGATATTAGTGATTGCTATTGAAAGCCGACCTATCACGGCCTTCTTCCACCGGGCACAAATACACAATATATAGAAAAAGAGTACGTGCACAAATGCGTGCACACATAAATGGAAGCACACAAAAAGTTGGATAGTAAAATCTTCAACAGTTAGATCGCTATCTTATGATTGAAGCATGATGGGGATCATGATCTTATAGAAGTTCATAGATTTTTGTCAAAGTTGGATGCAGATGTGACCTAACAGCTCTCCACTCCACCTGTGCATTCAGTGGAGGCAGTACATGACTACATGCACTGTAGTGGTAGGTAATATAGTTGACTGGAAAGGAAATTGGGATTATTCACCCCTAGTAGTAGAAGTTAACATACATAAATTAAGGTGCATATGCCTAATAAGTTAACTAAAGATTGACAGCTCAAATTATGTCCACCAACAGTAATTAAATTATTTGAACAAACCTGAGAACTGAGAAAGCGGAGCGCAGATATTTCAGCGAATGTCACCCCACCAATAAAGACAACCAGTACCAGTGACCGTCTACCAGCAGTCGCTCTAATACATAGGAAACCGCACAAAGCGGAGACGTCAGTAAAGCATCACTATAGGATAGTGAGAATTCAAGAAACGGAAGAGAATGTACAAAAAATATTCAGGACTATCTCTGATACTTATTTTCCAACACTTCATAGCATAGTATCTGAAAGGAATTAAATCACAAAATAGTTGCTCATTATAAGTTTATCAAAGAAGCATGGTGAGATCCGCATGGTCGTGAAGAGAATGAAAGATCATATTACTTAAAACAAAGAAAGTAAGAATAATATGACTTGTATATTCCCCTCGAAAAAAAGGACTTGTATATTAAGATTTTGTAGCTAGTAAAGAGCATATACTTGTCAGCATTAGCTGATCCTCCTGATAGTGACTCCAATGATGAACCACGTAATAGTGCCCCCTAAAGCCAACAAAAAACAATTCAGGATCAGTTAACCAAGTAAAAGAGGTTAGGTTTGTATACACATTTGGGGATAAGAAATGCTCACTCTTTTAGTCTCAAAGTGTGGTCCAGGTAGTAGCTTTAAAATTTCTTCGATGGAACGCCTATGAAATCATTTGTAGAATCAGCACCACAATGCCCAAGAAAAAAAGATCTTTAGAATCATAATCAGCAAAATTATAAATGTCACCCTCCCAAACAGATGCAAAACATTATGGAGAGACCAAAGAATTTGAATATACAAGAGGGGAAATGCTAAAAGCATACGATACGGAAAGCAGTTTTCCCAAGCCCCCAACATAGTAAGGTCCCCAAAGGTTCTTAGATAACCAGAATGCGAAAGACTTAGCATCGAAAAAAAAAAAAGCAGGGACCTCAGCCCACAAAAATAGAGATATGAGACGCATGGTTAAATCAATCAGAAATTTTGAACTGCAATAATGACAGAGACCTGTCACCTCAATAAATATTTGAGCAACGTCCATGAGCATACTTAACACAAGCCAAAAGGTAGATTACACAAAGATGTGGAGACCAAGGAGCACATAAATCATTGCTCCTGGTGACCTGGTCTCAGACAACCCAACTTGTGGGAATAAGCAAAACTAGGACGGAGAAATAGATGAACACAACATACACCACCAATGGCGTAGAGAGATACATAAAGACCTGAGGTGTTTGAACTGTAACTCAACAACTTGACTGGTATCTACACTCACACAGGTTCATATTTATAGACCAGGAGTGATGCACTATTTCAAGTGCCTATAAAGGTGATAATCTTTTACTTTACAACTTATGACCTACAAAGTCATTCATGTTAGTATTTTGGTACGGCCAATCTTTCTTTCCATGCTATTGCTCCAGCTCTGGTGTCCCTAAGTCATGCAGGGTTACTGAAACAGTGAGTTTGTTGATTCGTTATATGCAAAAGACACGTAGGTATCACCTAATGAAGAATGATTCAAGCAAAAAAGTCTAGTAGCAATCAGTGAGTATCCATGCATCCTAAAAACTTCATATAAAACACATTTGAGATGTATTGGTGCCCAGAATAATAGAAGAAAAGTATACGAAGTCAAACTAAACGGGACACACAAAAATTACAATAGAAACAAGTCTAAGTAACTTTGGCGGTCTATCAGATCTCAGAGCGAGTTTTCCTTACCATCCAGATCTGATGGCTTGCTGGATCAGACGTACACTAAGTGGTGCATATCCAGAGAAGACATAAGATATATCGTTGGGGCTGTCATAAACCATACCAAAGAGAACAGTCAGCATAGCAACAATAGAGGTGAAATATAGAGTACTCAACAAATAGAAAGAAAGCAGTATTAGTAGCAAAGAAGCCGCACAAAGAGATACTAACATCCCCAGTCATAAACAACAATCTTATCACCAAGATCATGAATCAAAACTGCATTTAAGACTCTTCTAGCCCACAAAGGGTTCATGAAACCTAATTTATCATAATGCAAGAGGGTTACAGGAAACAAAAAAAACACACCAGACCGAATTGCACTATGCTTTTAGAAGAGTAAAAAGACTGGCATCCCTTAGCCTTCCCCTTACAAGCAACAACTTGATTAAAACAGTTAATGTTACATCGTTTTCTTTTCTGCCAGGAAGAATAACTATACTAACAAATGAGAAAAAAAGATGAGATGAAGAGGAGCAAGAGTACTTCTAAACGAAATAAAAGGAAGGAAGTCTACTGAAGCTCTTCGTATTTCTCAAAGGAACTGAGAAGAATGACACTGTGACTTCGGGAAAATGGGTGCTCACCTATTGTTTGATCAGGAAAGCGGCAGATACCAGGGGTAGAAACTATTTATTTAAAACTCTGGAGTTTGCAAAGTGGTAACATAACGTATAGAGTCTGACATCTGCCCTGTGGTGGATGTTTGGAAGGAATTGTGCATATAAGCTTTGATATAAGGCCCCAATAAACTACATCAGTAACTCTGACAGTCGTAAGGCTGTGAAATTCCTTGTGCATAAGTAGCTTCCTGCATGCATGATTTACCTTTCTGTCTCTTACATAGAATCAGTAAAATTAAATTCTCTATGAGGGGGTGGGGGTGATGGAGTAATCTCTAGTCTTATTCTTTCGAAATTATGACCAAGCAATGGTTATGGTTTACGAGGCCATGTGTCCCTCTTAACAGAAAGCAACTCCCTCTCCTATTATATAATTTTAAGGAGAGATCACTAATTAATAAGAAGGCCCCTTCATAATTTTAGTATGAAATTATATAACAATTTCCTACTTTTTGAGATGGTATAACCTGCTACTTTGGATATTCTTTGATCTTTCCCACTTGAGGAAAGCACATGAGAAAAGTCAAAGCTTAGAAAAGGAAAGACCAATTTCTTTCTGTAGGCGTGATTTTATTTGCCTACGCGGTGTGAGCGCGTATTTGACTACCTCATTGAAGGGTTTTATTAAAAAACGTTTTGAAGTCGCCAACAAGTCTTTAAAAGAAGTCTCATGAACCTAATTGAATATTTGAGAAACTTAGGGACTTATCCAATGTAGATTTCCCCGTCATGACTCCATAGTTGGCCATTGAACCAAAAATTGAGTTCGGGGGGGTGAGGGTACGAATAAGAACAGGAATCAAATTCGCCCATTGCTGGCCTCTACTTAATATGCTTCATAGCAACTTTTATGCAATTAAAAAACCAAATAATATTTTTCAACACCCTACAAAAGATTAGTCTAGGTTGGTTCATTAAACACATAAAAAACTACTTTCTTAGTGACATGTTATTAAGCAATCATATTACTGGGTTCCTAGTATGTCGTCGTCGGAGGATGCTCGCAGTGATGCTGAGGAGGTTGGCGGTACTGGGTGGACTCCGAATCAGCTGCATTGCAATCCGGAGAACCACATTTTCCATCGCCCACTTACGAGTTGTGTGAGTTTTTGCAACGCGTCTTTTATTTTTTGATAGGTAAGTCATTTAGGTGCTCGATTGATTTGAGTTGTATTTGTAGGTTGACGGCGAATTAATCGAGCACCTAAATGGCTAACATATCAAAAAACAAAAGACGCGTTGCAAAAACTCACAGAACCTGTAAGCGGGCGATGAAAAATGTGGTTCTCCGAATAGCAATGTAGCTGATCCAGCGTCCACCCAACCCAGTGGCTTTCCAAAGACGTCTATGCTTGGTCGCTCGAATACCGCCTACCTCCTCAGCATCACTGCGAGCATCTTCCTCCTCCGACATGCTAGGAACCCAATAATATGATTGTTAAATAACATGTCACTAAAAAACAGTTTTTTATGTGTTTAATGAACCAACATAGACTAATCTTTTTTAGGTTGCTGAAAAATATTGTTTGGTTTTTTAATTGCATAAAACTTGCTATGAATCGTATTAAGTAGAGGCCAACAATGGGCGAATTTGATTCCTGATCTTATTCGTACCCTCACCCCCGAACTCAATAGTTGGTTCAATGACCAACTATGGAGTCATGACGGGGAAATCTACATTAGATAAGTCCCAAAGTTGTCCCTAAGTTTCCAAAATATCCAATTAGGTTTACAAGTCTTCTTTTAAAAACTTGTTGGCGAATTCAAAACGTTTTTTTTAATAAAACCCTTTAATGAGGTAGTCAAATACGCGCTCACACCGCTTAGGCGAATAAAAACACGCTTACACTTTCCCACTTGATATAATTGTAGTCCCAAATCACTCTAATTTTTCAACTGGCTCCTACAACTTTTTCTTCACGCTCAACACCAATTGAAAACAAAGAAAAGAAAGAATAAACTATTTTAGCATATATAAATAGAATCTCCCAAAAGCTCATGTATACGTTGGATGCTTGGTTCTGATTTGAACCAAAGCTTCTATAAACTTTTCTACCACAAACGCATGACAAGTTCACCATAAGTATGGTTTTTGAATCAGTAAAATTCTCTAACAGGGACTTGTGATATTCAAGCTTCTGACACTAGCCCATGAAAGTTTATCTCATAGTTACCTTCCTTGTTCACATGAGGAGCAACAAGATAATCAATTTACACACAGATTTTCACTATTAAGTATTAACCTCTTTCTCTCCTCCCAGTCTATGTAATTTTCTCCGCTCATCAAATGTGCACAAAAAGAGAAGGATATATTACCCCTTGAAACTTACATCTCATCAGAACCCTTTTGGTTGAGAACTGAGAAGCTCAAAGAATAATTGGGATCTGTACACCTCTGCTATACCTTAGATTTATAGCCTTGGGTGGTAAATGTTTCTGGAAACAGGTTTAGACTCCACATTCCACTCTTCCGTTTCTTTCAAGCTACAATTGGAATGAAGGTTCCAATAGTGTCGTGGAATTTCAGTAGCTTAACTCAATGTTAAAAGAATAAGCTGGGGATACCAAATAAAGCTCTTTCTTCCAGTTTAACAGCTGTGCTATGGCTGACAGAAAAACAGAGTCAAATACGCAAAACAGGCTTGTAACTTTCTGCTATATAGGAGGTTGTTTGAGGATGTGAAGTTCAATCAAATTAGGGACTGTTTCGTATACATTAAGAAAGGAAAAGGAATCAAGACAGCGAGTGCTCTTATTTTTGTTAGGTTCACATAAGGAGTGAAAATAAATTCAATTCTGTGTTTGTTCTCAGATATTACACGAAGGGATTGTAAACCCTCTAATCTTTTCTCGCTCCCTCAGCAACACTCAACCACCACAATTTCTCTCACAAACAAGTCAACACTGCCGTCCAACTTATCCCCAACACCACATTCCTCTCTAGAGTCTAGTCTCTCTCCACCTACTACAACCCAAACCTTGCATTACATATTAATGAGGTTTCCCCCCAATCATGGTGTCAAAACAAGGCCGCATCGTATCGTATCGCCCGTGTTGTAAAGGTTTTCAAATCTACCGAACCGATATTACCCGCATCGTAAAGGTGTAAAAAAGCCGCATTTTAGGCGGGTTTTAGGGATTTTTTATGGTTTAAGCCGATATTTGGTGGTACGACAACCGCATCATCCCCGTTCCCGCATCACCGTGACCGTTACCGCGATCGCGACCGAAACCGCATTTTCGAACTATGCCCCCAATAGAAATTATATATGAAGAAATGAACTTCCAAGCAGACTATATATGAAGAAAAGACTTCTCAGACAATCATGAAGGTAAAATTAATAGATATTTGACCATCAGCATGTGAATTTCCAGCATAATTTCTGCAAACTAAAATCCACACCACCTTACATGGTAACCAGTTGAAAAACTCTCATCTTAACAGCACATATGGTTAATAGGTATTAGGGTACATACTTGGCTGTATCAGTATCTTCAACTACAAGACGCAGAGCTCGTTTGACAGTCAGCCAGTTGCTTCTCAGTTCCTGTCATGATCCACGAGCATATAATAAACAATCAATAACCATGATATGAGTGAATATCACTGCAATTAGCTATAACAGATAGGCCAAACCTGTTTTCTGAAAAACCCTGCCTTTTCCAAATTATTCAGTGTGGCCATATGCTCAAATCCATAGCTGTGAAGTATCTCTCTCCTTTAACAAGCACATGTACCGTATAACACTCAGTAAATAGGAAGATTTACAAAGAGTATTTTCAAAAAAGCATAGCTACGATATGTCTGACAGAAATTTTATAAAAGAAAATAAATCAGATATCAGGTATAGATACCTCAAATAGTCAAAATGTCTCTTGGGCAATCCTGAATTTGTAACAGAAAACAAGATGAGAAGCCGAAGGACACTAACAAGAGGTTCCTGCTTGTGAATCATTTCTTCGATATACTCAAAACATCTGCATATATTATAATAAGCAATTGTTGCATAATCTGAATGCATTCTTTGCATGACTAGCTGAACCATACACAAGAATCCTTGACCAACAACTTTAACCAAACACATAATACATCTACCAACAGTCCAACAGCAGTGGAATCAATATCAAGCCCACCCACCCATATTTCTGGCTAGAGCATCTTTAGAAAAAAAAAACTCTGGAAACACCATATTCAGTGCCAAACAGGCAGATTTCAATAGTGTCTAACTGTAAATACAGGACTCAGTGCAAGACTCCACTTTAGTTTGATCTTTGAACAGATTCTTTCAAAATTAGTACCGTAGAGGATATAAACTTATCATATACAGTTAAGCAGACATAAAATTCAGTCCTACGTCCCAGTAAATTGCTACTTAAAAATCTAATTTTATCATTTATCTAAAACAGACAAACAATCTCAACCACCAGCAGCAACTCTGCAACCTCTGTCAACCCTGCGAATTGTTTTCATTGACCAGACCTTATCTCTCACTAATCTGACACATAATCTAGAATCAATCAAATTCCCTGTTCCCCCAAGGGAGAAACCTACTCAATGCTCTTGACTTAACAACAGAAGTAATTCACATTATTTTTCTAAGCTTCTTATACGTCATCTATAGAAGATACTAGAACATACAGGTCATAGCTCTCAGATTCCACAACGGTGTGTTCCATATCAAGACGCCCAAGAAATGATGGCTTGGATGTCAATGTGGACAAATGTTGAGCAAGATTTATGTGCCTCTAGACCAAAAAGAAAGACAAGTCAGACTCTAAAACTCAGTTGCATATAACCAATTAGAAAGTTCGGAAATTTCGCTCAAGAAATCACACTTACAGTCATCTCTGGCAAAGAGTTAAGCTTTTTAACAAAGTCCTTCAATTCAGAAACCGTTTGAGTCTGCAGTTGTTTTGACAAATGCCATTAGGTTTGCAATGGATATCTGGGTGCTTGCCATTAAAACAGAATGTAATTTCAACATTTTTATTATTAAGTAGAATGGCCTATCATATAACCATCGTAACTTTTTCCGATGCAAGATGCCAAGTAAAATGTACTAAGGCTCATCTACAGCTTGAGTCTATCTTTCGGAGCAAGAGGGCCCAAATCATTTGAGTCTTCACCTGGAATAATTTTTGAGAATTTGAGCTTCAAATTCAATGCTAAGAGTGACTAAGCAGGGGTAGTGGCTTGCCACTTAGACAACCAAATCCTAGGGATATACTCTCAAACAAGACTTAAGATGGAAAGCAGAGCTCTTCAACTAGCACTTTCTCAACTTCCAATTATATAGAAGTATAAAAAAATGCAAAACAGTTCTATTAAGTATCAAAACATCAACAGTAATACGCATGACTCCCTCTCCAAAGTTCATGTACAATTGAGTTAATTTGCATAACCTTTGCACAAGTGGATATATGCCCTTATCAAACTCATATATGAGACTCCCGGCACTCCCCACATTTGTGAGTCACATTTAACCAAAAGACAAAAGATGCAGAACTGCAAAACCTTCTGCTTGTGATAAAATAATCCACTACATTGATGCAAACTACAAATCAAAGATAGGTTTCACAGTAGATAACTTACAGTAGTTGTTATGTCAGTATAATCTTGTTTCATTGATGTCGCTTTTTGGCGTAGGACCTGAAATTAATATTGCATAGAACAGCTCAGGAGAAGAACCACAAAAAAGAAAAAAAATTGACCAATTATTTGGTCGAAAAATTAGAAAAGTAATCAGAACAGTAGACAACCTGGACAACAACTTCAAAATTGAGGTCCCGAGTCTCCTTAAAGAGCTTATCACTGAAAAGGCGAAATAAAAAAAAGGTGATATAGCCTTGAATAGGTCTACTCAATGTGAAATATATGTGACAAACACCTTTAACGTAACATAATAAACACATATAGGTAGTTTATAAACTGTATAACAGATTAGATAGGAGGAAAATGCCTTTTTTGCAGCATTCGATATGCTGCTAAATATGTTTGATCGAGTAGGCAATAGGCCAACTAGCCCCCGCCCCCCAGTCATACAGAAGTGAACCAAATAAGAGAAAAGCAAGCTTGCTTTTCACTAGCTATAGATTTGTTTCGGTCATTGCTAATTTGCCATCACAACAATAAAAGAAAATTGAAATTGATCAACATTATTGATTAGAATAGTAAGAGGCTATGGAGAACCTCCTCCCCCTAATAGACCAATAATTGAAAATTCCAGATGGTTTGGACATACAAGTTTTGAAGATATAAAATTCTTTTACTATAACTATAATGCCACAGCTGTACAACTATTATGATTTATAAAAAAGATACTTAAGGTCCCTGAACTATAAGTTGACATCTAATCATATAAATGATTCAACTAGTAAAAAACAATGCTATGTTTCTAAATTATCTGTGTTATTAAGGTTTGTCCCAACCTTGACTATTCAATTGGTATCAAGAATAGGGTACAATGATTCTGGCTCTTCTAATTGCTGTTTTTTTGTATGCATTCAATGATTCTCATGGTCAAAGTTCGAAAATACGGTTTCGGTCACGATCGCGATAACGATCACGGTGATGCGGGAACGGGGATGATGTGGTGGTCGTACCGCCAAATATCGGCTCACACCATGAGATATCCCTTGAACTCACCTAAAACGCGGTTTCTTTTACACCTGATGCGGGTAGCATCGGTTCGGTAGATTTAAAAACCTTTACGATACGATGCGGCCTTGTTTTGACACATTGCTCATGGTAGACGATAGCTTGGCAAGACCTTAAGAGGATTGCTCAAAGTGTGAATGGTCCTTGGATGATTGTTGGAGATTTCAACTGTGTTGTGAAGACTGATGAAAAGATTGAGTCTGCCTGTGAGGGCTCAGGAAACTGCTGATTTACAGAGATGTATGTTGCAATGTGGTATGAGTGATCTTTCTAGCTCTGAATGCTTGTTCACTTGGAACAACAAGCAACAAGGTGAGGGAAGAGTTTTCTCTAAGCTTAATAGGGTGATGGTTAATGATGAGTGGAGGCTGAGATACCCTAGTGCTATGGCTCATTTCATGCCAGAGGGGAGTTTTGACCATAGTCCAATCGTTGTCAATGTCTATCCTCAGATTGAATCAGGAAAGCAACCCTTTATATATTTTACCATATGGAGTAAGGCTACTAATTTTAATTCTCTCATTACAGAGTGTTGGGGAACTGAGGTGACTGGTACTCCTATCATATGTTCAGAGTGGTGAGCAAAATGAAGAAGATTAAATCTGCTTTGAGAGAGTTAAATGTTGTGCTTTTTTGTGAAATGCATGCTGCTGACTCAAAAGCTTACAAGGACCTCATCCAGTGTCACCATGCCCTGCAGGCAAATCCTAGTAATCTAATACTTAGTGCTGCTGAATTGGAAGCATCTGCTAGATACAGGGATGCTCATAAGCTCTATTTGTCATTTTTCTTCTCAGAAGGCTAAGTTAAGCTGGTGTACGGAGGGGGATGAAAATTCTAGCTGTTGAGCTATCAATGAGAGGAAGTCATTGAGAACTAATGCTCATTCAACGAATATTATTAACTGACGTATATTGACTAAGTCATTATAATCGTTAAGAGAAATTCATTGACAGATAATGCTAATATCGATTTATATTACTTCCTCTTTTTTTAATACTTGGAACGTCAAAGTTAGGCACGCGGTTAAACGAAGAGATTAGACATGGTAAACGGACAAATTTGTAAAAATTAACTAAAACACCAGTTAGACGGAAGGTTTGGGTTATCAAGATTAAAATTATAAAAACTAATTTGTCCATTTACCATCTCTAATCTCTTTCTTCAACAGTGTGCCCAGCTTTAACGTTCCAAGTATATAAGAAAGGGAGGAAGTATTTTATAAACAACAAACTGCTGCCACTTTACCTTTTTTCTTTTCTTTTTTTTTAATCAAGGGAGAAAAAGAATGTTGTTGAATGTATTAGTAATTTAGTACGTGCAAGTAGGAGAGAATGTGCTCTCCTATACAGAAGGAAACATAGTATGAATCCAGCAATCTAATAGAATACTCCAACAAGTTATCTGGATGGGGAAAATAGAAGTGGTAGATGCTTCAAGATATATTTACAAGCATTTATTATGCTTACCTTGAATTTAGTGGTACTTTAACCTTTTTCCCCTCCTGCTGAACACCCATAATAGATGCATCAACCTCCACAGCCCCATTATTCACATGTAGAAACTGCATTTGTCCAACAATTACAGAGGTTAAAATAACAAATAAGGTAGTAGGTTCATTGCAGGAGAAAGAGGTTTTATAAGCTTTCGAGTAAGCTAGAGGAAGTTATGGTTAATTGCAACTGCCTTTTCTGAAATATTTCAGTCAACCCCACAGAAATAAACAATATCTGAGTGAAGTTGACCTTTTCTGGGGGTGGGGCAATAAAGGGTAGTTCTTGCCTTCTTTATTTGCACGATGAATCTACTTGTGTGACTTTTTGACAAATTTGATACTTTGTGAGGTTGTTAATGATACTTTTCATTGGGAAATCTCTGCATTTGGCCAGTGATTATTATAATTATTTATTCTCCATGTTGAGACTTAAAATTAATGAATCATCTTGCTCACTGTTCTCGGTACTTTCAAAGATAATTCATTGCTTTTCAGTTTCTATATCTTTTTCTCTTTTGTGGGGGGAGTTAGGTATTAATGAGGACATCTATTAGAAAAACACCTACAAAGAAGGATGACTAAGGTCAGAACTATTCAATGGCCTTGAGCTATAGCAGCACGTAACAATTTATCTACAAAATCATTAAAACTCAATTGTGATTAACAACCTAGTACTTGGCTCTAACTATACAATAGACTAGAAATAAAGGAATTCTAACTATTAACAAGTGCATGTTCGACCCTATAAACTCTGCCAGTTTCTTTCTTCCAAAGTGCAAAGCCAAATTTCCGATGAAACCATCCTCCACACTTCATCATCCTTCACTTCCAAGCCACAAGAACATCTTTAGCAAAACAAGGTTCATAGAACTCATGCCAAACAAGGCTAAGATATGAGCCAAAGACTAATAATCATAGTTTGTAAGAAAAAATCCTTCTCCTAAGAATATACTCTATTGGCCATTGGGATCTTCTCCTCAACTTTACCCAAAAAAAAAAAAGAATGCTTTAGGAAGAGCTTTCATCTTCCAAGTTCCAATAGCAGAGAAGAGGAGAGAAATAATTCTTTCATGAAAGATACAAAAATTTCATACAAAAAAGGAACCATTATTAAACTGCCACCAGAAGTCAGAACACCTTCTCATTCCCCTAAAAATCGACCTTCTCAAAAGAAAGACGTTCTAGATGCCTTGAGACTAATGAATTATGTTCTCTTCACCTGAAATAAGATGATTTCGTCTGAATATCTATTAAGTTCTAGTACGGTCTGGATTGAATGGTTCTGGAGTGATCTAGTCTGACTTTCTTCTTCTAACTAAACTTTGACGGTATGTTTACTCCGATATATAAGAAAAACAAAATCATGTGAGATCATGCATTGTTTGTTCCAATGTTTAATAAACAAAATATCTAAATTTTCATGGTTCTATTAATATGTAAATAAAGATATTTTGTAATAAGATCATATAATAAGATGATCTAGACTGATGAAGTCTAAATCTCCTGATTCTAACAAGAATAAGTAATAAGTTTCGGAAAATAACGAGAAGAGAACATAGCCTAAAGCTTCTTCCTAAACTTCCAGAAATTTCAAAAATTAAATTTTTCTATGCTTTTTCATTATTATTCCATGTTAACACTTGTTTCATAGTAGCTTCCTTCAGTATGAAAATCCTAAATAAATCTGTTATTTTGAGCCTTCAAGGGCTGATCCCTGCACCAGATGTCATCCCAAAATTCGAATCACTCTTTACCTTTATTACCTGTCCAAAGACGGTTTTGTTTATGCCTACTCATGAGAAGAAGAGACTTGATTCACCTTCCTAAATCCTAGCCAGCAAGCCTCTCTACACCTTATTTAGTTTGATGGCATTCTTCCATGATGCCTCGTCTTCAATTAGACCTCCAAAGCAACAATGTGTTGAACTTCATTGAATTCAGTTTTAAAGGCATTCAAAAGGCAGTCTAGTAGGAAGTACTGAAACTCTATATCTGTCTTTGTATTTTATTCTTATTTCCTCCGGTCCCCCCCGACCAATAAAAGTTCCATTTCATCTCTTTTTAAGAAAAAAAATATATCAAGAACCAAGATGTAGTGAGTCCCAACATTGGCATTTTACAAGTCCCACAATATGGTGTTGACTTGTAACCATGTAGTTTGGTCTTGTAGTTTCCTAGCCAATTATACATGGTATAATAACTAGAAAACTGCATATAGAGAAGGTAATTTATGCAGTTCCACAGACTAAAGTTGGAATATGAATCCGTTGAAGACAAAGAATACAACGTGGAAGCCTTTGGATTATTAAGATGTAATCCTATATGCTGCATTCTCTTACCTCATCCATCAAGCCTTCATATGTTAGCTGAGAACACATAGGAGTTACCATGTCCACCTGCAAAGAAAAAATTATCAGTCCTACCATCAGATAGATCAACTTGACATAGCTCATTCAGTAACATTAAAAAACCTATTTTTATTTTCCCTGAGCAATAAAGGGTAATTTGTAGAATTTCCATCAATCACTGAAGTAAGAGAACATGCATTCTGTATATCATGTCCTAAAGTTGAAGTCTCACATAGGCTACACCACTACAATCCACAAAAAAAAGTTTCTTATCCATGAAAAGGGGGAAAAAGAATTCAAAGAGCCTAACTAAGGTTGGAAATTTATATGACCCAGACCTAGACACCTAGTTCAATAACGCATCAAATGTAAGGAAATTCAAATGCTTACCTCTCTGTCTAGCAAGATCACTGTACTAATCTCTGGCACCACCTGGATTGATATGATTGAAGTGCAGAAAAAATGTGAATAAATCACTTGGTAAAAAAACTGAATACCATTTTCATATAGACTACAAGCTTAGAAATATATTTAAAAGGTAAAGCTCATTTACATCAGCTACGTTGACTGGGTCTTCTATCTGCATCCTGTCCAGGATCTCTGCAACACGAAGTGAAGCCTTGCCTTTTGCCCTCAGATTTGGTATCACACCAAATGAAAACTAACACACGTCGAATACAAATGGGTTCAGAAATAGATAGAAAAACCAAGAAAATCACTTTTAACTACAAAGTCATCAAGGAGAGATTGGTTCGTAAATAGTTAATAATTTCAAACTACCAATAACCTTTCTTACCACAATACCATGTTAATAGCTAAAAGGAAAAGAGGATACATTGATGCACCTAAAAGTGATTGCTTTCTATCAATGAACCTGTAACTAAGTGACTAAGTCACTCAAACCTGAGGACAAGAATCTGATATGGGTGAGGAAAATGATGCTCAGACATGGATACGAGTGCCGGATTCAGGTATTGATCAATGAGTTGAGGATGAGAAATACTAAAATTAATGACACAGGGACACATCTGAAAACTGCAAGATCTGAACATGGACTCATGGACAAGGAAATTCAAAACAGAAAACGAATTTATTTCTATAAATTATATAAGTTACTTCTAGGCTTTCTATCAATGAACCTGTAACTAAGTGACTCCATCTAAAAACTGCCCAAGATCTGAACTTGTTAGAAGAAAATTTTGATTCATAAATACGGAAAAATAATGAAGAGAGGAAACTAGACCTTCCCCAATAACGGAGAATGTGAACTAAAGAGAGAATTTCAAGCACATTGTACAACCCATAAAGACATTTAAGCCTAAAAGCAAGTGTCAATTGGTCAAAGAAACTCAATCATTTCCAATGCCTGAATCATTCCTATAACCTCAAAAAAAAGGTGAATTCACAAAACAAATCTAGCTACCTTACAAAATCAGAACTAGGACTAGATAGACACTGCGCTATATTTTTCTCAAAAAAAAGGGGTGCAATTGTCTCCAACTCTCCATGAGTAAAAGACAACACAATCATTAGGCAACATTATCTTCTTGTAAGCCTACACCTAAACTGAAAAAAAGTAGGAAAATTTGAGATATAACATATAAGAGCTGGAAAACATAACACTAAGGATTCCAATATAACTGATGTGGACATGAGACAAGTGACAGGTCACTTTTTTTAGGTCATTTGTTCTTGTACATAGTTTCCCATTTCTCAAATTTTCCTATCAATATAATAATAAAAGTCATAAGCTTTGAGACTCTATATGACCATGACAATAAAAAGATAGAACTTACATTATGTTCTATTAAACCAGTCCCACATAATGAAGTCCGATTACCAATAAAAAAAAAGTGATTTTTTACAAGAACCACAGCCATGCATATCCTGCTAGCAGATGTTTAAATTTACTAATTAAAAACCACCATTCTTTTTTCCTTGTTGGTAACTGGAATTCTAGGTTTGCATACCGCAAAAGCCGCTTTAGAGTTTCAACTTCCAATAACACAAAAAAACCAGAAGGCAGAGTGATAAAGTCTACAGCATCTACTATTCCTCCGGTAAAAAAAAAAGAAAGAAAAATCTCCACCCACCCAGACGAATTTCTCAGGTTAATATTTCCAAGAATATCATGAGTACAATGGCATACATGCATCAAGCATATGTCTATCCTGAATTTACTCGTTTACAAAGTGCTACTCATCCTCACTATGTAAAATTTTTGCCTACATACGAGATCTCTAATTACGCATCACATAACAAAACATAACATTTCCAACCCAATATACAACATACCAATGAAGGCAAAATTTAGACTTGATTTGAGATGGAACAAACCTCAAGCTTATGAATGGCTTTTGCAATATGCCAGAGAGAGCTTGTATCAGCATCAACTAGGCACTCCTAGACCACCACAAAGGGAAAGGCTAAAGAAAACATCCAATCTACACCAACAGATTGTTGTTAGCTTTAGATGAGCAATGCTATTACCTTGTATGCAACGTCAAGTTCAAAAGATATCACATCCTCATCAAGTGGGACCATGTATAATGGGTATTCTCCAATTGTCAATACATCATGTACTTTTTCCTCTTTTAGTATCTGCATCCCAAAAAAAGAAGTGTTAAAGTTGACATTACAACTTCCTATCTCAACCAAGCTAAAAACTCACATGATTACTAATAATCATGTGGATTGCATAATACTCCCTCCGGTCTTTATTAGTTTACCCGTTTCTTTTGCACAGAGTTTTAGGAGAAATAATGTTGTGGGACATAGAAAGAAAGAGAAACTATTATTTTATATTAAAGTTGAATGTATGTGTGATGGAAAGTTAGTGGTCCCATTATAAAAATAGAAACAAAAGAAATGGGTAAACTAATAAGGGACATCCCAAAAAGGAATACGGGTAAACTAATAAAGACCGGAGGGAGTATAAACCAACAAGTTTATAGCTCCTACATTAAAGTAGATTTGCATAGCAAAGCTAGTATCACTGTATTGGTATCTTGAATAATTTGTACAAGCTTTTGATGTCATCTCTGATAAAACCATACCCCAGCACCCACATCCAAGAAAAATGATTTAGTAAAAAAAAATTCAGGCATAAGGAAATTTGGAAGTACCTGCTCACATGCCACTGAATGTCGAGGAACAAAGTAAAGAAAATACTCCCTTTGTAATCCCTTTGATGTATTGTCATGAATATGTAAGGAGATATGTTTCATCAATTCAAGTTGATTACACACAAGGTACACTATTTTTGTGCATTCAGTTTGTAGAGGCTCAGGTGACAAATGACGCAACTCTACCCCATGTTCCTGACCCAAAAGCGAATAGATTACATCAGAATCAACACAAGATACATATGCCAACTAACTTCGACTTGACCGATCAAAAAAGTTTGCCTCTTTCCACAAATCTCTTCGTAAATTGAAATATATTTCGCTCTCTTTTGCGTTGAGAGTGAACATTTGCATAACAAAAATACGCCATCGGAAGCAAAGTTATCACAATAGAAGAGTTATCGCATAGACTTTGGAGGGGACAGATCAGGGGCAAAGGAGGATAGATAAACATGGTTATCTTACATATATCTCTATATTGCTGTGTACAGGAAAATACAAAATAAGAAAGCAAACCTAATCTCTTTTCTTTCTCAAATAAAAAACCATGACAACCTTTCATGTAATTGGCAGACTTCAGTTACCTTGACCAAACTACTCATCAAAAACCAAACTATTATATTTTATAGGTGTATGCAGTTCTTCAGATATTAACCCGTGCATTTAGTAGATTCATGCACCCCTTTGTTGTGCTCATAGTTTGCAGTTTCTCTTCATTTGAGATTCTCAAATAATTACTGTGACCTATGTAAACACTACTCAGCTCAATAAACTACATCGTTACTCCTCATTCCTCTAGACCTGTCACCAATCCCCTACTTCAAGTCTTTCATTTGACCTGTATACCCAAGTCCTCATCTAATCAAAACTTCAAACAGACAACTCCAACCTAATGCACCCTTTTGAGACACTCTAACTCCCAGATTTTTCTCTGGTCTATGAGACTTATACTTAGCTAATAGGATTGGACAAGTGTTTGACACGTACACATTTCCAAGTGTCAAGCTCAGTATTTTATGAAAATTTTGTACGTTTACAGCCCAAAAAAGTGTGTAAGCGTGCAAGCTCATGTTAGGGTGTCAGAGTATCCAGCACAAGTACTCAATCTGAGTAAAGTTTCTCTACTACAAAGCAAACTAACAAAGCTTCCTAGGTAAGTTTATAGTTGAAAAGAAGAAATGGTAAGCAATACAGGCACTCAGAAATCAGAATAAAACATACAAAGATAAAATCAAATTCAACCCTTTACAGACGGATAAACAAGCTTATATCGAAATGAGTAACCTTAAGAAGTGCAGTCTGGACAATGAGTGAGATAGAGCCACTGAGCTTCGGATCGATAACAAGACATTTCTTTCCACGAATCTATAAGACATAAGAAATGAACATAAGAGTAAACTTATGTCAAAAAGATAAGCTCCATTGAAATAATCAGCATGTAAAAAAAGAAAAGAATACTCTAATGTATGCCAACATAACTCACATTTTTCAGGATAGTTATCAGCTCTTTCTGTGATTGCTCTCTATTAACAAAGTTTGGAACAAAACAATGTTGAATTAAAAACACATCAACAACAACAACAACAAAGCCTTAGTCCCAATGAATATGATTTGGGGTCCGCTAACATGAATCGTCATAAGAAATCGCTTTTGAACTAAAAACATATAATTGGCAAAAATCAAACTAATACTTGTATATGAATTGACAAAAAAGGGTACCTGAGAGCAGCTAGATTAATGGGAGCATTATCTAAATTAGGAATTTGAGCCATTAATATAAGAGTCTTCTTCTCCTGTAAACCAAAAGTAAACAGAATAACTGATTTATGAAATGTATATAAATCCCAATTACGGAGAACTTGTCGATTGATTTACCTGGGGTTCGTGGCGTCGCGCGATGGAGGATGGTGGCTGATCGTGGGCGCGCGATGAAAATTAGTTAAGTGCATAAGAAGATGATGAAGAGAGTTGTAGGAGTTTAAGAGATAAAAGTTTCTTCATCATAAACTAACCCCTCATTCAACTGGCAAATGTCTAAAATTCGAAATAGAAAAAGAAAAAGTTCTCTGTTAGATATTAAGGGAGAAAGAGTAAGAGAAGTAGATGGGCTGACAGATATTAACTTAATTGATTGCACATTTTGCTGATACAAGTACGGCGTTTTTATTTTATTTTTAGTGGTGGGTGATAGGCTGATAGCCTAGTGGTGTTGGCATCGCCTCCGATCAATCCTAAAGATCCTGGGATCGAGTCTCACCCCTTGCAAGGAAGAATCCTCAATTCCCCCTCCTTGTAAGAGACTTCATCTTACCTTAAAAAAAGAAGTACGGCATTTTTTTTTTGGCCTCTTTCGGCTTTCAGGAACTCCATGGTAAGAAGAATTTCCTCTGGGTTGTCCTCCCACCAAGATTTAACCTTGGTCTTTCATGTGGGAGATTAGAAACCATACCATTGGATCCAAGGGTCCTTGGTATACAAGTAGGGCGAAAGTTACGGCTATACTACAGTGTACAATACAATTGCACAGTAAAGGTTGATTATTCACTTATCTACATTATGTTTTCAACACTCCCCCTTGAATAATCATCCATAGACGTTGGAACTAACTGCCTTGTTAAAAACCTTGAAAAAAAACCCAGTGGGATAAAAATCGAGACGAAGGAAAAAAGAGTGCAGTATGTATAATACTCCCCCTGAATTTAACACATATCACGAAGGTGACGCATTCCAATTTTGTACACCAATTAATGAAATCTCTTTGTTGGGAGTGATTTGGTGAATAGATCTGCAAGATTATGAGATAATTGAATTTGTCGAACATCAATCTTTCCGTCCTTATGGAGGTCATGGTTGTAGAAGAGTTTTGGTGATAAATGTTTGATCTTATCTCTTTTCATAAACGCTTCAATTACTTTTGTGATGCATGCAGTGTTGTCTTCATATATCACAATTGGATTTTCTGCAATTGATCTCATCTCGTGTTCTTCTTGAATGTGAGTAATCATTGACCTGAGCCACACATATTCTCATCCTGCTTTATAAAGAGCTATCAATTCTGCATGATTTGAGAATGTAGTTGTCAAGGTATGTTGTGTTGATTTCTATTATATTGTAGTACCTCCATAAGTGAACAAGTAATCGGTTAGTGATTTCGCTTTCTGTGGATCTGATAAGTACCCAGCATCTGCATATCCAATAAGTGATGCGTTTGGATTTGATTGATAAAACAACTCGAGATCGTGTGTTCCCTGAAGATAACGGAATATGTTTTTAACTCTGTTCCAATGCCTCTTTTTGTTGGTGAGTTACTGAATCTGTCTAACAAGTTTACTGGAAAAGCAATATCTGGTCATGTGTTGTTAGCTAAGTACATTAAAGCACCAATCGCACTTAAGTATGGCACTTTAGGACCAAGAATTTCCTCGTTTTCTTCTCGCAGTCGGAAAGGATCATCTTTAATGTTTAGGGATCAAACTCTATATCATTGGAAAGCTTAGTGGATGAGCTTTATCCATGTTGAAATGTTTAAGAATTCGTTCTGTATAGTTTGATTAATGAATAAAAATTCCATTATGCAAATGCTCCATTTGCAACCCAAGATAAAATTTTGTCTTTCCCAAATCTTTTATCTCAAATTCCTTCACTAAGTACTTACAGTTAGGGCTATGCAAAGACCAGGGTCAGACCGGAATCTGGACCGAACCGGATCGAAAATTCCGATCTGGTCCTCGGTCCAGAGAAAATCCCGATTTCGGGTTTTCGGTCCGGTCCGGTCCAGTCCAAACCCGAAAAATTCCGGTCCGGACCGATGGACCGGAATTTCTGATTTTTTAGTAAAAAAAAGTTTATATATTAAAAAAGTTTAAAAGTTACAAAGTTAAAAACCTACCATTTATTACCTTTAGAAATATTGTTATTAAAATTACGGTTTTTTCACTAGGTATCCCTGAGGTTTGACGAAATGCACCAGGTACCCTCGTTGTTTGGGAAATGTACCAAATACCCCTAAGGTTTGACTGAATTGCACCAAATGCCATTAATGATGAACGACGTTAGACTGTAGTTAGTGCTTATTTACACAATTGCCCTAATGTTGTCTTCTTCCTCCTCTTTCTCTCTCCTCCCTCCTTCCTCCCCGTCCCCTCCCCTCCTCTCCCCTGCCACCTCCTGAAATCCCCTCTCTTCAAAAATTCCCACATTTAACCCAGTCAATTTCTGCCTCCATTCTTTCTCCTAAACAATTCATCTCCCTCAACCAACTTTCACTTTCGATTCCTTTCTTGCACGACCATCCCTCGCTCCCCCCGTCATCCCCCGCCCCACCCCCCACACCCCTTCCTTCCTTCGCCCCCTCCCCTCCACCTCCGTTCTCGCAGCCCCCCACCCCCTCCTCCCCAAGCAAGCAAGCCCCCTGTTTCGATCTTCCCCAACTCACTTGGCGCCTACCATCACTGAGCCACGTTACTTATGCCGCTTCTCGGCGTCCCTAACCACCGCCGTGTTCAAGGCATCTCCGCAAACCAACTAACGCATCCCACCGGCTAACTACCTCGTGTTTCGCGGCCAAAGACGCCACCATCATCGACCACCACTGTCGACTCGCCAGGCATCTCCATTCACGGGCATCCGCACCCGGAACCACGCCTTTTCCTACTTCATCCTGCTTCTCTCTCTTCTAGTTTCTTTTCTTGTTGCTTTTTCTTTCTGTTTTCATTTTCTTTATTTTTATTTTTCAAAGGGGTGGGGGTGGTGGGGGTCGCGGGGGTGGGGGAAGGGGTGGTTTTCGGGGTTTATGGGTTCTTTGGGCGAGGGGTGAGGAAGGGGAAGGGGGAGTGGTCTTGGGGGCTAGGTGGTGTGAGGCTTGGCGGGGGTGGCTGGACAAAGAGGAGGGTGGGTCCGCAAGTGGAATGGTTGGGGATTTAACTAATTAGGTTTAATTAGAGATAATTAGGGTTTAATTAGTATTAGTTACAATAACTAGGTTATTTAGGAGTAATTAGGTTGATTTGCCTTTGATGACTAACGAAAACTTGACGCCGTTAGTCATCAAGGGTATTTGGTGCATTTTATCAAAACCACAAGGGCATCTGGTGCATTCCTGAAACAAGAGGGGTACCTGGCGCATTTCATGAAACCTCAGGGGTACCTGGTGAAAAAACCGTTAAAATTATTAAATCTTGATTGTATTTAATTTATAAATATGTTTAAATCAAATAAAAAAGTTTTTTTTACAAAAATATAAATTCCAATCCGGTCCAGGTCCAAATTTTTTTCAGATTCAGATCCGGTCCGGTCCTGGATCGGTGAACAGTACTTGCTGTTATTTCAAGTTTTCTAGGGGTTCCAATATTATTCAAGTCATCAACATAAACTGCGATTATGGCAAAACCTGATTGAGATCGTTTGATGAATACACAAGAACTAATTTGGTTATTTTTAGATCCTTCCTTTAGAAGATATTCACTAAGACGATTATACCACATTCTACCGAATTGTTTTAACCAATATAGTGACCTATTCTATTTTATGGAGAATATTTTTCTCAGTATGTGATTTTCTGGTAATTTTACCCTATCAAGAACTTCCATATAAATATTTACATCCAGCGATCCATATAAGTAAGCCATCACGACAGCCATTAGCCGCATCTGCAATCTTTTTGAGGCTGTTTGACTCACCAGAAATCTCAGAGTTTTCACATCAACTACTGGAGAATATGTCTCATCATAAACAATTCCTAGCATTTGAGAAAACCCTTGGGCGACAAGTCTTGCCTAGTTGCCTTATACCTGACAATCTCATTTTTCTCATTTTCTTTTTTTATAAATACACATTTATATCCGACTGGCTTCACATCTTTAGTTGAGCGGGTTATTTGGCCAAATACATCACGTTTTTCAAGTGATTTTTGTTCTGCTTGGATTGCTTCTTTCCATTTTGGTCAATCTTGTCTACCTCGACATTCGTTTACTGTCTTTGGTCCCATATCATTTTCATCATATATTATCTCAATTCTCAACCGCTATAAACTAAGCCAAGATGTCATTCGTAACAACATTTTTCCGATTCCACTGTTTCTTTGTGGAAATGTAATTAACCGATGTTTCATTGTTGTCTTTGATTTCACGTTCTTCATCTTTTGAGGCATCTTTATCTTTATCTTCAGGTTAGATTTTACGGTTTTTTCACCATATACCCCTGACAAATTTTTTTTTGCACCATATACCCTTTCAACTTTTGAAATGCACCATATACCCCCCACCTTTACAAAAATACATCGACATACCCTTTTTGTCGACGGATGTTAGGCCCCCGTTAGTGGCAAACTTATTTCATGATGTACCCCTAATATGGAACTTAATGCACCATATACCCCTAAATTATGTTTCAGTTATAACGGCTACTTTTCCAGTTTAAAAAACTAGCCGTTAGGAAGATTAAAGGCCAGCCAGGGTTCTTTATAAAGCCATTCCTATGTAAACTGAATCCCTTAACATGAAGTATGAGTTCTCATTCAAATACATGCTCTTCAAACTACGATTCTTCATATATTAGGGTCCCTAACTCTTATTGCATTTGTGGGAGAAAATATGCAATAAGAAGTTCTGAAACTGCAACAAATCCTCAGAGGTTGTACTACAAATGTGATTCATGCAATAGTTTCAGATGGTGCAAAGGAAGTTATGACCAAGGTAGCAAGCGACCATGGAAGGGGATTCAAGCACAATGAAGGCAAGTAGGGAAGAGGGGGAAAGCTCGACAACTAACAAAATGAAGGAAGAACTAAAGCAATTGAAGAAAAAATTGAAGAGGCAACAAAAATTAGTTAATGCAGCAATAAAAGTAGGAGTACTCATGTTTGTGATCCTAATGTTTGTAATATTTAACTACTAATGTAGCTTATCTACTAATGTAGCTTTACAAAAACTATCTTCTTAATGATCATATAACTGTGTTTGACAAAAATAGTGGCTTTCAGATCACAAAGTAGCTTTACAAAAAATAGTGCCCCAATTCACAAAAAAAGGCATGCAAGGAGCATCTTGGAACCCTTCAATCTTCAGTTCTTCTTACTCTTCTTCCCTTCTGGTTGCTGCTTTGAGGTAGTGGTAGCTTGAGTTGCCTTTCTTTTCTTCTGTGTAGGCTGAGATCCTTGGGCAGTTGAAGTAGAGGCTTTGTTCTTCTTCTGAGATCCCTGCTTCTTCTGAGATGCTTGGCCAGTTGAAGTAGAGGCTTTGTCCTTCTTCTGAGATCCCTGCATCTTCTGAGCTCCTTGGGCAGTTGAAGTAGAGGCTTTATCCTTCTTAGCTTTTTTAGTGGCACCACCTCCACATGTCCTAGCATTATGTCCCACCTCTTTGCACTTGCTGCACTTAACACTGCTGTTCCTCTGACCCTTCTTAGCTTCATTTGGCCCTCTCTTCCTCTGTTTAGCAGGCCTCCCAGCACCTCTCTTCATAGATGGGGGGTTAATGACTGGCAGATTGTAATCTGGCCAATGGCTTGGGTCGGACATAGGGTGAATGTGCTCCCCATATGTGTGCTTGTAAGCCTCACCCTTGAAGTAAGGGGACACAAAATCAGAGGGCTCAAGCCTCTCATTGAACATAACCCCTCAATGCATGTTTGCAAGGAATGCCACACCCTTGCCATTTACCACACTCACATGTCATGTCTGTGAGCTTGCAAGGAAAGTAAACATGACCATCTCTGACCTCAAACTCACCACCCCCACAACTTGTTGCATAACAGAACTTGGATTCATCAGCCCTAATTGCTAAAAAAAATTCGCATACTCGATCAACTGTGTTGCTTCCATATCGCCTGACCTTAGCAAATCTAGCCCCAAGTCTCTTCATTGACCAATGCTTTATAGCTACAATGAAACAGAAAACTGTGATTAGTTATGTGGTTCATGAATGAAAAGACAATGAAGAAACATGAGGAGAAAACACAAACCTTCAAGTAATGTAAGCACGGGAAGATCTCTATAAGGCTTGGTGCATGCATTAAAGCTCTCCACAAAGTTTGTTGTATTATGGTCACAACAAACTTGTGGGTCAAACACATGCCTACTCCATTGTTCTGTGGTGGAATCCAAATACTCCACAGCTTTGGCATCATAGGCTTGTATTTCCTTCATGGCCTTGTTAAAAACATACTTGTTGTATGCATTTCTTTGCATCCAAAAGAGCTTGTGGAATGCTTTGTGCCACCGTAGCTGACATTCTTGCAATTCATGTATAAATGTTGGCAACACACTCTTCTTGTTGCCCTAGGGAAGACAGAATGCAAAGAGGCTTCAACACCCTGACCAATGAAATCAGTAACTAATTAGCAAATTAGTAAAAATGCAATGATTGAAATACACACAAAAGCTAAACAAAAAAATACTCACCCTCATCCTGTCACTGATGAAGGTCCAATCATCTCTTGCACAGCCTTCTTGTTGAAACACAATTTGGAGGTTTCTGAAGAAGTAAGTCCAGCTTTCAATGCTCTCAGTGTCCACAATGCCATAGGCAATCAAGAAGATCTCATTATTTCCATCAATCCCTAAGGCTGACAGCAGAATACCCTTGTAATACCCACTTAGGTGGGCCCCATCTATGCCTATAATAGGCCTACACCCTTTTATAAAGCCCCTAAACTGTGTTGCAAAAGAGAAGAAACATGCCACAAACTTAGGGGCAACACTTGCGATGTTCCCAGTCAAGTGACAAGGGCATAAGAGCCGGGGTTGGTCTCTTTGATCGGCTCTCGCATACCTTGGCAATGATCCATAAGACTCCCCAAACCCCCCATATATAAACTCTTTTGACATGACTTTAACCTTGTACAGAAGCCTGCTTTTGACCCTCACCCTAAACCTTTCCAAAGCCAATTTCTGCAGCCCCTCCACTGGTACATCAGGGTTTGCAGAAATGTGGTCAGCCAATTTCCCTTAACTGAACATATGACCTAAATACTATCCCAGGGTTGTTTGTTTCCTCCACCCACATCTCAATGGTGTCTCGTGCCCCTTCCAAAAGACCAAACCCCGCCCAAGTCCTTGTCACTCTCAATCTCCATTTTCCTATTAGTCCTAGGATTATGGACAAGTAGCCTAAATGCCTTAGGGAGATACACATCTTGTTTAACTGCCTCCTCCATTACATCCTCATACAAACCCATTAAGTGACACATGTCGTTGTCTTCAACCCTCACATCAAAATCCTTCTTGTCATAGTGTAAAAGTAACCAAACAACGGGACCATCCTAACCAAATCAACAACAACAACAAATTTCCAACACAAATAAGCATACTACATTTGAATGCAAGGAAAAAAATGCAAAATTTTGCTATGATTAACTAAAGAAAAACTTCCATAAAAACCGAAAGAAACTAAACCCTAAAACGCAGAAAACCCTAACCAACAAAATTCCAAAAGCATAAATTATCAACAACACAAACAAAGGGATAAAGAACTTACTTGGAACGAAAAGGACCCTTGAAATTTTTGAACTTCAAACCAACTTTCGCAACTCACCAACTCCGCGTTTTTTCCCCTCCTGAAGAAGACCCAAGACCAAATTTTGCACCAGCTATGAACCTCTTACAATTGCGCACAAACCAGTGTCTAGATTTCTCAAAATGGGTTACAGATTTTTGGATTCCATGGATGCCTAAGCTCTAGTAAAACAGAGGGTTAGAGAAGGTGAAAATGAATGGGCGTGGTTTTTTTGGAAAACTGATCATTTACTCCAACCATAATGGCGCCCAAACTTAATGGCAATCTTGTAATAAAACACTAACGGCAACTTCACGTCTGTTAACAAAAAGGGTATGTCTATATGGTGCATTTCAAAAGTTGAAAGGGTATATGGTGCAAAAAAAAATTTGTCAGGGGTATATGGTGAAAAAACCGTAGATTTTATTATTTTCAGTTGGAAAAGTCATCTTTATTTCATTTACTATTCCCTTAGTTTTTTCATTTTTCTTGGCTTTGAATCTTTCGAGCTAGGCGATCTCCCTCGCTGACGTGCCATAGGTCCATTATCCAATGCCTTATTTACAGTTGGAATTTCAATACGTACAAGGGCATTTTCTGCTGGTATGTGTGATCTTATCACCATTTTGATATCCGTGAATGCATTAGGCAATTAGTTTGCAACACTTTGTAAATGGATAATTTTCTTCACTTCTTGTTCACAAGAATTAGTTCGTGAATCTATAAATGATAATTGTGTTGCATTTCATGTGATCTCAATTTGCTTATTATGTGGGTCCATCTTTTCTCCCCCTAAGGGTGGGAAATATAGTCTCATTAAAATGATAGTCAGCAAATTTTACTGTGAATAGATCACCTGTCATTGGTTCGAGATACTTTATAATGTATGATGATTCAAAACCAACATATATTCCCAGCCTTTTTTGTGGACCCATTTTTGTACGGTGAGGTGGAGCAATGGGGACATATACGACGCATCCAAAGATTTTCAAATGTGAGACATTTGGTTCTCTTCTAGAGACCAACTGTAATGGTGAGAATTTATGATAGGCAGTGGTTCTAACCGAATTAGTGATGATGCATGTAATATAGCATGATCCCAAGCAGATGAAGAAAACTTTGACTTTATTAATAATGGACTTGCAGTTAATTGCAATCTCTTAATTAATGCTTCAGCTAGACCATTTTGTGTATGAACATGTGGAAAAAGGTGTTCCACCATAATTCCAATTGAGAGGCAATCAACATTAAACGTTTGGGATGTAAATTCCCCTACATATCAAGCCTCAATTTCTTTAATGTGTGATTTGGGAAATGAGTTCTTAATCTAATAATTTAAGCAAGAAGTTTTTGCAAAAGCCACATTTCTACTTGACAAAAGACTCACATGTGACCGTCGTGTTGAGGCATCAATTAATACCATGAAGAATCGAAATGGTCTACATGGAGGGTTAATTGACCCACAAATATCTCCTTGTATTCCCTCCAAAAATGTTAGAGATTCAGCTGCAATTTTATTTATAGAAGGCCTTGTTATCAATTTGCCAAGAGAACATGCAACACATGATAATTCATTTGATTTAGGAACTCTTATGTCTCTTATCGAATGTCCAATTGAATTCTCGATTATTTTCTGCATCATTCCTGTGCCAGGATGACCTAAGCGGTCATGCCATAAAGTAATCAATATTTTGTTTTCTAATTTTCGCTTGGAGATCATATTTATTTCAATTGGGCGTGTATCAATAAGATATAATCCTGATGAATATGCTGGTAATTTTTCATACATAAATTTCTTGCCACATTTATTTTTTGTGATACACAGATATTCCTTCTGGTTATCCATCATTGTTTCTAGATGATAACCGTTTTACGCACATCTCGAAAACTTATGAGATTTCTTCGAGAATTACTTGAGTCTAATGCATCATTAATGGTTAATTTTGTCCCATTTTGGAGCATTATGCAAGCATTCCACACCCTTCTATTAATTTGGATGTTTCGGATATAGTGTTGACATTAGCTTGGAACATTGTCAATTATGAAATATACTCTTTATTTTTCAATATGGTATGTGTTGTTCCACTATCCAAAAGGAATTGATATTCATTTCCAACTTGATCCATATCTTCAGAGTAAATAAATATAAAGTTAGTTTAAGAGAAATAAAATACATATTTTATTGATAGTAATGAAGTACATGACTGAAATAAAAGTACAAGTGAACAAGAAATAAAACTTAGTGATACATGCATTAGCTTAACATTGTTGTTTTCTCCCAGGATAAAATATTTTCCCGAGCGGCTTCATCCATGAAAAAAACTAGATATGTCAAGGATGGGCATGGACGTATTTGCCTCATTGACAAAATTTGCTTTCGCATCCTTTCTTTTTATTTTGGAAGCTTGGTAGAGTTCTAGTACTAAATGTTTGGCAGTGCGGCAAGTACAGCCCCAATGCCCAGTCATACCACATCTATAACATGCATCTTTCCCTTTTGGAGGGGGGGGGGGTTTGCTTGCAATTTCCTTGCTGTTGCCCCCTTCCCGAATTTTTGAAATTATTGTTTCTCGGGAAAAATTAGCTTTTGCCATGTCCATGCCCTCAATCGTGATAATACCACGTGCTATGGCTACGACCGTTGTAATTACCGCGTCCAACCCTATGTACATCATTTGCTTATGGTAGATCAGAACTTTCTATTGCATTTATTTCATGTGAGGCTGAAGACCACGTAGGTCTAAGATTATGATTTTTTAATAAAAGATCATTATTTTGTTCCGCCATAAGTAGCACTGAGATTAGCTCAAAGTATTTTTTGAATCCTAATAAACAGTATTTTTGTGCGTGCCAATACTATATCATGGGTGTGGAAATTTTTTCTATCATGTGCTCTTTTGTAATGGGGTTATCACATTATTTCAACAATGACACAATTCGAAACTACGTTGTATTATACTGACTGTTTTGAAATCTTGGAACCTCATATTGGTTATGTCAAAATGTGTCTTTGAGAGGAGCACACTTTTTGATGCCCATATATTTCATTTAGGCTATCTCATAGCTCTTTGTGATCCTCCACAAGTAGATATACAATTTTCAAACTGTCATGTGAGTAATGCCTGAGAAGGATTAGGGCTTTTGCCTTTTCTTGTTCAGTTGCTATTTTTACCGATGTGGTTGATTTTGTTGCATCCTTTTGTTGGGACGTGACACTTTTAATTGTATGTTCCTCTGGGCCTTTAAATTCATTGGGCTTCCACCGTCCATTCTAAAAATTTATGCCCAGATAGATCTAGTATGTTAAATTGTCTTTTCACTATATCTTTTTTTTTTTTTACTACAAACATGTAAATATTCGAAATTAGTAAATGATAATAAATCATATATATTATCTCCCACTGATTTTAATCATTATAAATATTATGCAAAGAAATATTACAAACACATTTTACATATAAGAAGTTTAGTATATAACAACTACTAATTTTTTAAACAAAAAACGAATATAACAAAAATAAATGATAACAAGATAAAAAAAATTATATAATACTCCCTCTATTTTTTTTATCATTCTCACTTTCCTATGCGCGTCTCCCAATGCACCTCTTTGAACTTAAATATCTTTCATTATATATTAGTAAAAATTATAACTATTGAATATTAATAATGTACTAATTAAGACGAATCAAACAAGACCCCACATGACTATATTTTGACTTATAAATTGAAAAAAATTGAGAAGATTCTCTCTAAGTATGAATAGTGTCAAGATTCCAAGTGAGAAAGATAAAAAAAAAAACTGAGGGAGTACATACTAAAACAAAAAAAAACTAATAAAATGCACAATTAATGAAAAATTGTGTGCATCTTGGACTATTTCGCCGGGGGGATTTGCTTTTGGAAGTTTTTTTTTTTCAAAATCTTCTTCATAATGAGGGATAAATAAAATTGTATCATCATAAAATCTTCTTCAAAAGAAGAAGATGAAGGTTGGTTGTTGTTGTTGGGATTCATGGTGGTCGAAAAAAATGGGGGTCGAAGGGTGGAAGAAGAAAAGTGAGATGGATAGATTTTGGATAAAAAGTGAAGATAAGATAAGGGGTGTGTGGTGATAAGAGATGGGTAATCCGATATTTATAGAGGTAATTGTCAAACTGCATTTACAATATTTTTTTTTATACATGTTGGTAATAGACAAATAATTATTTAATAGTATTGGAGAAATTAGGGCAGTTGACAAGGAGTAACTATTAATGATAGTAACAATATTAAGAGAAACAAGAAGGAACTACAAAAATTATTTGATAAGATGAAGCAATACCAAAAAAAGAAAAAGAAAAATTGTGACAGCAATACAAACATCTCATAAAATGACCATTATCTCTATTATATAAGGCAACTATAGGGGGACACCAAAAAATAGAAAAAGAAAAAAAATAAAAATAAAAGAGAGGGGTAACTAACTACTATGGTGGTTTTGTTGTTTGTTTTTCAAATAGTGAAAACAAAACCTGTTCGATAAAATCGTTTTAAATAATTGATTCTGAGTACATTTTATAAACTAGAAACAGAAAAAGTAGAAACCGTTTTAGAAATTTGGTTATGGTTTTGGAAAATCCATCTTCTTTGTTTTCTTCTCTCTTCCCTTTATCAGTCCATCTCTTTTCTCTCATTGATCTATTACCAGATAATGGCTGGTGGCCGATGAGTCGCCGTTGTCCAGTGAGTACTGAGTAGCCGGTGTCGTTAAATTTCACGGTGAAGGATGACGACACCATCGATGTTAGAAATTTCTCAGACTGTTTCTACTGTCCAAAATCGTAATTGGGCATATATGAATTTTGACATCAACAAGATTCAAGCTTTAAATGCAATCATGGGACTCGAAGGGAGTAAGTTGTTTTAGTATTTGTTAGTTTTGAATGTTGAGCCTGTATTTTAGATATATAAGTATGTAAGTGACACAAAGAAAAATAGTTTGGGGTTCAGTTCACTGTTAACCTTATAATGTAAATTCATATGGTTTCAGTTTTAATTAGGTATAGATGTTTTATTTTCTTATGTGAAATGGAAGTAGGTGAAGTAATATACGTAAGACTACAACTATTGTTTCTAATCATATCTGCAAGTCTTTGCTATCCACAAAAAACAAAGAATAAAATAAGTAGTAGGTTCACAAGGTTCCCCGTATAAGCAATAGTGATATGAAAACTAAAATCACTATTGCTTATACGGGGAACCTTGTGAACCTACTACTTATTTTATTCTTTGTTTTTTGTGGATAGCAGCACTTGCAGATATGATTAGAAACAATAGTTGTAGTCTTACAGATATTACTTCACCTACTTCCATTTCACATAAGAAAATAAAACATCTATACCTAATTAAAACTGAAACCATATGAATTTACATTATAAGGTTAACAGTGAAGTGAACCCCAAACTATTTTTCTTTGTGTCACTTACATACTTATATATCTAAAATACAGGCTCAACATTCAAAACTAACAAATACTAAAACAACTTACTCCCTTCGAGTCCCATGATTGCATTTAAAAGCTTGAATCTTGTTGATGTCAAAATTCATATATGCCCAATTACGATTTTGGACAGTAGAAACAGTCTGAGAAATTTCTAACATCGATGGTGTCGTCATCCTTCACCGTGAAATTTAACGACACCGGCTACTCAGTACTCACTGGACAACGGCGACTCATCGGCCACCAGCCATTATCTGGTAATAGATCAATGAGAGAAAAGAGATGGACTGATAAAGGGAAGAGAGAAGAAAACAAAGAAGATGGATTTTCCAAAACCATAACCAAATTTCTAAAACGGTTTCTACCTTTTCTGTTTCTAGTTTATAAAATGTACTCAGAATCAATTATTTAAAACAATTTTATCGAACAGGTTTTGTTTTCACTATTTGAAAAACAAACAACAAAACCACCATAGTAGTTAGTTACCCCTCTCTTTTATTTTTATTTTTTTTCTTTTTCTATTTTTTTGGTGTCCCCCTATAGTTGCCTTATATAATAGAGATCCTTTAGATGAGGCGACATTAGTATTTTGCTTTGTTCTTTATCAAAGTTCTTAATTCTTATCATACATTAATGGTGTGTGTTTTTTATTCGGTGTAGTTGAACCAAAATAGGAGGAGCAAAAATCAAACCAAGGGAAACGACACTCAAAAGGTAAGTCTTGCTTTCTAATCTTTTTAGATTGTAATGTGTTCGTAAGAGTCAATGTGATTTCGCACGCATAGCGTGCATATAAGACTAGTTGAGGTAATTAAAATCCTTTAGATGAGGCGACATTAGTATTTTGCTTTGTTCTTTATCAAAGTTCTTAATTCTTATCATACATTAATGGTGTGTGTTTTTTATTCGGTGTAGTTGAACCAAAATAGGAGGAGCAAAAATCAAACCAAGGGAAACGACACTCAAAAGGTAAGTCTTGCTTTCTAATCTTTTTAGATTGTAATGTGTTCGTAAGAGTCAATGTGATTTCGCACGCATAGCGTGCATATAAGACTAGTATTATATATATCATCAGTTCTTGTTCTCTCTTATAAGGTTAAAGGAAACACAAAAAGGAATAAAACAACAACAATACTATAAAAGAAAATAATAAGAATAAGGGGAAACTGCCAAAAATAGGTAGGAATCTCAATGATGCATTTTTCTTAGCTTCTACGTGAAGATATGCGGTCAAAAGAAATAAAAAGAATGATCAATGGTAAAAGCAAAGAAGAAACTACCAAAATAGAGTGGGATTGCAATGATGTACTCTACAAGGTCTACATGACGAACTGATGGTATGTATTGAAAAGAAAAAAAAAGTAATGATGTTTGTTTTCCACCCGACTACAGACTAGAGTAACAACTAATCTTCCTTTATGCAGTGAAGTATCATGCATGAAAGCCATATATGTACTATGAAAAGAAAGAAAAAAAAACACAGCCTTGGATTCTTTTACAACTATAAGATACTTCCTCCGTTTCAAAAAGCTTGCTACACTTCCTATATATGGAAGTTTCACATTACTTGCTACACTTGTTTTTCTTTATATGGTAACTTTCAAGGTGTCATTTTACCAGACTATCCTTACTTACAAAAATAAAACCCACCTATTAACAACTAACAAAATGATTAACTTTAAAGTGGTCCCCTCCCCCTCTTTCACCACATTTGCACCTTACTTAATAAAAGCGCAAGTGGTCCCCTCCCCCATAATTACATACCCTTGACCCAACTAATTCAAACTAAGAAAATTTGCATTGTGAACCATAAAAAAAAGGTGTAGTAAGCTTTTTGAAACAGAGGAAGTATATTCTCCTCTTCCTATTTTTCCCTTTTAAGTATTCTGATATCTAGTGTATGTCCAGTAAAAAAAATTCATGATTCTATCACATCATATTATTTAGAGTACTAAAATGAAAGAAAATAAAGATTTATGTAGTGGATATGGTGAGTATACCTTTACTTTGTATAAAGAAGTTTCACGGGAAGTCTAGTGGAGTTAGATATGAAAGGTTCCCACAATTTTTTTTTAATGAGTTTCTGATATAGATGATCCGAGTTCTCGACAACTATAGAGCATACTTCTCCAAAAAAAAAAAAAAAATAGTTTGTAGTAATTTTTGTAAAGTAGGAGAAAACAAATTTTACCTTAGAGTTGTTCATGTTGATAACGTGTTAGAGATTAAGAGAGAAATAATAAGAGAAGTAGATGCAAAGGTAAGTAAATTGATTGCACATCTTGATGAAACAAATACTGTGATTTATACACCAAGATTGAGTAAGAAGTTACGCATATACTACAGTTAGGGCTGACTATTAACCTGTGCAAACAGGTCAATAGCACAGGGCCTTACAATATTGGAGGTCCAAAATGATGGAGCCCAATCTTGTATGCTTTTTGCCCAAAACAGTAACTCTTATTCACTTTCTCTCACTCTCATTAGTTCTGCAATTGTCTCACGCGGGTAAATGTATGATTAAAAACTAGTACCGCAAGTGCACGGTGTACAATATAGTATCACTAGCAAATACGGGTCGAACCCACAAGAATATTATTATTAAATCGTATTACCCACTTAATCATATGAATTTAGCCACTTAGAGTCAACTATAATTAGTATAGCAAGAAATCGGCTATTAGAAATAAAGTAAGAAAAATAACTAAGACTAATTAACTAAGACTAAAGCCAAAAGTAAAAATATAGGAAATGCTAAAGAAACTACCAAATCAAATCCAAAGAGAAACCAGTTAAAAATAATGCTAGAACACCACCTAGGAACTAAACTATTGAACTAACAATCAAACCCAAAGAGAAACCAGTTAAAAATAATGGTAGAACACCACCTAGGAACTAAACTAATGAACTAACAATCAAACCTACCAGGAAGAACCATTAATCATAATGTAAGTTGAGATATGAAACCATAGGCTATAGATTAAGATGATTAAAGTAACAACCAAATGACGCAGCAAACAAATGGGCAAAAAAATAAAAATAAAAATAAAAATAAAAATAAAAATAAAACAAGATCAGAATGTAACTTTAATACTGCCCAAATCCAAAACGCTTTACCAATAGTGTAAAATTAAGAACAATAAACTAGAGTAGAAGACAATTAAACAAACTTGACTAAAATCAATAAAAGCAAAGAACGAAAATACCAGAAATCTTGAAATTGAATTCGTAGCAAAGAACAAAAAAGAAAATCAGATAGTCGCCGCTGTCACCGGCGGATCGCTTCACAACCAAGACTCAATTAAAACTAAAACCTAAAACTATTATGTGAATGTGTTCCTCTGTTCTGTATCTCCTTTTAAATTGCTACGTTGACATAGGGTATAGAAACCCAATTCCCTCCTCGTTACTTCGCTGCTGCTGCCTTTTATTATTGCTATTGTGTAAAGTTTTTTTAATGAAAGCCCACTCATTATTTCTCCTCTTATGTGCTACTCCTTTGCTGCGTGGGTTCATAGCCCAAAAAAACAATAGAGTTTTGTCTTATTCTTCTTCTTTTTATTTCTTCTTTTGTTATTTCCTTCATTTGTTGCGTGTCTTCCTTGTTGTACTGCAACATTGGGCTTTGGCCCACTTTCTTTCTAATTGATACAAATCACTCCCTTTGCTTGTTATTTGGGCTCGTACTCTCTTATTTCACAAACTGAATACCTAGCATAAGATAAAGGACTAATTAAATAATAACTAAATGGAATAAGTACGCAATAATAAAAGTCATCCAAAAAACCCATATATAAATATAAAATATATTCAAATAACTAAAATATAGGGGTAAAAATATGCAATACAATGAGCTAATCAGTAAATCTTCATGAGTTCCAAAGTTCATTCATCCCCCTTAATTCCTAATTTCTTTCTTGTAATTTCTCATTATAATTTTGGAACCTCCCATTCAAAATCTTTTTGATTTCTCATAATTAAGATTTTTTTTTTTCAAAAGATCTTAATTATCTAAAAGTTTCTCCATGTTTTAATCAGGAAGAGTCATGTGGCACTTACGATTTTGTTTCATTCACTTATTAAAAAAACACTACAACTCTTCTTTCTTGCTTCTCTTGCTTAATTCATCTCTTCTTCTTGCTTAATTCATCTGTCATTCATCTCTCATAATGGTTATCATAAATGAGTTTGATGAGCCTGAAAACCGTGGAGTTGATAATAATGTGGTCGAATTCCTCGAACCTAATCAAATTCCTCCTAAAAATTTCGTTGCTAACATCTGGGTTATTCTCTCTCTAAATCTGACCCGTGATTTGTTCATGGCACATGTTCGCACAATGACGAACAACTCAACAATCTTGGAGCTTCTTAACTCAGAGCAGCGGAAAAAGAATCAGAAAATGGTCAAAATCCTGTTTTCTGAGTTTGACAATGAACCCCTCCTGAACCATCTCAGTCATTTCACTGGTACGATTTTCTATTTTTATAATAGTTTTATTTTAATATTTGTGATTTTTTTAGTTTTGTGTTGTATTGTCTGTATATACCTTAATGACACTTGCTTTCTTGATTAAATTTTCTTTTGATTTTGAAGAAATAATTAATGTAGATTTTGATATATGTGTTTTGAAATACATTGAATTGTTTTGTAATAATAAAAAATTATGCATTTTTATAGAACATCATAGTATAAGGATTTTTTTTGTGTTCTGTATTTCTGTGGGATTTCCAAGAAAGGGGACATGTACTAATTGGTAGGGGGCAACTTTTTACATTTTTATGAAGCTTTTATTCTAGGGCTGTTATCATTTTTTTTTTCCAGTGTATTTATATTGGCCCATTTTTTTTTTCTATTTTTCATGCTAGTTTTATTTTAATATTTGTGATTTTTTTGTTTTCATGTTGTTATGTTTTTATATACCTTAATGCCTTGATTTAATTTTCTATTTATTTTGAAGAAATAATCAATATAGATTTTGATATATGTGGTTAGAATATCACTGTTTTGTGTTTTGCAATATAAAATCATGCAAGTGTTGGAAATGTAGAGGAAAAGTTTTCCATTAAACTCAAGATGCTTACAAGAGGTCAATTGATTATGTACAAATGAATGCCTTGGTATATATAGAAAACACCCATCCTAACTTCCGTACCTCTAAAATGTTCTAATCTCTCAAATGGAGGGTTCTAGATTACACACTATGTGGATAATTCTACACATTTACAAGTGTGGACACTCTAAGTATGTACTCATATAAGAAAGCCTAGAGTATTCTAAAGACATCCGTACTAGAACACTCTTATACGTAGTCTCCGGAACTTTCTAGTGTGGCTTGTCCTAGACTCTTGTAAGTAGTCTTCGCAGTGATTCCGAAAGCTTTTACAATCTTCTTTTGGTGTAGGACAGTAGGAGACCCAAATACCAAGCTTCTTCCCCATCGAAGCTACATAGCCTATTTAGTTGGGGTGTATCATTTTATTCCAACTATGGTGTGTCCTAAAGTCCTAATAGATAAAACATTTATTTAATTATACCTCGGGAGTGTTGGTTGGCCAGCACATGGGCGCCCCCCTATGGGCACATATACGAGCAATGTTATATTGCCATTAAGCTCTTTTAGTGAAATACTAGTAACATATTAATGAACAAAGGGCTAGATTAAACTCATTAAAAACCCATACTAGCAAAAGAATAACGTAAATTCTCCCATGATAATATATTCCTATCAACTTATAATAAGATCAAAACTAGTTAGCCTAGTTGCCTAAATGTTAGGCGACAATAAAGCACTGTATGAAAAGACCTCAGTGCTCTTAGAAAAGTAATTGAATTGGGTCATGTGAAAACATTGAAAGAAATAAGATGGCAAGAGGTATACTATGGAAGTATACTATGTGATTGGTAATTGGTAATAAAGGAGGGTAATGAAAATGAATTTATATGTAAATTTGTGAAGAAAATCAATGTCCATTTCCATTGTAATCTAATTATTATCTATTATACTATACTAAAACAAAATCGTAAGTGCCACATGACTCTTCATTCATCCCCTTAATTCGTTCCTAATTTCTTTCTTGTAATTTCCCATTATAATTCTGATTTCATATGTTTTTTTTTTGCAAGATCATTAATTAAACCCTCTCACCTTCCTCTTTGAATCGTTTTATTGACTATGATGATAAAGAAAAGTTTCTCCATGCTCATTTACAGTGTTTATCTATTTATCTCCATCCTCACTTTCTTGGTTCTCCAATATATTTCAACTGTTGGGTAATACAAATTACAAGGTATGCTTTTCTTTTTTTCAAAAAGAAAATTTCTTGTTCAGTCGAAGTTTCAATTAAAGGTTGTGATGGTTGCTAAATAAAGATTTTTGTGCCTCTATTAATCAATCCATTGTCTTTGTTTTAAATTTTCTAGAATTTGGATTTCGCTGATAATAAATTCTTATTTGAAGGAATTATGCACTTTTTTTTTGACAAAAAAATTTCAAGAATAAGATGAAGTATTGTTTATTCAAATGTCATGATAAAAAAATAAAAATATAATAATCAATTTGAATTATCTTTTTTGAAAAAAAAGGTTCAAGGGCCCAATTTTATAATTCGTACGGGGCCTCTAAAATGTATAAGATGGCCCTTACTACAATGTACAATACAATTGCAAAGTAAAGATTGATTATTACATTATGTTCTCAACAATATCTAAATTTGTAAAAAACGAAGTTTGTCAAAATTATATTACAATAGGTCTTTATTTAAAGATTTAAAAAAAGTTGTTAGTATATTTTATTTATATTTTTGCTTAGTGTTTCTCAAATAAGGTTATTGAAAGATTTGCAATGTTTTTTCTTCCTCCTTTAATACACAACAAGTGTCAAGCCCAATGAATGACCTTCAACTGCTTTACATCCTCACTTATCAATCACATGATACACCAAGATTATAACTCACAAAATAAAGGGGAAAAATTACTTTTACATTGTTGTTACTTTTTTCAGACTTTCACGTGAAGTAAATGTGCACGATATCCTAACACTTATTTTTGGGCTCAAGTCTTTTAGTAGTACATGGCTCATATCTTTTGATAATGTGGGTGTAAGAAATGGGCTTTTTATATATTTAATATTGGACTAAACCTAAAAACTTTGTCAAATTTTTTGAAAATGGAGATGCGCTTGTTCCCTATGAGAGCCAAATGCATCGGCCCATGCCTCATTTCACTATAGTGAAAGATTATTTAATGTGACTGAAGCAACTCAGTTTTTTATCATCCACACATTCTGTTTTTTTAAACTTTTGTTTATTTGGAATTTATTTAATTAAAATAACAAAATTTAAGGAAAATAAACATCAGGAGACACTTCACGGCAACACCTAATACGTCCTTTACAAGAATGGAGTTCAAGGTAGAATTATTACAAGTATTAGTGAAACAAGAAGAATCAACGAGGTGGCCGACAATAGCAATCCAGGGTGCTGCTTAGTTAGCTTCTCTATAAATGTGATGCTCCATCTTGAAAATGACCTCAAGAGGATATGAACATTTTCTATTATGCTTACAATTTGCCAAGGGGGGTTGCAAATTCCTTTTGCAACGTTGATGCATGACAAGCAGATTATCACTTTTTGGTGTGAAGATTTTGAATTCGTTCTTGGATGGCAAGAAGTATCCTATAATGTAAAGTTATTGCCTTGTCTATGAAAGTTATAATAGTGCCTAAATTAGGCATAGGCTTTGATGAGGTCACCCGAAGATTTGTGGATGATGACTCCAGCAACTGCTAAGAAAGAGCAAACGGACCCGTCAAAGTTGAGTTTGAAGAACCGTGCGGGAGGTGACTCCCACGCTAAGAAGATAGAATTTGGAGGATGAGAGGAAGAGATGGTGGGAAACCCCCGACATGTTTCCACCGTATTTCTCAGAGCCCATTCCTTGTGATTGAATTGAGCTTTGTGGGAGATTTTGTAACAATTGAGATTTTCTTTTTTAAAATATGATATCATTTCGTCTTTTCGGGGGTTCCAAATTTCAAAGGTGAATTTAGTTAAAATTGCTTTTTGGGCTTTCAATGTGTTGAGGAGAGTGAAAAATGATGCAAGTAAGGGGAACGAGAGTTTGAAGCCACTCATGGATGAAAGGAAGAGACCACAAATCCTTAACTTTTCACAGAGACAAAAAAGGTGATCGATTTCGAAAACTTGTTGCAGAAAACACATGAATTAAAGTGTAAAATTTTCTTTTATGGAGGATATCACACACCCCTAAGCTGTTAAGGATAAATTCCCAAAAGGAATATTTAAATCTTTGGAAGGACATTCAGCTTCCAAATCCCACAATGTGGCCATTTGGTCATTCCCAGATTGCAGCTTTTACTGTTTTCCAATGGGGGAGGGTCCCCAAATGAGTTTGTCTTGTAGGTCATTATAAGATAAGGGGATTCCTTGAATTATTAAAACGAGAAGGTTAGCGAGAATGGCTTGGAGCTTTTCAAGGTTCCACCTTTTACAAGAAAAAAAATGAAATTTGACACTCCTTAATTAAATTCGTCATGCGAAGGAAGAAGTTGTAACGATTGCAGGAGACATGAATGAGAAGCCCAATTGTTTAGCCAAAAAAGATGTCTTTGCCATTTCCAACTTTCCATCTAATACCCTTAGCTTGCGCATTGAGCGAAAATGTTTCTCCAAATTTAAGAATCCATAGCTTTAGATCAGATCATTAGTGGTTGTTTGATTGACATGAGAAAATATGAGAAGTAGAATTTAATAGGTACTGGAAATTAGGTGAGTTGTATGGTTATAAAAAAAAGACAAAACGGGGGGAGGGTAAGGGAGGGAAGGGGGAGTAGAACTTCTTATGAATTAATGTACCATTAAATGGAATTTTGGCTATCCCTTGGAAAAAAAGGCTCCCTCCCTACCCCGATAGTTCGACCTCCACCCTTTCATGCGCCGCTCCACCGCTGCGAAATCCTCCTTGGCTATGGCTGAGGAGATAGCACAAATCTAATCTGACCAGCGTTTGGGCTCCCCGAACGGTCTTATGATTAGGGTTTTAAGCCCTAATTTATATGCTTTTCAATTTTTTCATTGGAAAGATCTGAAAAAAGTTATGGATGGTCGTCCTTGGTGCTTTGATAATATGTTAATTCTCTTGAAGGAAGCAGATGGACAAGAACAACCCGATCGTGAATTAAGCGCTCTCCTTTTTGGGCACGTATCAAAAATCTTCCCTTTAACTATAGAAATGATGAAATTATACGTACTATGATTGGTAATATGGGGCAAATTATTGAAATAGAAGATGATTTGCTTGGAATAGGAGATACCGAAGGGTTAGAGTTATGCTTGATTTCACAAAACCTCTTAGAAGATTTAGATGGATAAAGGATAAACATGGTAGGAAAATTCAAATTGATTTTGCCTATGAGAGGCTCCCTTTCATTTGTTTCGTGTGTGGTCTCATGGGTCACTTCGAAAGAGATTGTCACTCAGTAGCGGAGGAGGATAAACAGGAGGCTTTAGGTTGGAGCTTAAGTCTGAAAGCTTAGAAAAGGCAAAGCTTGGATGGTAGACCCGGGTGCACAGTGATATACGTGCACCCGGAGTTAAACGACATATATCTGACACATAAAACGCAAGTGATTATTTACAAATAGCAGTGAAAAGAACTTCTTCCCCCACACAAAAAGAACCCGTGAAATTTGAATAAGTAATTACCCAATTAATAAAAATAAACAGATAAACTATAATTCCTTAATTTTCGCTGTTGTTAAAATCTTGAAATATCTTCCTAAATAATTTATCTTTCATTTTTGCTTCCCCATCCAAAAAAAATTGCTCCCATTCCACGCTTTGCTCTATCTCTTCACTTTTTGAAGAAAATATTGAAGAAACCATGGATGACAGGATGAGGGGAAAAAATTGAAATTGGTAAAAAGTAAGCAAACTAATTCTGATTTTTTTTTCAATACTTATTAGTTACTATGTAAAGAAATCAGTAGAAACTCATTTTTTGTAACACTAAAAATGGTCTTGTTCGAATTGAGTTTTTGTTACTAAAAAAAGAATGATTTTTGCATAATAATTTCATAATGGGAAGGAGAAGAAGGAAAAAAAAAGGAGAAGAGGAGAGAGAAAGTTTGAGAGTACTTTACTATGTTTTGTGCTCTTGTTCATCTACCTTTGGTCCTTGATGGTGTGACCGTGTGAGGTGTGTACTTGCTTGAGGTTACTTTATTGTGTTTTTGTTCATCTACTTTAATTACAAAGTGTGAGCAATTTATTCACCTAACCAATTCGATAGTTGACCTTTTTTTTTTGGTGTTGTGTGTTTGTTGAATAATGAATTCTATAGCAATGTACTTAATATAAGTGATTTGATGGTATGGAGTATGGACCCAAAAAATACAATGTGTATACTATAGAGATGATAATAGTAATTAATTAGCTAGTATGCATAAAAGATGATATTTTTAAAATGGTTACTATTGGGTTGAAAGAAAAGAGTAGTAAAAAACACAGATAAAAGAATTTTTCCGAGGAATAACACTATATCCTTAGCGAAGCTTATGACAGATTTCGACCCTAATGGAATGTGCATACTCTTAGATAAAAATAGAAACATTGAGGTATATTTTTTTTATTGTTTTAATGGAACATGAAGGCATTAAAAATCCTTGTGTAATTAAAAAATGTTTACATAGATGTTCTTTTATAATTATTTGTTTTATACCTTCATGTTCTTATTATGTTTTTTTTTCTTAAGTCTTATATGCACATGTTCTTTTATATAATCAGTATGATGTTCTTTATTTTATATCTTCATGTTCTTTTTATGCTTTTATTCATTGTTATGATTCTTTTTATAATTTTTTTGTTTCTCAAGTCATATATGCATATGTTCTTTTATAATCAAGATGGTGTTCTGTGTTTGATACCTTTATGTTCTTTTCATATTTATTTTTATTTTTGGGTTAGACGCAACTTGGACAAAAAGAAACGAAGCAACTTAGACAAAAAATATTCTTTTTATAATCAAATGGTGTTCTTTGTTTTATACATTTATGATATTTTCACGTTTATTTCCATTTTTGTGATTTTATATAGTTTTTTTTCTCAAGTCTTATATGTATATGTTGTTTATAATTCGTATGGTGTTCTTTGTTTGATACCTTTCGGTTGCTTTTATATTATTATTCATTTTTATGATTTTTAATAAGTTGTTGTTTCTTACACACATGTTCTTTTTTTATACCTTCATGTTCTTTTTATGGTTTTATTCATTTTTGATAGTTTTTTTTTTATTTCTCACGAATTATATGCACATGTTCTTTATAATCAGTATGATGTTCTTTTTTGTACACATTCATGCCTTTTTTTATGGTATTATATGCACATACTCTAAAAACCAACATCTTCTACATCACGTAAAAACAATAAGAACAATATCATCTGATCTTATATCAATTAAAACTCATAATAAAAAATGGAAACAATGGTATAAATGTGAACAATTCATCCTTTAAATAAATTATTGTGATGGAAGGATCTCACTCTAAAACAATCTTAAGGATTTGAAAAAGTAGTAGATAGCAATTATTTCAATATCTTCCATGTGTCAATTGGCAAATTACTTGGACGATAATTTGGGAGGAAGAAATTATACCTTTTTCCTTTTTTTTTTAAATAATGAAAGCAAAGAAACTGGATTTGCGGTTTTGCGCGAGATTTAAGGGCAGCGTTTTGTTTGTTGTTGGGGTGCGTTTCATTCCAAGACCACAAAGCTCTTGGTGGTCTCGAGTCCACATACAAAATTGCGTAGAAAAGGGAGGTCGAAAGAGCTTGAGGAAGAGAAGCTATATCGCACGACTAAAAAGCTTTCGTTTGTCACTGATGAAGGCTCGAAAAATAATCCTAAGCTGGGGGGAGTTTCATTAATTATTTCACCAGAGAAGTGTTTAGAGAACGTGGCTGCAGGGTTTGAGGTGCATAGGGATTTGGTGAATTTGGAGGGGAGTCAAATTCAATGCATGGGTTTAAATGGCAAAGTTGAAAATGAGGGTCAAAAGGCATCAATGATTGCATTAAATGCACCCATAACAAATCCCACTCATGTTGGGTTGCATTTAAACGAACCACTTAAAGCTGCTCCTACAAGTGCCTTTGTGTTCAAGTCTTCAAAGAAAGAAGCAAAAAATGTTGTGACAAATCAGGGACGTTCGTGGAAGCGTATGGCCCGTGGTGACATGGATGAGAAAGGGGATGCTTCTTTGATGGAAACGGATATGATGGTGATAACGTTCCAATGATTCTTTTATGGAGGGAGATAGTTTGGATGGTGCTACGAAGCGTTTAAAGCCGATCCCCGTGCAAAATAATTCGTCCATCTTTTCGGCGGAGGTTGGTGATGTCCAACCCCGTCAGTCATCATGAATACCCTATGTTGGAATTGCCGAGGGATGGGCAACCCTTGGTCAGTTCGTCAGCTCCGGAGATGGAGTGTTTCTTATGCCCCCGACATCATCTTTCTATTAGAGACAATGCTAAAGAAACATGATGCGGAAACTTTAAAAGATAACGTTGGCTTTTCGAATGCATTTGGGGTCTCAAGCCAAGGGAGAGCAGGTGGGTTATGTTTGTTTGGGAAGGAGAATGTGAATTTCTCTCTGGTTTCTTTTTCTCAGCATCATATTTGTGGCGATATTGGTGATGGAGAAGGGAGTTGGAGGTTTGTTGGAATTTATGGGTGGGCAAGGGAGGAGGAGAATTATAGAACTTGGGACCTTATTTGTCATATCTGTGACACGTCAAACCTTCCTATTCTTATTGGAGGTGATTTTAATGAGATACTAAGCTATGATGAGAAGGAAAGGGGTGCTGATATGGTGAGAAGTGAAATGGTGTCTTTTAGAGATACTCTTGATGATTGTGCTCTCCGGGATTTGGGTTACACAGGTACGTGGTTTACTTAGGAGAGAGGACTAACTGCTGCTACATGTATAAGAGAGAGATTGGACCGATATCTTTGTACTGCAGACTAGTTACATTTATTTCCAGGTTGTGTTGTGGAGTATGTACTTCGCTATAAGTCCGACCATGTGCCTATCATCACTCGGTTCCAGCAGAATAGTGGGCGCAAGAAGAAAAAGCGGGGTTTTCGTTTTGAAACATGTTGGCTTTTAGATGATGGTTGTGAGGGTGTGGTGAAAAGTGCTTGGGAGGAATCGAGGGGAAAAGGTATCACCACGCGTATTGCTTTGATGGCCCGCAAGTTTGGTGCCTGGGGTGCTTTGCATTTTAACAAACTTGGCGAGCAGATCAAAGCAGCGGAAAAAGCTCTTCTCTTAGCCCAGCAGCATGACATTTCAGACGAGGCTAGTAAAGAGTGTGCAGAGATTGAAAGAAAGCTTGACAATCTTCATGAGAAACACGAAGCTTACTGGTACCTGCGCTCTAGAGTGGCAGAGGTGGTGACAAGAATACTCAATATTTTCACCATAAAGCATCTCAAAGAAGAAAAAGAAATTATGTGAAAGGGCTTGTTGACTCTAATGGGGTCTGGCGTGAAAAAGAAGATGATATTGAAAGTATTTTTGCTAATTATTTTAGCACCATTTTTACTTCCTCTACCCCTCTGACATGAATTTTCAGGATGTTTTGAAATGTATTAGCCCTGTTGTTTCTGAGGAATGTAATCAAGCTCTTCTTAAGCCCTATTCCAAAGATGAAATTTATGCAGCTCTGCAGCAGATGCACCCTTGCAAGGCTCCTGGTCCGAATGGGATGCATGCCATTTTCTATCAAAGATTTTGGCACATTATTGGTGATGATGTGACTGCCTTTGTTTGCAACATTCTCCATGGTTTTCACTTTCCTGTTATGCTGAACAAGACAAACATTGCTCTTATTCTGAAAGTGAAGGAACCGAAGCATGTAGTGGAGTTTTGACCTATAGCATTGTGCAAAGTCCTTTATAAGCTGATTTCAAAAGCCATTGTTATGCGGTTAAAGGCTTTCCTCCTTGCTATTGTTATAGAAAATCAAAGTGCCTTTGTTCCCGGGCGATTTATCACAGATTATGCTCTCATTGCTATGGAAATCTTTCATTCGATGAAATATAGGAATAAGAGCAAAATGGGTATTGTTTCGATGAAGTTGGACATGAGCAAGGCCTATGATGGAGTTGAATGGGGATTTCTGAGGAAAATGCTTTTAACTATGGGCTTTGATGGCAGATGGGTGAATTTAATAATGAATTATGTTTCTTCTGTCTCTTATTCCTTCATTATTAATGGAGGAGTTTGTGGTGATGTTTCCCCTGCTAGAGGTCTCAGACAAGGGGATCCCCTATCCCCTTATTTTTTTCATCTTGATTGCTGATGTTTTTTCAAAGATGATTCAGATGAAAGTGCAAGACAAGTTGATTAATGGAGCTAGAGCCAGCCGTTGTAGTCCGGAAATCTCTCATCTTCTTTTTGCAGACGATAGCTTACTGTTTATGTAATCCCCCATAATTTTAAAGGATTTTATAAATATATTTTATCATTTATATATTTATATTTTAGTTGAAATGATTTTATTATTTAAAGAGGGTTGACTATTTTAAAAGTCAAATGAAATTATTTTAAGGACTTAAGGAAGTTGAAAATATTTTAATTAGGCATGCTTTGAAAAAGGTTTGAAATACGAATTTGATTTGGAAAAGAAGTCTAAGTGGACTTGAGGAACCCAAATTCTAAGTAGATTAGAAAAAGGAGTTATATTGATGCTAGGAGTTCTAATTTATCAATCCTAGTTGTCATCAAATTCTATTCAAACTCAATCTCCTTTTCCTAAGCTCAAAAGAAAACCCTACTTATAAATACCTTGAGCCCAATTATTTTACCACACAAAGATTATTTTCTCCTTCCTCTCAAAGCTCACGGCACTTCCTCTCTCTTCCTCTTCCACGTAAATTTCAGTTTTTCTTCCTCTCAAGTTTTTCTTTCTTCTTCTTCAAGTAACGCTTTCGTCTTCGCTAAGAAACGTCACCACCACCGTCGAACACCGGTGAACCGCCGTTGCTCTTCCTTGGCCGGCGCATCATCCTACTTTCCTCTTGTGTTGGTTTAATTCTTTTCTCCTTCCTCAAGTTTCCATTAAAGACTATGTTTTTATGCTTTATTTTAATGTTAATCATGATTATTGATTTTAATTTACTGTTTTAATAAATAATCTTGATTCATATATATTATATATTATAAGAATAAAAATTCAGATTTGTTTATTATTGTTAGATGGAAGTTTTAATCATTAAAGCATGGATTTTTAGGGTGTTAATTATTAGAAAACCATAGTAGCATGTTGTATACTATGAAATTGATTTAATTTATTATTTTAGGCATGTATAAGTGGGTTTAAATAGGGTTTTATGATTTTATAAGTTGCTGGAATTTCAGAAATTATTTTATTTATGGAGTTTTAGGGATTTTAATTACTAGTATGGTAGTACTATGCTAGGAATTAAAAGTAATTGAAGTTTTGATAGTAAAATCAACTTTTGAATATGTTTAAAGGGGATTTTAAAAATATTAAAGTTGCTGTCTTTTTATTTAAGAGTATTGATTTTAGTTTATATTGATTTTCTAGGCGGAGAATATTCTGTAGGAGACTTTTAAAGGGTTAAAAGTGGCCTGCCGATTAGTTTACACAAGGTACGTACATACTTGTGTGACTATATGATTAGTATCATGATTTAAGGAGGAAAAGGTTGTAGTATCATGTATAGGAACTTTATAAGTTTATATGTGATTCCTAGTATGATTGATTTTACATGTTTTATGCCGGTGAGCAAGCATGTTAATTATCAGATTTATTATGAGTAAGGAATTGTCATGTTTGTATGGATTTATTGATGCAAGCATGTGGATGGGAACTTTAATTATTAATTCACATGGGGGAATTAATATGCTATTAAGATTTATTCATGATTATTCATGTGTTCCCTTGCAAGTATTATTTTCACTACTTTATGAGGACTGTGGGCCTTATTTGGTAAGTTGATAATTTATACCTTTGAAAGGTAAGTTGATTGTTGGCTAGGTTCAACAAGTAAGTAGAATGGAATAAAATAAGATTGATCTTGGATTGTAAATTTATGATCACTTATTTTTAATCCTGAGATAAAAGAAGTTCAGTTGTGACTGTCTGATTTAATGTTGTTGTATTACTTGTGTGTTATAATAAGTAATAAATTGTAAATCACGTAAAGTGTAACTTGGATAGTAATAAACTTTAGACTGGTGCACGTCAGAAGTTGGACAATCAGGAGTTGGGGTACATGGTGAGCGTGCCATGGTTTTTTCTGGGAATTGGATTGATCACCGTTCCTCTTTTTATTCAAAGGTTCCTCGATATCGCAGGTCATTATGGAATACGGAGTCGCGCCCGTATTTCGTCTTCCTAGGGAAGGCTGGTTTTAGTTAGACAACTCGGTCCAATAACTATTCCATTTAAAATAATAAAAAGATGATTAAAGTTTAGTTCAGTAGAAGTTATCTGCAGAATTTTACATCGTTGTGTCATGAATTATCCCTGTTTATTATTTCTAAGTAGCATGTTAGGAATGTTTATGTATTGTTATGTAGTACTCAGCTTTGCTGACTACGTGCTTTGTTTGTATGTGTTGATCATGGCTTTGCCTTATTGATCCTGTGATGACCCAATTTTGGTGAGCAGATTCTTTAAAGCATTGACATTTACAGGTTCGCAGATGTAGCATCATTGGGGAATCTGGGAATGGAGAGCTTGTGTAAATTCATATCATGTTTTCTGCATTAGTAGGAACTGATTATTATAAGTTGTTTGAGTAGACATTATAGAGTGATTGTTTTGAAGTACTTATTTGTTTATTATTGGTGGTAATGAATATAAAGTTTAGTTAGATGTTTTCCGCTGCAAAATTCTGAATAAGCCGATACGTTATCACACGGGCGATAATACTTGGGTAATTCTCTAAGTTTTATATTATAAAGGTATTTCTGAAAAGAGAGAATTATCGGGGTGTTATAAAGTGGTATCTGGGAGCTTTAGGTTATTTTCAAAATTTCTAGGCGCCTAACTAACTAGCTTACTAGTTATTTGAAGAAATTCTTAGAATTGCTCCTACTTATTCATTTTGAAAACTTATAGGAATATATTATTATATAAATTTTAGAGGTTCGAAATTTTTTATAGGAGACCGAATATTTTTTTTCCTTTTCTCCGAAAATTTTATTGTAGAAATTTTTTTTTTCTCTCGAAATTTTGTTATAGTTCGAAAATTTCGAATTTTCGAAATTTTATTAGAATCAATTTTTTTTTTCCTTCGACTTTTATAAGTCCGAAATATTTTTTTTATGTCGAAATATTTTTTTTTAGACACTTAATTATTATTATCTTATAAAAGTGTCTGCATTATTTTTATGCCTTTGAAGTTTTTACTTGTTGCATTGTGAGAATGGGTAGTATAGGAAGGGCATATAGGATAGAAATATTATATGCCTGCATTGAATAGTTAGTTCAGCATGTTAATATTTTTCTTCCCTGCTAACTATTCATGATTATTTGTCTTCCCTGCTAACTGTTTATATCTTTCTTCCCTGCTGATTGTTATATTTTGTGCCTATGATGTTAATGGCATCTTTTATTATTATTGTTGGGAATTACGTACAGGAAGAGTACTAAAAATGTTATTGAATATATTTATCTGTTGTAGATCCTTAATCATGTATGCCAGAGTAGGGAGTTACCAAAATCCTATTGTATTAAGTGATGATGAAAGTGACAATAATGTACCTGTCATTGATAATGAATATACCGGCTTCGAGTGGGTTATGCATAAGATATTAAGGTCAGGGGCAGACAGTGATGATGAGCTCATTGTGGAGTTCGACCGTGCTAGGGGTCAAACCAGAAGAGACATTTACCATGCATCATTCAGGGTTGAAACTGATTCAGAGTCAGAGGATGAAGAGCCTCAACCTTCAACGAAATCTAAACGACAAAGGAGATATGTCGAATATTATGATGAAGACATAGATGAGTTTGAAGATGAGATCTTCGTACCTGAGCTATACATAGAATTTGAAGACATAAATGATAATGTGTTACCTTAGGTTCTATTTATATTTTTTATTTTATTAAGCGATTAGAGGAAATAATATATTATATAATCAGGTTGGTTAGTCGGCCAACAGTGATAGAATAGTTTTATACAACCATCGTTTTTTTTCTTTTAGGAAGGTATGATATGATAGCAACATTCATTTTATTTAAATACCCGTTATGGAAGAATAAAAGTTATTATTTATTTATATGAGTGAGTAAGAATTTAATTTGGGCACGTGTTGGGAATCTTTTATTATTTAAATTTTATTATGTGATTAAATTCTTGTTTGTTCTATTTATGTGATCTGACGTGAATATTTTCCTCATGTACGATTATGTGGTTACTAGAGGACATTTTATGTTGTACTTGAACTGTTTGAGAAATTATTTGTTGATGCGGTCTTAGTTGACCAAATCAAATGTTACCTTCTTAGGTTGTCACATAACCTATATTGAAACCTAAAGTAGAGTTATATTACTTACAGGTCCCGAGGTAGAATGGCTAACAACAACGAACTAGCTGCTGCTATTCGCCTCTTGGCGGAGAAATTGACTCAGGAGAGAGCTGAGCGTCCTGAGGGTACTGGGGAAATGTTTGAAAGGCTAGCTAAGGTTAAGCCACCATACTATAAGGGACAAGCTGACCCTACCTTCCTAGAAAACTGGATTAGGGAGTTTGAGAAACTATTTGGGGTCAGAACCGTCCCGAAAATTTGAGAGTGGGTCAGGCTGTGTTGTACCTTAAGGATGAGGCTGATTTATGGTGGAGGGAAAATGGAGCTAGACTGAGTGCTATAGAAGGATTTAATTGGGATGCTTTTGTGACTGCCTTGAGAGGGAAGTTTTACCCTGCGTTTATGAGGAAGCAGAAGGCCCAGGAATTCATTAACCTTAGGATGGGTAGTATGACCATTTATGAGTACTACAGTAAATTCATAGCACTGTCGAGATTTGCACCTGAGGTTGTAGCTACTGAGGAGTTGAAGGCTCAAAGATTTGAGCAAGGGTTGACTGATGAGATACAACTGGGGTTAGGAGGTGAGACCTTTACATCCCTAGACATTGTGTATGGGAGAGCCGCCCACATTTATGGACTCCAGTCGAGGCGGGATAAAAAGAATCCTGTGGTAGGTGAGAAGAGGAAGGACTTTAATGCTGGGGAAAACCAGGGGAATTTCAAGAAGAGTAGGAATGGTAATGGGAATTTCCAAGGAAACAACAACCAGGATAACCGCAATAGGGGTCGGGCTGAAAGAGTGTATCACTGCAAGAAGTGCAAGAACAACCACCCTGGTAGAGCGTAGGGGGACCCAGTGATTTGTAACTACTGCCAGAAGAAGGGCCATAGGGAGTATGAGTGCTTTGCTAAGCAAAAGAAGGAGCAAAATGGCAATGGGGGTAGTAACCAAGTGAGGTCTGGATTTAACCAGTCAGGAAATCAGGGTTCGAAGCCTGCAGGGGCACAGAACAATCAAGGAAGCTATAATAAGCCTGCTAGTGAGAACAACCAGAATAAGGCTCCGGGCAAGCTGTTCGTGATGAGTCGCAATGAAGCCGAACGACCTGCCGACGTAGTGTCTGGTACTTTTTCTATTAACTCCGTGCTAGTTAAAGCATTATTTGATTCGGGGGCGACTTATTCTTTTGTCTCGTCGTCTGTTATTAAAAGTCTGGGGTTAGTAGATTTTGAAGTGATTGATTTACCTATTAGTATACCTACTGGTGAGACCATAAGGTGTACCAAGATGTTTAGAAACTTGCCTCTAAAGATAGGAGATTGTGTTTTTCCTTCTGACTTAATAGAGTTTAATTTGGGAGACCTAGATGTAATTCTGGGGATGGATTGGCTAAGTTTATACAAGGCCAAGATAGATTGTGAAGTTCAGAAGGTAGCTTTAAGGAATCCTTTGGGTAAGCTGACTGCGTATAGACGAAGGGGTGTGAGTTATATTTCTGTAGTGTGCAAGATGTGAGTAAAGAGGCTGGGGTAGGTATTGAAGATGTTCCGATTGTGAATGAGTTTATGGATGTGTTTCCGAGTGAGATTTCGGGTATGCCGCCTGTTAGAGCTGTTGAATTCACCATAGACTTAGTTCCTGGAACTGCACCTATATCTAAAGCACCCTATAGAATGGCACCTCCGGAAATGAGTGAGTTGAAGACGCAGTTGCAAGAATTGTTCGATAAGGGTTATATTAGACCTAGTGCATCAAGTTTCCATTAAGAAACGTCACCACCACCGTTGAACACCGGTGAACCGCCGCTGCTGCCGCCGTTGCTCTTCCTTGGCCGGCGCATCATCCTACTTTCCTCTTGTGTTGGTTTAATTCTTTTCTCCTTCCTCAAGTTTCCATTAAAGACTATGTTTTTATGCTTTATTTTAATGTTAATCATGATTATTGATTTTAATTTACTGTTTTAATAAATAATCTTGATTCATATATATTATATATTATAAGAATAAAAATTCAGATTTGTTTATTATTGTTAGATGGAAGTTTTAATCATTAAAGCATGGATTTTTAGGGTGTCAATTATTAGAAAACCATAGTAGCATGTTGTATACTATGAGATTGATTTAATTTATTATTTTAGGCGTGTATAAGTGGGTTTAAAGAGGGTTTTATGATTTTATAAGTTGCTGGAATTTCAGAAATTATTTTATTTATGGAGTTTTAGGGATTTTAATTACTAGTATGGTAGTAATATGCTAGGAATTATAAGTAATTGAAGTTTTGATAGTAAAATCAACTTTTGAATATGTTTAAAGGGGATTTTAAAAATATTAAAGTTGCTGTCTTTTTATTTAAGAGTATTGATTTTAGTTTATATTGATTTTCTAGGCGGAGAATATTCTCTAGGAGACTTTTAAAGGGTTAAAAGTGGCCTGCCGATTAGTTTACACAAGGTACGTACATACTTGTGTGACTATATGATTAGTATCATGATTTAAGGAGGAAAAAGTTGTAGTATCATGTATAGGAACTTTATAAGTTTATATGTGATTCCTAGTATGATTGATTTTACATGTTTTATGCCGGTGAGCAAGCATGTTAATTATCAGATTTATTATGAGTAAGGAATTGTCATGTTTGTATGGATTTATTGATGCAAGCATGTGGATGAGAACTTTAATTATTAATTCACATGGGGGAATTAATATGCTATTAAGATTTATTCATGATTATTCATGTGTTCCCTTGCAAGTATTATTTTCACTACTTTATGAGGACTGTGGGCCTTATTTGGTAAGTTGATAATTTATACCTTTGAAAGGTAAGTTGATTGTTGGCTAGGTTCAACAAGTAAGTAGAATGGAATAAAATAAGATTGATCTTGGATTGTAAATTTATGATCACTTATTTTTAATCCTGAGATAAAAGAAGTTCAGTTGTGACTCGTCTGATTTGATGTTGTTGTATTACTTGTGTGTTATAATAAGTAATAAATTGTAAATCACGTAAAGTGTAACTTGGATAGTAATAAACTTTAGACTGGTGCACGTCTGAAGTTGGACAATCAGGAGTTGGGGTACATGGTGAGCGTGCCATGGCTTTTTCTGGGAATTAGATTGATCACCGTTCCTCTTTTTATTCAAAGGTTCCTCGATATCGCAGGTCATTATGGAATACGGAGTCGCGCTCGTATTTCGTCTTCCTAGGGAAGGCTGGTTTTAGTTAGACAACTCGGTCCAATAACTATTCCATTTAAAATAATAAAAAGATGATTAAAGTTTAGTTCAGTAGAAGTTATCTGCAGAATTTTACATCGTTGTGTCATGAATTATCCCTGTTTATTATTTCTTAGTAGCATGTTAGGAATGTTTATGTATTGTTATGTAGTACTCAGCTTTGCTGACTACGTGCTTTGTTTGTATGTGTTGATCATGGCTTTGCCTTATTGATCCTGTGATGACCCAATTTTGGTGAGCAGATTCTTTAAAGCATTGACATTTACAGGTTCGCAGATGTAGCATCATTGGGGAATCTGGGAATGGAGAGCTTGTGTAAATTCATATCATGTTTTCTGCATTAGTAGGAACTGATTATTATAAGTTGTTTGAGTAGAAATTATAGAGTGATTGTTTTGAAGTACTTATTTGTTTATTATTGGTGGTAATGAATATAAAGTTTAGTTAGATGTTTTCCGCTGCAAAATTCTGAATAAGCCGATACGTTATCACACAGGCGATAATACTTGGGTAATTCTCTAAGTTTTATATTATAAAGGTATTTCTGAAAAGAGAGAATTATCGGGGTGTTACAGTTTACTAGAGCTACCCAACAGAAATGCACAGAAAAAGTTGATATTCTCAACCTTTATGAGTTGGCATTCGGACATAAAATTAATTATGAAAAGTCGAAAGTCTCTTCCAGTAAAGGAGTAAGTAGAGAGCAGCAAGAAGCACTAATTGGAATTCTTAAGATGCCCAAGGTTGACAAACATGAGAAATACCTTAGTATCCCTTCTATTGCGGGACGATAAAAAAAAAGCACTTTTTGATTCTCTCCTTGATAGAATTTGGAAGAAACTCCAGGGGTGGAAAGAGAAGTTACTTTCGAGAGCAGGAAAAGAAGTTCTATTGAAGGCGGTAATTTAAGCCATCCCTACCTATTTGATGGGTGTGTTCAAGTTCCCTAGCTCAATTATTCAGAAAATTCATGCAGCTATGGCTCGTTTCTGGTAGGAAAGTTCAGATGGGAAAAGAAAGATTCATTGGAAGAACTGGATGGATATGTGTACTTTAAAGTGTTTTGGTGGCATGGGTTTTAAGGATCTTGAGGTTTTCAATGACGCTCTTCTGGGGCGTCAAGGCTGGCGACTCATACAATATCCAAACTCTCTCCTTGGGTGTGTAATGAAGGCGAAATACTTCCAAAAATGTGATTTTCTTGACTCTTATCTCGGTCATTCATGTTGTTTTTCGTGGAAGAATATATGGAGTTCTAAGGGAGTATTTGGCCGATAGGAGATGGGAAGGAGGTCAACATTTGGGAGATGCCTTGGGTGTTGGATGACAATGGCCGCCATATTACATCTGAGCAGAATGCACAAGTATCCAAGGTATGCAATTTAATTGATGAAACTAGCATGGAGTGGAATTTTGATCTTATTGAGAATATTTTTAATGAAAGAGATAATAATTGCATCATGGCTATTCCGTTAACCTCTCCTGCTCCTAAAGATATTTTAACGTGGGCTTTCTCAAAAGATGATCAATACACTATTAAAACAGCTTACCTGTTAGGAAAAGGTGGATACTTGGATAATTTTCATAGAGTTTGGGTTGACATTTGGAGTTTGGATGTGAGCCCAAAGGTGCGTCAATTTCTTTGGCGTGTATGTACCAATTCCCTTCCGGTACATGCTCTCTTGCATTATAGGCATCTTGTGGAAGACACTAGTTGTCTTTGGGGATATGGGGAGGCCGAATCAGCTCATCATGCTCTCTTTGGGTGCTCTCGGTTTGATGACTTATGGCTGGATAGTGGTTGTATTGAAATACGTGCTGTTGATGCAAACCTCTCTATGTGTGAAGTTGTTGAAAGTTGGAACAAATTGGATGAGAAAGTTATAGTCAAAGGGGCGTTCCTCATGTGGGTTATTTGGGGTGAGCGAAACAATAAAGTATTTAATGACAAGGCAACTCCACACCAGGTGCTTTTGAGGAGGATTGAAAGATATGTTGAAGAGCAGGGTAAGTATGCGAAGTCTATCTACCTTCGCAAGCCTCCATCAGGGCCTGACAGTTCGAGGATTTGGTGTGCAACCGCCACCAGGTATGTACAAGATTAATGTTGATGCGTCGTTAGTGGTGGAAGGCTGGGTCGGGTTAGGTGCTGTTGTACGGGACAATGCTAGAGACGTGCTTTTTGCTGTTATACGTCGTGTTCGTGCAAGATGGGAACCCGAGATAGCTGAAGCCAAAGCGCTGGAATGGGGTATGCGATTATGTCGAAGATTTGGGCTCCAAAACATCACCCTTGAATCTGACTGCCAATCCGTCATCAATAGACTCTCCAAGAATGCTATCTATCTACTCCCTCCGTCCCAGAAAGATCTGAACATCACTTGTTGAGACACGTAGTTTAAGGTGATAAGTTGTAGTGTAGTTATCAAATGTTATTTTATTTAAAAAGTAGATGTGATAGGAGTTGGTGGGGTATTTTTTATTAGAGGAGAGAGAAAGTTGGGTAACTTTTTATTGATAAAAGGTAGAGTGTGGGTCAAAGATGTATAAAAGAAATAATATATTAATGGTGGGACCATGCCAAGAATGGAAGTGTTCAAACTAATTTGGGACAAACATAAAAGGAAAGTGTTCAGACTATTCTGGGACGGAGGTAGTATCTGATTTAGATAATATCTTGTCTAATATTTTAGCTTCCTGCACTAGCTTTACTTCTTTTCTTTGGTCTCATGTGAAAAGGGACAGAAATTATGTTGCTCATCATTTAGCTAAGTTAACTCCTTTTGGAGTTGAACAGATTTGGGAGAACCATTTTCCTCCAGAAGTGGCTCCCTACGTTTTGATGGACAAGTTGTCCCTTGAGTAATGCTAGTTTGCTTCTTTCCCCTCAAAAAAAAAAGTACCATTAAATGGAGGAAGAATCTTACAAATTAACATACCACTTTACGGAATGAAGTTTCCATATGAATCTACATTTTTCATTGTTAACCAAACACTTTTAACAAATTTCGATGAATTTAATTATAGAATTTATCTCCTGTGAATTGGAATTTTATGGAAATTTCGAATTCCTCATACAGACCAAATTACAATTTAAATTAATAGATCGCGGGATCCATTTGATTTTAGTCATATTTAAATAATAAGTTATATTTATTCGATGCCTATCCGCTCTCGTTGTTGGTGAGATATTATTAGAGTATGACTTTTGTATAAGCAATTACATAGTTTGAGGTGCTCTCAGGAGTACCTAAGAATTTGTGGAGAAGAGAAATGGGTCCCAAATCCAAATCTATACTATTATTAAAACATGTGAGCACGTTGCACGCCACCACGTATCACCCTACCTCATACGTTGATGTGGCATCACTTTGTTTGTAACATGTCAATTTTACGCGATTCCCATAGAAAATGATCAAAAAAATTGCATAAAAGGTCTTGAACACGTGTCCTTTTACTTTTGTGCATATGACAAAATGTTCATCCCAAACTTTACATCTTTTTTATGTAATTAAATCACTCGGAGTACTGCCCGGATTCAACAACTAGTTTAATTATAAAAAGATGGCAGGAGAGAGAATGTGGTCTCAAATTTCCTTCATAAATATTACTTAATTCTAAATAGTTAGATGTAGTGGGCAGAGTAGCAATAGATTGGGGTAGTTGTGAATATTAAATGTCATAAGCAGTAACATTAAAATGAGCAAGCTAAGATTAATACACCCCGATAAGAAAAGTGAGTAAAAAAAAAAAAAAAACAAAGAAGTACTTTATCATAAAAATAAAGATTTTTTGGACATAAAGTACCTTATAAAGTCAAAATGTTCTGAATAACCACCTTATATCAATTTTTTAAATACCCACCTTTTATCACCAATTTTTTTAATTAAATAATTCCCACCAGAGACGTACTCTGTCCATAAATATGTTTGTAAAGCTCACCATTTCTTTTGCCTTTCCTAGGTTTTCTCATGCTCCTTCTTCATGCCTCGACTATTGTAAAGGAAGAACAACCAAGTTAAATTTTTTTGGCAAATCACACCATCCACCAACATTAGATTAGGGTTTTCACTAAGTAGCAAATTTCGAATTTAAAGCACCAAGAACAAGCACTTGTGTAGTTTTTTCCACTATTTTGTACATTGTGGTTTATGTAATGGTGCAAACAAATCTTTGGACCTTTTTTTTTTTGTAAATTAGCACTTATTTACGTAATCATACCCAATTCCGTTCACAATTGCATCAAGTATAAAAATAATTGCTGTTTAGTTAGGGTGAATGATGGAATGAATTGTAACTTTACGAAAAAAATTGCAAATATCACTTTCCCCCGATTTCATAAATATTTGTGCAGAAGTATGAAATTTACCTTCTTTGAACTGCTGAAATTTCATAAACTTGGTACTTTAAATTCGAAAATTGATACTTAGTTAAAACCCTAAGGATTTTTTGCGAAAAACTACTTTATAAATTCATTTTTTTGCGAAAAACTACCTAATAAAAAAATATTGTGAAAAACTACCTAATAAAAAAATATTGTGAAAAACTACCTAATAAATTATTCGGTTTTTTCACCAAATGCCCCCCGAGTTTTCACGAAATTCACCGGGTACCCTCGCACTTTTGAAAATACACCTGGTACCCCTCAGTTTCAACATAATACACTCAAATGCCCCTAGTGACTAACGGCGTTAACCGCCGTTAGTCATTAACCTTAATTTTCTGTTTTAAACCCTAATTAACCCTAACCCTAACCCTAAACACTAACCCTAACCCCTAAACCTAAACCCTAACCCCAACCCCCCCCCACCCTCCCACCACCCCCTCCCCCACCCCTCCCACCACCCCCACCCTGCCAGCCCCCCCCCAACCCTCCCGGCCCCCCCCACCCCCGTCGACCCTCCCAGCCCCCCTCCCACCACCCCCTTCCCCCACTGTCCCGCCACGGCCCCACCGGGGGAGGGTTAGGGTTAGTGTTTAGGTTTAGGGGTTAGGGTTAGGGTTAATTAGGGTTTAAAACAGAAAATTAAGGTTAATGACTAACGGCGGTTAACGCCGTTAGTCACTAGGGGCATTTGGGTGTATTATGTTGAAACTGAGGGGTACCAGGTGTATTTTCAAAAGTGCGAGGGTACCCGGTGTATTTCGTGAAAAGTCGGGGGCATTTGGTGGAAAAACCGTAAATTATTTTTTGTTGTAAAAGACTACCTTGCACCGGAGTTGGAGAGTTGACTCAGATCTCCGTCGTTGACCAGGTCATGTGAGTTGCACGTGTGTTTAATAAACCCTTAATTTTAACCTTTTCCCCTAATTTTCCAATTTTCCTCGGCCCTTCAAGTGATTCATTCAACTCACTAGATCTACTAAATGGAAGAAGTTTGCTATTGAGAATCCAATTATAGAAGGTGAGGGTGAGGATGGATCAACAAAGGGTGAGTCAATAAATGGTGATATTGGGTCAGTTGATGGTTCTGATGAGGATGTTGATGAGGACATAAATGAAAGTGTAACCAGGAGCTTTGGTGGAAACAATGGCCAACAAAAGGGATATGAACATGTTGAAGAAGAAGAAATAAACATTGAGTTGTCCAGTGATGAGGAGTTGAATGAATCTGATGATGAAGTACACAGCTTGCCGGGTTCCGATGATGAGCAGGGAGGAAAATTGGAGAAATAAGGGAAAAAAGTTAAAATTAGGAGTTTATAAAAACACACGTGCAACTCACGTGACATGGACAACACTGGAGATCTGAGTCAACTCTCCAACTCCGGTGCAAGGTATTCTTTTACAACAAAAAACAATTTATTAGGTAGTTTTTCACAACATTTTTTTATTAGGTGGTTTTTCGCAAAAAAATGCATTTATAAGATAGTTTTTCGCAAAAAATCCAAACCGTAACCTAAATTTTATTGAATTGTTGTAGATGTTGCAAATTTACCATTTTTTTTAAAACTTGGTTGTTTGTCCCCTACAATGGCCAAAGGCATGTAGTAGGAGAATCAGAGGAAAATAAATGGTGGGCTACACAAACCGATTTCAGACATAATTCATCATATATGTGGTGGGATTTTGATTAAGAAATTTTAATGATATAAGGTGGTTATTTAAAAAAAAGCTTATATAAGATAGTTATTAAGAAAAAATTGAGTTTATAAGGTTGTTATTGTAAAAAAAGGATTGTGATATATACAGCAAATAAATTGGCTAAATACAGCAAAACATAAAAAAGACTAACCTACCCCTTTCAATACCTAATCCCCCCTTCAAACTCCCTCTCCACGCACCAATATCTGAACCCCTCCCCCTCATAACCCCTATCATCATTGCACCATCATCAGCACCATTATCGCACACCTCACCCTCCCTGGCTGAAATACTATTATCGCACAATGGCCCGTCGCCTGACACAGACGACCCCCACCCTCCTCGTCGCTTGACGCTAACGACCCCACCCTCCCTGTCGCACGACACTCAAGACCCCCCTCCACTCCCGTCGGTCCACGAAGCCGACCTCCCACGCCCTTCGGTCCACGCAGACGACCCCCACCCTTCCCTTCGCCGTAATTAGACGACCACCATGTATTACTTTCTTCTGTTCTTCAACCTTTAATTCTTTTTTTTTTTTGGATAAGATTGAAACGAAGTTTGATTGTTTTTAGTTGCTCATGAGTGAGTCTTTAAATCATTGATTAGGATTCTTGATTGATTCAATTCAAAATCATTGATTGGGATAATTGAGATTAGTTGCAAGGTTTTCTTCAATTTTTAATGAGGATAGTGCTAAATTGATTGGGATTATTGAGAAGTTGCAAGTTCATGTGCTAATTAATTTTTTCCGTTAAGTATCATAATAGATACCTTCTTACCTATTGGTAGTTGCTTATGTTATTATCGGTTTTTGCATCATCTAATATATTTTTAGTGACTGAATATGTGAACTGATTAAAGTGTTTTTTATTAAATAAAACTTATTTTACTAATTGAAATTGATTTATACTATAAAAAAAATCTATTAAAGAAGATTCTGGACTCCAATTAAACACCGCAATCACACAAAATAAAGAAGCACCCCTCACAAATCCCCTTTTTAAAAAATTAAAATAAAGAAGCAGACATATTTTACTCTTCTCACTTGATGTATGATGACATACATAATGATTGCATTACTTTCTTCATGGGTACATTTAAAACTTATTTTCCAATCTACTTCTACGCATTCAAACGATATTGAACCTGTTTTAGGGGAAGAGCTTGTAGATCATATACCCATGCACTCCTTTTGCTAGCTCAGCAAGAAATGTTTGTGCCAGGAATAACACCAAACATCTTGCAATACTTAACGTAATACCTTATAATATAGGGTGTTTAATTGCAATCGTTCAGTTGTGGCCACATTTTTTTTTTTTTTTTTTTGCTAAGTAAGTGAGATGTATATTGAAACTGAACAATTTACAACCTAGCTAACCCAAAGGAAGGCGAACCATCCAGGTTGGACCCCCTAACCCAAGGGAAAGCAAACAAAAGCTATACAAGCCAAAAAACAACCAACAAAACTACCAAACTAGTGTAAACTACTAAACCAAACAAAATCTCTTCGAGAAATCTTCTTAGGCATCACAAGAACAACTCGCTTCCTAATAATCTGCCTCAACTTTTGGAACATGGAACCGGTTGTAGGGATTTGATGCTCCCAAGAGGCTCGATTTCGCCGTGCCAAATCATGTAAATAACAGCACCTAAGGCTGCAGACCAAACATGTTTCTTGAATTTTGACACCTTTGCAAAGTTAATCCACCTCAACAATCTTTGCAAATTATAGCTAGTGAAATCCATACCCAACCATACCTTAATTCGTTGCGAGACATTTCCCTTTGAAATGACATAGGAAGAATAAATGATCATGACTCTCAATACTGTCAGAGCATAATAGACAAGAAGAATAATTTACAATGCCAATTCTGTGAAGTTTTTCAGTAGTTTGCAGCTTAGCTTGGACAACCAACCAAGAAACAAAACGATGTTTTGGTGTACTGAGTCTTGTCCAAACCACATTTCTCCACATCACCTGCTACTGATCACCAAGGAGTTTATGGTAAACTTCTTTAACAGAGTAGTTGCTCATATGCTGCAAATTTGTTGCTGTATAGTGTTGCTTCATGAGGTCTTTAATGCTGCAAATTTTTCTCCAATACCAGCTTGCTCCCTGAGTAGGAGTATAACTCCACCAATCAGCATCTTTAGAAGAAATCCATTTAATCCAGGCATTGTCTTGTTTGGTGGATATAGCCCAAACATATTTGCCCATTGTGGCTATATTCCAAAGGAAAACATTCCTAAAGCCAAGACCACTATGAGCTTTATCATAGCATAACTTATCCCAAGCAACATAACCAGGTTTGTGACTGATGCTTTGACCACTCCATAAAAATGCCCTGCAAACTTTTGTAATACCTTGTAGGACAGACTTAGGAAGAACAAAAACTTGGGCCCAATACATGTGGATGCTCATGAGAACTGAATTTATCAGAAGCATCCTAACAACATAAGAGATATTTCTAGAGCTCCATATTTTGATCTTGGCAGACATTTTTTCAATCAAAATCTCACATTGAGAGGCAGATAATCTCTTTGAACAAATTGGGACACCTAGATATCTGAATGGCATATGGCTGTGATTATAACCTGAGATATCTTTTACCCTCTGAACATCCGTTTCTTTCATACCACAAGCATAGAAGGAAGACTTGTTTTTATTTGCCTATAAGCCAGAGGACTCAGAGAAGAGCTTGAAGCCTTGAAGTAGCAAATGAATACTCACAAAATCTCCTCTACTACAAAGAATCAAATCATCAGCAAAACACATATGTGTGAGCTTGACTTCATGACATCTAGGATGGTATTTAAAATGCTCCATTTCACCAATAGTTCTCAGAATCCTAGACAAATATTCCATACAAATGACAAACAACAAGGGGGAGATAGGATCCCCTTGTCTTAAACCCCTTTTTGAGCTAAAGAAACCATGCATAGCCCCATTAATCATGAGAGAAAATTTTAGAGTGGTAACACACTCCATGATCAGCTGCGTAAAGTGCCCAAGAAAACCTAAACCAATCAACATTTCATGCAAAAAATCCCAATTTACAGTGTCATATGCCTTTTGAAGATCAATCTTCATTAGGCAACTAGGCTGTGCATTTTTCCTTCCATAATGCTTGATAATATCTTGCACAACCATAATATTATGCACAATATACCTCCCGTGAACAAAACCCCCTTGATTTTCATCAATAATGTCAGGCAAAATATGTCTAAGTCTGTTACATAAGACCTTAGTAATGCATGTATAAATGACATTACAACATGAAATAGGTCTAAAATCTCCTACGTTGTGAGGACATTTAGTTTTAGGAATAAGGGTGATAACAGTTGTATTTATTTCTTTCAATAACTTTCCCTCATTCAAACAATCAAGCACAACATGCACAATTTCATCACCAACAATACTCCAGGTATCTTTATAGAAATAAGCACCAAATCCATCAGGACCTGGAGCTTTGTTACCTGGTATTGAAACCATTGCGGCCTTCACCTCCTCGTAAGTGTAAGTAGCATTCAAGGCAACAACTTGTGAGCATTAGTCACCAACGGCCCTTTCTCGGGATGATTTCAGCCATAACCTTCTTCCTTGTAGGAGTAGTAGTACCAAGCAAGGCTTGATAATACTCTAAAAAAGCTTTAGAGACAGACTCAGCATCATTTCTCCAAATCCCATGAGAATCATGGATGGCATAGACGTTGTTATGCACTCTCCTTGCTTTGATGCTCTGGTGGAATAAGGAAGTGTTATCATCCCCTGCTACAATCCAGCTTTGCTTGTCCTTCTGCTTCAGGAATTCCACATAAGTGCCATGATGGTTCTTATACTCAGCTATTGCTCTGAGCTCCGCATCGCCCAAATTTTTGTCACTAGGATTTCGGTGCATAGCATCCTTTGCTCGCTATCATAGCCGCATATGCCTTAGCATCAGCTTCCTGAACATCATGAAACCTCTCCTTGTAAAGCATTTTCAGCTTAGCTTTAATCAGCTTAAGCTTTTGAACTACAACAAACATTTTAGAACCAGCAACTCTGTTGCTCCAAGCCTCGCTGATGATGGTGTGAAACTGTGGAGAACTCTTCCACATTGTAAAATATTTGAAGGGTCTTTTGCCAAGTTCAATTCTAGGATAAACAAATCAAAACAAACGGGAGTATGGTCAAAATCTTCCTCGTTCATGAAAGAGGCTTCAAAGAAGAGGGAAATAATTCCATCCATGTCTCATTTGCAAGCATCCTGTCAATCTTAGAAAAAATTCTAGATTGACCCTGTTGTTTATTATTCCACGTGAAGAATTTCCCAGAATACTTGATATCTTGCATCCCACAACCACTCATACATTGTGAAATATGGTGATATTCAGCAGGTCTCACAGGCGCTCCAATTCTTTCATCAATGTTCATGACACAGTTAAAATCCCCACAGATCATCCAAGGATCATTAGTATTCTTATCACTAATGAACTGCCATAAATCAAGCCTCCTTGCATTATCATTAAATGCGTAGACAAATGTACAAAAGAAGCTAGGTGTACCATTAACAGGCTGCACACAGCAATGAATTGCTTGATTACTGGCATCCAGAATATTAACATGGAAAATACCAGGTTTCCAAGCAATAATAACTCTCCCACCATCATGGTAGCTAGAGTTTGACGAGAAGCACCATCCACTAAACGTACGCTGGTAAAGGTCCCCCATATTGGAGACCTTCACCTTTGTCTCCAGGAGCCCTAATAATCCAACAATATGTTGATGAATAAATCTACTCACCTCCTTCTGTTTTTTAGGATTATTGAGCCCCCTGACGTTCCACGCCATGATTCTATCCATTAGGAGAGGAAGAGTTCCCTCTTCCCACCACCTTACAACCTTCATTTTCATTTTGACTCCCCTCCTCAGCTACATTTACCAATAGATCAGAGGCATTACTTAATGCAGGCACTGCTGGATCAGAAGTTCTCACTCTAGTTGGATGAAGAACTTGCTGAAAACCATCAGCCTCTTGTGATGATTTTGCTTTTGTGATTCCTGGTTGAGGTATCTGAGCTTGCTGAATCACAGGTGGAGCAACTTGTTTCTGAACCCAAACTTTCTTCACTTTCTGCAATCTACAATCAACACTTTCATGCCCAAGTTTATGACAAGCTGAACACAGTGTTGGCTTCCATTCATAAGTCACAGGGACATCCACCTTAACATCATGCTCATTCTTGAATTGTATCATATCAGGTAACTTCTTGTTCAATTGCACTTCAACTAACACTCTTACAAATTAGACCTTGTCTCTTTTTTTAGTAGCATCATCCCTCTTCAGTGGCTTTCCAATCTGAGCTACTATCTTAAATAAAGATCTCTCTCCCCAATATTTAATACCAAGCTTAACTTGTATCCATATAGGCAAGGTTCTAATCTCATCTTTCTCAAAGTCTACATCTGCGGACCATGGCTTCATAACAAGAGGTTTATTATCGAAAAAATACATTCCATTCAGCACATTATCCCTTGAATCCATAGCTGCAAATCTAACTATGAAAATACCCTTACTAACCACAGCAACCTTATCAACATTCAAGTTTTTCCAGATTCTACGCACAAAACCTTCAAATACTTGAATTGGAGGATTTGAGCCAACCACATAACAGACAATAGCAGAGTTTCAAAAATCTATTTCATCTTGAATGTCATCTAATTGGATTTGAATATCATTATCATCATTCAATCGGTCAGTTTCTACAGGATTAACATCCAAATTTTCCAAGGTAGCGAGATTATCATCAGCTACATCATCAAAATAGGTATAAATTGCGTACCTTTCTCCTGTTCATCAGTTCGCCTCTGCGATTTAGGTCGAACCTCCGAACTCTGATGAATGGAAGCAATCCATTCATTAAAAGTATGATGCAGTTCCGATTGAACTTTCAACTGTTGCAGAGATGATTTCGGAGTAAGAATTTCGGGTTCGCCAAAGCCGAAGTCAATCACTTCCACACCCATAATCTCATCCAGCGAACGAGTTTTCAAAGACCGATCCTCTTCAACAGGTTCACGAGGCTTGTTATTAGCCTTCCCAGTAGACTTTCCATGAGATTTAGCTTGAGATTTCCCTTTAGATTTCCGCGCCATGGCAGCGGAGCACTATAGCAAGCTACAGTGCGCCGAGAGGAAACTTGGGGGAGACTCTCGCTTTTTTTTTCTAATCCCCTTTCTAGTTTCTGTTGTGGCCACATTGGCCACCATTGATATTTGATAGCGCGGATAGTGGCTCCAAATCCTCTGTTCATTGTAGAATGTACCCTAGTCATCCAGTACCAAAGTGTAGTTTTGAAAGACACGGTAGGGTTCGACGATGCGAGTTCAGGACGATTCAATAAGTCAAGTCCAAGGTACTTCCCACAAGCTCCGTAGTTGCAATTCCATTTAATCTGGAGAGGGCCTCTTCCATGGTAACTTTTCCTTGCTTTGCATCTATACGTTGGGCTAGAGCGGCCACAAATATGGTGTACAGGTAGCACCACGTCTATCTGTGTAGCAAAAATCTGCAATACATGCACAGAACTAAGTTATTCATGTGCGCCAAGTCCACTAAATTACCGGCCACAGATTCACTTGCACTCTGGCTTGCAAATAAATTGACCATTTTATACCTTTTAATGATTATTAGTAAAGAGTATATAAAGTAAATATTTTTAAATGTGTAAATAGATGTTAATCAAGAGCATTTTGAATCACACTCTTTACTTTTTTACAAACTAGTTTTATATGCACGCGATGCGTGCATTAATTTCAAAACTTGTTATTATATACTCCACCCGTACTATAGTTATGATTACTCTTAAAATGTGAAAGATTAATAGTTAGATGAATCTAAATATATTAATTCGGTAATGTAAAAAACTAACAAAGGTTGTGAGTGATTTTTAATATTAATTTTTTGAAAATGAATTTAGATATATACTACCTCCGTTTCGTTTTAAACGCAACAGTTTCTATTTTTGGCAGTTTCAAATTAAATGCAACAATTTCATTCTTTCTATTTTTGGTATGATTTTTACCCCTAAAATTACCAAAATGTCCTTATTAAAAAACTTAAAACACATATTATACTACCCAAATCAAATTAAGTACAAACCTAATCAAAATTAATCTACCTAAACATCAACCCCCCTCTCTCTTCAATACCACCTTCACCCACCACCCACCACCATTTCTCTCTCCTCCATCCTCCATCCTCCATCCTCCATCCTCCATCCTCCATCATTCTCTCTCTCCTCCATCCTCCATCACCATTTTCTCTCCTCCACCACCACCATTATCGCCGGGCGTCCGTCATCTGTCCTCCGTCCTCCACCTGCCACCACCCACCACCATCATCATCACCTTCGATCCTCCCTCTCGTTTTCTTCTCCTCTTCAATTTTCTCAACCTCCTCTTTTTTCACCTCCTCCTCCGCCCGCGGTTTCTTCTCCTTTTCCGCCGGAACCACCGCAGCTTCAGGCGGCTCCTCGTACCGACCTTAAGTCCAATCTCACCTTTAATCTCGAGAAAAAAACACTCCGTTTTTCCAACGGATAATAAACAAGAGTTTCCGACCCTAATTTCTCGAAAGTACTTCCATAAATCTTAACTTTTCCAAGAAAATTGACGGTGATGGAGGAGAGAGAAAGTTGGAGTGAGATGGATTTTAGCCTGAGAAAGCGATCTTCGCAAAGGGAAATCCGTGGTTCAACACATAATGTGTTCTTTCGATTATTTGGGTTTTAGGGTTGAATGATGATGATGATGGTGGGTCAAAGATTGGGGTGGGTTTAATAAGGTGTAAGTTGCTTTGAAGGGGAATTTCAGTAGCATTCGGTTTTAGAGGGATTCAATGGGAGGGGGAAGCACACGGTACTTTTAACGGTGGTGGTAGTGGTAGTGGTAGGATGTGGTAGTGGTAGTGGTAGGATGTGGCAAGAGTGGTGGTTGGGTGGTGGTGGGGACAGCAGGAAGGTGGTGGTAATGGCAGCGGGAGTGGTGGTCGTGGTAGTAGAGTGGTTGTGGTGGTGGTGATGGCAGCAGAAGTGGTGGTGGTGTTAGTAGGGTGGTTTGGTGGTGGTGATGGCAGCAGGAGTGGTGGTGTTAGGTAATGACAGTGGTGGTGATGGTCACACACCCCTCCTTTTTTTTTTTGGGCCCACTTTCTCTCTCCACTTAAGCTTAATCACATGCCCCTCCCTTTTTCTAATCACCCCTTAAGAAATTTCAACTAGGAGTCCGTGCCACGTGAATTGTTGCGTTTAATTCGGAACGGAGGTAGTATATTAATTCTTAAGATTTACTGAACATAGAACATTACACATACTTTTATTTTCAATAACGAACTGCGTACTTGATTGACAGTATAGTATCCGCAAATTTGATAATATCGTATTTGAGAATGTCATGAAGCTCCAATCTATGGAGAGAACTGGTTTTTTTTTTTTTTGTTTGGAGTTTGTGTTTGTAATTGAGTGTGTTATGGAATAATAATTTTGAGTTTGAATTTGAGTAGTCTATCTAATGAGAATGCCGTGTATTTTTTTTTGTTATTATCTGTGGTATTAATATTTGGTAAGTTATTGATTATGAATCTTTTTGATTGAATATTTTTTATTGGCAAATTTATGTGATTGAGGTTTTATATGAGTTGATTGGGTTTAATAGAAGATTTGATTGATTTTTTTTGGCAAGTTTATGAGTTGAATTGGTTTTGATTAACTGTTAAGAGCTGTGTGGAAATTTGGAATCTAATATTTATGTTGTGGAGGAGCAATTAAGTAAATTCTAAGGGGGATACCATTGCTCCCCATTGACTTATATAATAGATATAAGTAGGAATATATAGTCAAAATAAAGTTTTTGCATAGCGCCAAAATCAAATTATATTTTAAGGAAACGAATGAAGTATGATGACTAGAAATAATTGACAATTATTTATAAAACTTGACTAATTAAAAAAAATCAAACAAGCGTTCGTCACTTCAAACGCCAGCATTCAAATTAACCTATATTGAAATTATAGTGTCGTTCTTATAACCTCTATGATACTTTTAATATCTTAAAATTAGCTATCATGATTCATGAGTGTTTATTTTATCAAAATATGAATATATTTTAAAATGAGGAGTATAGTATCAATATATAGTAGCCAAACATGGATAAAGTTTAATATAGATATTTAGATAAAGACAAGAGATCGAGGTGACATGCAGGGGCGGGGCAAATATAAAAGGGGCCCTGTGCACTCTTTTAAAATTGGGCTCTTGATACATATTTCAAATTAAATGTAAGATTTTTTTTTGACAAAAGAAAATTCTTTTATATTTAAATTATTTTCAAGTTTGGGTAGTATTTAAAAGTAACAAATATTTAACTTAAAGGTTATGGGGAGAAAATTTATAGTATACCTGGGTGTACCATGCTCATTTGAAATTCTCCAAATGGAAGAAAATGAAGAAATGAAGCAAAATGGAAGAAATGAAAGAAATGAACAAACATTTCTCAATAAGAGAAGATTTCTACTCATTTAAGAAAATGAGCAAATACTTTTACCCAAATAAACAAACTTGGTGTCAAATGAGCAGTTAGGAAAACAAACTAATTACTGGTGAGCAAACAAGAAAATGAAGAAATAGATGAAATGAATAGAAAAAAAAAACAACTAGAGCAAGTACAGAAGAGTTGACTAAGCACCAATAATCATCCAACACAAATTCTGTAAATAAGCACGTAATCTTCAATCATTCATTAAGAACACGGATTTGAAATGAATATTTTTTCAAGTTTCACAATGAGCAAATTAAAGCAAAAGAAATTTCACCAGTCGCCTCTTCTTGGCAAATTCATCTCTTGATTGATTAGTATTCAAAAATTGAAAAGTGACACTAATCTCAAGCTAATTATTCCTTTCACCTAAATGTTCCAATAGCAAAACCAGAATCAAAGCGCTGAAATTAGCATAGACGAAGTCATATACTATGGCGATAAGAACCAAAATTACTACACATCATCAAGTTGGTCATAAAAAAATAAAAAAGAAATCAGATATAGAAATTGAAATCGTTGATTCATTGAGGAAGAGAACGGGAAAGCGGAAATTCGGCCATACCTTCAGTTATTTACAAAAGAAGACGACATTTTCTGAAGAGAAATTCACAATCATGGGAAAGAAACGCAAGTGATCAAGGAAAGGTGTAGCAGCAGCAGCATCGCCGGAAAAAATGGCAGCGAAAGTGTCGGAACGACGATGTTTCCATTTCTACGAAGCGAAGAGGAGAAGAATTGAGAGAAATGAGCTGCCGCGGAATATACCAAACTGCCCCTGAAGTTCTAATTTACTACAAAAATACACCTGGGTGTATCATGAGTGAACTCAGTTATGGGAGAATAGAGCGCAATTTTGTATGTGGACTCGAGACCACCAAGAGCTTTGTGGTCTTGGAATGAAACGCACCCCAACAACAAACAAAACACTGCCCTTAAATCTCGCGCAAAACCGCAAATCCAGTTTCTTTGCTTTCATTATTTTAAAAAAAGAAAAAGGTATAATTTCTTCCTCCCAAATTATCGTCCAAGTAATTTGCCAATTGACACATGGAAGATATTGAAATAATTGCTATCTACTACTTTTTCAAATCCTTAAGATTGTTTTAGAGTGAGATCCTTCCATCACAATAATTTATTTAAAGGATGAATTGTTCACATTTATACCATTGTTTCCATTTTTTATTATGAGTTTTAATTGATATAAGATCAGATGATATTGTTTTATTGTTTTTACGTGATGTAGAAGATGCTTGGTTTTAAAGTATGTGCATATAATACCATAAAAAAAAGGCATGATTAATGCGTACAAAAAAGTCAACATCATACCGATTATAAAAACGCGCATATAATTCGTGAGAAATAAAAAAAAAACTATCAAAAATGAATAAAACCATAAAAAGAACATGAAGGTATAAAAAAAGAACATCATACTAATTATAAAAGAACATGTGTGTAAGAAACAACAACTTATTAAAAATCATAAAAATGAATAATAGTATAAAAGCAACCGAAAGGTATCAAACAAAGAACACCATACGAATTATAAACAACATATACATATAAGACTTGAGAAAAAAAACTATATAAAATCACAAAAATGGAAATAAACGTGAAAATATCATAAATGTATAAAACAAAGAACACCATTTGATTATAAAAAGAATATTTTTTGTCTAAGTTGCTTCGTTTCTTTTTGTCCAAGTTGCGTCTAACCCAAAAATAAAAATAAATATGAAAAGAACATAAAGGTATCAAACACAGAACACCATCTTGATTATAAAAGAACATATGCATATATGATTTGAGAAACAAAAAAATTATAAAAAGAATCATAACAATGAATAAAAGCATAAAAAGAACATGAAGATATAAAATAAAGAACATCATACTGATTATATAAAAGAACATGTGCATATAAGACTTAAGAAAAAAAAAACATAATAAAACATGAAGGTATAAAACAAATAATTATAAAAGAACATCTATGTAAACATTTTTTAATTACACAAGGATTTTTAATGCCTTCATGTTCCATTAAAACAATAAAAAAAATATACCTCAATGTTTCTATTTTTATCTAAGAGTATGCACATTCCATTAGGGTCGAAATCTGTCATAAGCTTCGCTAAGGATATAGTGTTATTCCTCGGAAAAATTCTTTTATCTGTGTTTTTTACTACTCTTTTCTTTCAACCCAATAGTAACCATTTCAAAAATATCATCTTTTATGCATACTAGCTAATTAATTACTATTATCATCTCTATAGTATACACATTGTATTTTTTGGGTCCATACTCCATACCATCAAATCACTTATATTAAGTACATTGCTATAGAATTCATTATTCAACAAACACACAACACCAAAAAAAAAAGGTCAACTATCGAATTGGTTAGGTGAATAAATTGCTCACACTTTGTAATTAAAGTAGATGAACAAAAACACAATAAAGTAACCTCAAGCAAGTACACACCTCACACGGTCACACCATCAAGGACCAAAGGTAGATGAACAAGAGCACAAAACATAGTAAAGTACTCTCGAACTTTCTCTCTCCTCTTCTCCCTTTTTTTTCCTTCTTCTCCTTCCCATTATGAAATTATTATGCAAAAACCAGTCTTTTTTTAGTAACAAAAACTCAATTCGAACAAAACCATTTTTAGTGTTACAAAAAATGAGTTTATACTGATTTCTTTACATAGTAACTAATAAGTATTGAAAAAAAAAATCAGAATTAGTTTGCTTACTTTTTACCAATTTCAAATTTTTCCCCTCATCCTGTCATCCATGGTTTCTTCAATATTTTCTTCAAAAAGTGAAGAGATAGAGCAAAGCGTGGAATGGGGGCAATTTTTTTTGGATGGGGAAGCAAAAATGAAAGATAAATGATTTAGGAAGATATTTCAAGATTTTAACAACAGCGAAAATCAAGGAATTATAGTTTATCTGTTTATTTTTATTAATTGGGTAATTACTCATTCAAATTTCACGGGTTCTTTTTGTGTGGGGGAAGAAGTTCTTTTCACTGCTATTTGTAAATAATCACTTGCGTTTTATGTGTCAGATATATGTCGTTTAACTCCGGGTGCACGTACATCACTGTGCACCCGGGTCTACCATCCAAGCTTTGGAATAGAGAGCCATTAATGCACTAATTTCAAATAGCCATTAATTTTTTTTCCGATGCAATTCGAATAGTCATTAATGGATTGAAGCTTGTGGTATAGGAATAAGAGGCATTAATTGGTTTCATTAAAGATTAACTAACAAAAGTAAAAGAAAAAAAAAAGTAAACAAGCATGCGTTAGCTGGCATGTCATGGACAACTTATTCAATTTCCCAAAAAGCAAAAAATTAAATATAAGATTTTTTTTTTGACAAAAGAAAATACTTTTATATTTAAAATATTTTCAAGTTTGGGTAGTATTTAAAATTAACAGATATTTAACTTAAAGGTTATGGGAGAATAGGGAGCTATTAATGCACTAATTTCAAATAGCCATTAATTTTTTTCCGGTGCAATTCAAATAGTCATTAATGGATTGAAGCTTTTGGTATAGGAATAAGAGGCATTAATTGGTTTCATTAAAGATTAACTAACAAAAGTAAAAGAAAAAAAAAGTAAACAAGCATGCGTTAGCTGGCATGTCATGGACAATTTATTCAATTTCCCAAAAAGCAAAAAATTAATGTGCTAAGCAGATTCGACCTCCAAACCTTTCGTTCATCAAACCCACAGTCTTACCATCGCTCCAAATGTTTACCTTTTGTTAATTGTTCATTCAATAAGTATATATCACTAGGGGAAAAAAAAGGAAGGGCTGCGCAAGAAGGGCTGCGTTTTATTAAAAACGCAGCCCTTCTTGTATGAAGGGCTGCGGTTTCTTTGGAAACCGCAGCCCTTTTATTGAAGGGATGCGGTTAACAAGAAATCGCAGCCCTTCATGCAGTATGAAGGGCTGCGGTTTTGAGGCTAACCGCAGCCCTACTAATGAAGGGCTGCGGTTAGCCCCGAAACCGCAGCCCCTTCACAAACGAAGGGCCGCGTTTTCTAGACTAACCGCACCCTTCGATCCCATCCCATATCTCCGTTTTGCGCGCACACACACAGTAGGTAGACATATTTTCTAAATTTCCCTCTCACGCATTTGACGAGCGAAAAACCCTTCCCTCCCTCTCACTCACTCGCACATTAACCCTAACGCCCCATCACCGGAGCCCTGACGCCGGAGCACCCACATTGCTTCACCACCACAACCCTTCTCTTTCTTCACCTCTCTTCTCTTCTCTTAGCTTCTCTTCTCTTCTTTTCTCTTCTCTTCTCCACCATTTGAGTGGGTTTAGCTCCTCCACCACTACGCAGCGCCACTACCCACAAGCGGCAGCAACAACTACCACCACCACCACTGCCCTACTCTTTCTTCATTGCTAGCTCTTGGGTTTAGCTAATTTTTTGCTTAGTTAAGTATGAATTAATGTTTTTAAGTTAGTTTTGTTTTTCTTAATTGAATTAAATGATTAATGTGCAATGTGGGTTTTGTTAATTGTAGGAAGAAGAGGCTTAGGAAGGCAAATAAAGTTCCAACTATCTCTACTCTCTTCATTGCTTATCATTGGTGTTAAGAGGTAACTAGTTTAATTTCGTTGTCTTTTTTGTTTGATTTAATTTGTTGATGAGACAAAGTTGTCATGTGATTCAATTTGATTAAGTTATGATAATTTATTGATATATATATGTATTTCTTATAATGTATGTATATTTCTTGATATGAGATTGTATGAAAACGCAATGTAATTTAGCTATGAAATCTACAAGTTGTTTGAATTATCATCATATGCCTAGATACCCGTTCAAGACTTACTCATTAGGAGTAAGTCTTGAATAGTCCCCGTTTAGTTAGATCGTTTTGGGACGTTTGATCTCACTTAGGTGGTGAATGTGTCTTCTTTTCACCCCGAGGAAAATCTTGGCTCATCGTTTCTCTACATTGTTCTTCTGGTACATATGTAGATAAGTAATTATCTACATTGTGTACTTGGAGAACCGTAGGGAAATGTCGTCTGATTTTCCTTAGAATTGAAAAGTTGGCACACATTCACTAGTGAGATTAGACGTCCAAGGATGGGTTAGGTTGGAGTGATAAGGACCTTCGGCTGCATGCATACAATTGAACATGTCACTATCTTAGATTGCTCTATACGTGTGTGATATGATGATATGTGAGTGTATGTACTTAAATAATGATTGATGCATTATAATGAATGGTCTGTGTTTAATTATTAGAGGTCTTCTTGAATGAGATGGATCGTACTTGGATGTATGGTAGTCGTGAATCGATTGAGTTTGTGAAAGGGGTCTCGGAATTTTGTACAACTGCATTACAATATCAAGCATCCTCTGGAGCAGTCGACTTTTATTGTCCTTGTTTCGATTGTAGAAATGTGAGCAAGGTTAGTAGTATACATGTGGTTAGGGAGCATGTCTTTCGTCGTGGCTTTAGGCCTCAATACCACGTATGGGTTTGGCATGGTGAGCAGGGGAAGTATATAGGAAGCTCTAGAGTAATGAACGATGTATGTGAAGAAAAGAAGGATGATGAGTTCGGGGATGAGAATTTGGATGATGAGTTTGCAGATGATGATAGGGATCGGGTAGACGAGATGATACACGAGGTTGAAGATCAGTCGTGTAAACGACCTCATATTTTTGAGTCTATGTCCGAGGCCGCCGAAAAGCCGTTGCATCCGAGTTGTACAAAGTACACCAAACTTTCCGCAGTGATAACACTGTTCAACATTAAGTCGAAAGCTGGTTGGACGGACTCTAGTTTCACATCGTTGTTGGAAGTTTTAGCTGATATGCTCCCTGATGGAAATGAACTGCCAAAGTCGTACTATTATGCGAAGAAACTGATGTGTCCTTTCGGTTTAGAGTACGAGCGGATACATGCTTGTCCTAACGATTGTGTGCTTTATCGTAATGAGTATGAGCATTTACATGAGTGTCCACGTTGTGGATTGTCGAGGTACAAGCGTGAAGGAGCCGGGAGGTAGTGAAGGACCACCAGCTAAGGTGTTGTGGTATTTACCCATAATACCTAGATTTAAGCGCATGTTCTCACTAAAGGAGATGCGAAGAATTTGAGGTGGCATGCGGATCGTAGGAAGAAAGACGGTCTGCTCAAGCATCCGGCTGATTCGCCTGAGTGGAAAAGTATCAACAGGGTGCATAAGGCATTTGGTAATGAGGATAGGAATCTGAGGCTTGGATTATGTACGGATGGCATGAACCCTTTTGGCAATCTCAGTTCGCAAAGATAGTACATGGCCGTGGTCTTAGTGGTTTATAACTTGCCTCCTTGGTTGTGCATGAAACGCAAGTACATGATGCCGTCGCTTTTATATCGGGGCCCAAACAACCCGGAAATGACATTGATGTATACCTCCAGCCGCTTGTTGAAGATTTACAGAAGATGTGGAACGAAGGAGTGTTAGTATTTGATGCGTATGCTAATGAGATGTTCACTCGCGTGCCATGCTTTTTTGTACTATGAACGATTATCCAACCTTATGGGAACTTATCCGGGTATAAGACGAGAGGAAAACAACCCCGCCCATTTTGTGTAGATGACATGAAATCTACACACCTTAAGGGATGCAAACATGTGTATATGCGCACACGAAGGCACCTCGGACGCGACCATCCCTATAGGTTTAAGAAGAAGGCATTCGATGGGACGGTTGAAGAAGAAGTTGCTCATAGACCATTAACTCGGTAATCGAAGTTTATAATCGTGTGAAGGGCATTGAAACAATCTTTGGTAAACCCGCTAGTGAGGTTGATCGACCTACGGGATTATGGAAAAAAGAGTCCATTTTTTGGAAACTCCCATATTGGAAAGATCTAAAGGTCGACATTGTTTGGATGTCATGCACATAGAGAATAATGTTTGTGAAGCTATTCTTGCGACACTTATGAATATTCCGGCAAGACAAAAGATGTTAAGGCGTCACGACTTTACTTGGAAAAACAGGGTTCGACCGAGTTTTGGGCTCGTAAAAGGGACGTAAGGAAGAAGAAAGTAGTGGAGGAAAGGGTTGATGATGAAACTCGGAAAAGTAAAAAGAAGGTGGAGGATTCGGAGAAGAATTATTTGCCACCAGCTTGCTACACGATGTCACGTGCAGAGAAACGGATTTTTTGCGAGTCATTGTATGGCATTAAGGTCCCAACTGGCTACTCATCGAATATGAAGCGGTTTGTTACCTTAAATGGTGAATTGAAGTTATCGAGTATGAAATCTCACGATTGTCATGTCATGATGCAAGTATTCTTACCGATTGCAATTCGTGGGATACTTCCAAAGCATGTGAGGCACACCATTACCGAACTTTGTTCATTTTTCCATACAATATGCAGCAAAGTCCTAGAACCGTCGACCCTCGATTCCTTGCAGGTCAGAGTAGTTGAAACTCTATGCAAATTTGAGATGTTTTTTTCCCCCCCACATTCTTTGACATTATGGTCCATCTCATTGTCCATCTAGTTCGAGAAATTAAGCTGTGTGGTCCAGTGTTTTTGAGGTGGTGCTATCCTTTTGAGAGATATATGGGCACTTTGAAGGATAAAGTTCGGAATCCTGCACAACCAGAAGGTAGTATAATGAGGAAGAATATGATGCATTTGAGGACCTCCCCCCTTTTACCTATCCTGAAAATAGTGTGGAAGATGATGTGAATATGTCGGAGAACTATATGCGTGTAGATCACACGGAAGGGATACATGTACTTGAGGATCCTAAGAAACGGCGGAAGGTCAATAAATCATGAGACATAAACTCAGGTCTGTGTAATTTCTCCAATTTGTCATTTTCGCTTCCAAATCGTACTTATCGAGTCATTTAACCCCAAATTCATTTTGAACTTGATAATATGAGGCATAATGTAACTATTGTGTAGATTTTTAGGTTTGCAATTGTTGTAGGTTGAATTTTGGGAACGAAAAGGGCATTTTAGCCCTATTTTTGCCTTTTCGTGTCCAATTCGTATTATCGCTTCATTTAACCCCAATTTCATTTTGAACATGATAATATGAGGATTAATATAACTATTATGTAGATTCTTAGGCTTGCATTTGTTGTTGGTTGTATATCGGGAACATAAATGTGATTTTAGCCCTATTTTTGCCTTTTCGCCTCTAATTCATGTTTCTCGAGTCATTTAACTCCATGTTTGGTATCACTACTATCTTTCATTTTCTTTTTTGTTTTATAATGTAACTATGTAGATTTTTAGGCTTCGGAAACGAAAATCAAAGGTCATTTTACGCCTACATGGCAATGAGGGTGCGTGGGGGGCGTAGTGGGGGGGTGGTGGGACCGTGTTACAAATGTGGAGAGTGAGGTCACATGGCAATGGAATGCTCTCCACATTTGTAACACTTCTCACTATCTCCGCCGCTACCAGCTGATGGGCATTTCATTGCCATGTGACCTGATTCTCGGGTCATTTTAGGCCTAATATAGCCTTTTCGCTTCCGAATCGTACTTATCGAGTCATTTAACCCCAAATTCTTTGTGAACATGATTATATGAGGTATAATGTAACTATTGTATACATTTCGGGAACGAAAAGGTCATGTTAGGCCTAGTTTTGCCTTTTCGCTTCCAAATCGTACTTATCTGGGGTGGGGTGTCTTGGGCGGGGGATGGGGGAGGGCTTAGGTATAATGTAACTATTGAGTAGATTTTTAGGCTTCCATTTGTTCTTGGTTGAATTTCGGAAACGAAAATCAAAGGTTATTTTACGCCTACATGGCAATGAGGGAGTGCAGTGGGGGGCAGTAGTGGCGGGGGTGGTGGGATTGTGTTACAAATGTGGAGAGTGAGGTCACATGGCAATGGAATTCTCTCCACATTTGTAACACTTCTCACTATCTCCGCCGCTAGCAGCTGATGGGCATTCCATTGCCATGTGACCTGATTCTCGGGTCATTTTAGGCCTAATTTAGCCTTTTCGCTTCCGAATCGTACTTATCGAGTCATTTAACCCCAAATTATTTGTGAACATGATTATATGAGGTATAATGTAACTATTGTGTAGAGTTTTAGGTTTGCAATTGTTGTAGGTTAAATTTTGGGAACGAAAAGGGCATTTTAGGCCTATTTTAGTCTTTTCGCTTCCAAATCGTACTTATCGAGTCATTTAACCCCAAATTCTTTCTGAACATGATTATATGAGGTATAATGTAACTATTGTGTAGAGTTTTAGGCTTGCATTTGTTGTTGGATACATTTCGGGAACGAAAAGGTCATTTTAGGCCTAATTTTGCCTTTTCGCTTCAAAATCGTACTTATCGAGTCATTTAACCCCAAATTATTTTTGAACATGATTATATGAGGTATAATGTAACTATTGTGTAGATTTTTAGGTTTGCAATTGTTGTAGGTTGAATTTTGGGAACGAAAATGTCATTTCTAGGCCTATTTTTGTCTTTTACGCTTCCAAATCGTATTTATCGAGTCATTTAACCCCAAATTCATTTTGAACATGATAATATGAGGCATAATGTAACTATTGTGTAGATTTTTAGGTTTGCAATTGTTGTAGGTTGAATTTTGGGAACGAAAAGGGCATTTTAGGCCTATTTTTGCCTTTTCGCGTCCAATTCGTACTTATCGCTTCATTTAACTCCATTTTCTTTTTCAATATGATAATATAAGGTATAATATAACTAGTGTGTAGAGTTTTAGGCTTGCATTTGTTTTTGATTGAATTTCGGGAAGGTATATGTCATTTTTCGAACTACTAACTACGGTAAATGATTGAATTCTTATATTATGTGTTTATTCCTTGGTTGTTTTGCAAGGTTTATATGAATAACACACCACGTTTGAGGGCCTTCACCACAGACGAATTACATGAAGTTCGGGATAAGTTGGCGTCCCACATTTGCGATGATTGCTTATGATACATCTACTAGTTTGTATCAATTCTATGTACACTTTTTACATTATTAAATATATACATATTTAAAGTTAATTATTATATTACGTTCAAAAACTTGTCATATATTATTATTGCAATTTGATCGATTTTTTTTTGTGTCGAAGGGAGGTTTTGGGTGGGGGGGGCCGCCATGGTGGGTCGCTTGGTCGGGCTATGGGGCCGGTTGGTGTCTGGGGTGACTGGCAAAGAATGGGTGGAGGAGATGGCGAGAGGGTGGGCTAGGGTGGGGGTGCGAGGGAGTGACGGGGTGGGGCGGGTACGTGGGGGCATGGTCGGGGCGGGGGGGGAGTGCGGGTGGTGGGCGGTGTGGGGTGGGGGTGGGGCGGGGTGGGAGTGCGGGGGTGGGCGGGGGTGGGTGTGCTTGGGCCGCGGGGTGGGCGGGGGTGGGGTGTCTTTGGGGCGGGGGGTGGGCCGGGAAGTGGGGGGAAGTGGGGGTGGGCTGGGGGGCAGGGGGGGGTGTACTGGGCCGGGCGGGGGGGTGGGCAAGGGGTGGGGTGTCTTGGGGGGGGGGTGGGCGGGGGGTGGGGGGGGGGGGGGGGGGCGGTGGGGTGGGGTGTCTTTGGGGCTTGCGGGGGGGGGGGGGTGGGGTGGGCGAGAGGGTGGGGTGTCGGGGCGGGGGTGGGCGGGGGTGGGGGGTGCAATATTTTTTTTTAAAAAAAAAAAAATTGAATGTGAAGGGTGCGGTTTTAAGCCTAAACCGCACCCTTCACTTATATAGTGGCCGCGGTTTAAAGCTTAAAACCGCAGCCCTTCATTTAGAGAAGGGCTGCGGTTCGGCCAAAACGAAGCCCTTCCCGCCTAGAAGGGTTGCGTTTTGAACCGAACCGGCACCCTTCTTATTTATTGAAGGGCTGCTATGGAAAGGGCTGCTGGCCAAAAACGCAGCCCTTAGGGCTGTTTTGACCGCAGCCCTTCCTTGTTTTTCCACTAGTGTATTAGGCCCCTATTTTTCGGGGGCCCTATGTGGTCGCCACTCTTGCATGGGCCAAGAACCGTCTCTGGTGACATGCAACTAGTCCTATGAGGTAAATGTAAATCTGTCTCACCTAAAACTTGTACAGTTTTTTAAAACAAGTAAATGATAAGACGAGGAAAACTGAAGGTGACTTACGACCAGTCTCATGAGTAGCATGAGCAAATAAGGCAGCAATTTCCCTCTTGGCAGCAAGAGTGGAGCCACTTGCAAACTTAGGAAAAGATTTAGTTGCCCTTTGAAATGCTTCTTGTAAGAATATGCCTTGAATTGGTTAGAATCGAGCTATCTTCAATAGCGCGACTCGCGGTAATGGGTCTCAGCTCGCGCCCAAATACCGAGAGCTGATCGCGACTCGCAGCCAGCACCACGACCCGCGGCCAGCGCCGTGACTCGCGCCTGGCGCGGGGCTGGCGACACGCATAGGCGATTTCAAATTTAAGTTAAGCCTAGTTAAATGCCTATTTAACCTAATTTCGTTAATTTGACGGGATTAGTTCATAACACATCTGTAATATGTTTTCCTCTAAGATCAATAAATCTGTTCTCTCTCTGTCCATGGACGTAGCCAATAATCCGTTGGTGAACCACGTTAAATCTGTGCATGATTTCTCTTTGTTTTGCATTCAATATTTGTTCTTTCTCACATCTGTCATAACAAAATGGTATCAGAGCTTTGTGTTCGATCCGGGTGAGAAAAATATCTGGGATGAATGTGAAAATTGATAAATTCACAAGGAGAAACAGTTTCAGTCTGTGGCAAATCAAGATGCGGGCTTTACTGAAGCAACAAGGGTTGTGGGCACCGTTGGCAAAGAAGTCATCGGATTCAGAAGCCGCTCAGATGGTCGTTCTGGAGGAGAAGGCACATTCAACGATTATGTTGTGTCTTTCTGATGACATAATTACTGAGGTTGCGGAGCAGGAAACCACCGCCAGTTTGTGGTTGAAGTTGGAGAGTTTGTATATGACAACATCTCTAACCAACAAGCTGCTTTTGAAGCAACGTCTGTTCAGCCTGCGTATACAGGAAGGTATGTCTCTGAGGGACCATCTAGATAAATTGAATACTATCTTGCTAGATCTTCGTAATATTGATGTTAAAGTTGATGATGAGGATGATGCTTTAATTCTGTTAGTATCTTTGCCTTTATCGTATGAGAATTTTGTGGATTCTTTTATTGTTGGGAAATATAGTCTGTCATTAGAAGAAGTAAGATCTGCTCTTCATACTAGAGAAGTGTTATTCTAGTATGAACACTAGACCAACTACAAGAGGGGGGGTGAATTGTAATTGAGGAGAAATTTTCAATTTGTAATGCGGAATTAAAACAAACTTGAAATTAAAAAGAGACAAGCACACGAGATTTTTTACAAGGAAAACTTCCTAGGCCCAATAGGAAGAAAAACCTTGACCACGAGGGATTTTGACTCAAACACTCTTTAATATACTAGGCCAAAAGACTCTCTTTTGTACAACCTAATACTAGACCTTCTCTGTTCCTCTAGGAACTTGTTCCCCAGTCACCCAGTTCCCCCTGAACTGATGACACTCACTGTTAACTTCACTCGAAGTCTTCTCTCTTCTCTCTTTCTCACTTTCTCTTGAGTACAAGGATATTCTCTTAATTTTCTCTCACCCACACACTAAGGATATTACAATTATGAGTATGTTGAATAAAGAGGAAATTACAAGAAAAACTTTCTAAGTAATGATTGACTTTTTTCGCTTGAAAGTTCTGTTGTTTTTCTTCGAATAATTTCTTCTTATATAGCTGCTGCAGTTCTTTCTTCATCTGGACACGTTGTGCTCCATGTTCTCCTCAAATGGCGCAAGTAGGGTAATGGAGATTATGGCCTGATCTTCGCTGCACTTCCTCCACTCTTTTTGCAACGGAAATAAACTCCCTCCACTATCCGTTAGGGGGAGTATCTCCAACGAGTTAGTTGGGTTTGTTGGAGAACTTCAAGGAAAAATTTCCACATTGTATGCCACGCCAACTATAACTGATTTTTACGCACAAACAACAACAGCAAAAATATCTACTAACTTAAAGAATATTTATGCAAAGATTCTAAGTTACTAGAATATTAAACATACCATATTATAAAAATTCAAAGTGCATAAAATAAATATCTTGACTTAGATTAAGTAATTAATCTTTCTCCACAAGATATAGATGCAAATTAAACATTACATTATTTTTGGTATTTTATATTTTCGCAAAATGAAAACTATATAGTAAAACTAACCTAAGAATTTGGCATCATCAAAACATCAAATACAACAATATTCCCCCTTTTTGATGATGGCAAATATAAGGCATATAAAAACAAAATAAGAAAAATAAAATAACTAAAGCAAAAGAATCAAGAGCTAATGACCTTAAGAAAAAAACTAACAAAACTAACAAAAGACTAAGAAAATAAATCTAGCACTAAAAAAAATACTATACTAACATAAATCAGTTTTGAATAAGAAAAATCCAAAAAGCATCACCTAGAACCAAAGAGGACTAGAATTTGAATTTTATGTGCCACTCTACTTCTTCCAAACATTATAATGAGCATAAAAAGATGAGATTAAAGCACATAGTCATGAAAAATGCACAAATTGAGTTCAAGATGGAAAAAGAAAAAGAAGAAAGCACAAAATAAAGATAAGTAAGGAAAGAAGAGATATAAACCAAAACATTTTATCACCAAAAAATGATGGGTGATAAAAGAAAGTAACAACTAGTCACCATTGTTTTAATACAAACCAACCAAAAAAAAAATTGTTTCAACAGATTAATTAGGAGGGAAGGGAATTAAGGCTTAGAGGGCTTGGAAGGCTTGGGAGGAACAAGGAAGGCACCGACCACAGTATCAATCATCTCCCGAACAACTGATTCTCCTTTCTGCACACTTGCGAGGATCTGCTTCTGCTGAAGATCAACACTGGCAACCCTTGCTTCAAGACCCTGGACTCTGGTGTGAAGGAGAGACAGAGACTCTTGAATTGTATGCAATATACCATGAAGACCAGTGGTGGAGAGAAGAGGAAAATCAACAGTCCTCGATCCTGAAGGAGCTTGATCCTCATCAAGATCAATATGAACTGCTCCTGGTCCTTGTTCCTTGGGAGCCTTAGTCTCAGCAATTCTCTGACTCTTATGCACAGACCTCGGTCCTTCAGTACTGACCTCCTCTTCTAACTTCCGCTTTATCCCAGTTTCAACCTTCCCCTTAGTTTCAGCAACCTCAAAGTCTAATATCCCACCCTGTACCCTGAGAGACAGCCTGGATAAGGTCCCTTAGTCAAATAATTATCAGGCTCTAGATCAAAAGAGGTACTAGAAGGGAGTTTAATTTGATTCTTCTTGAGGATAACTGAAATCAGGTTAGCATAACCCACTTTGGTGTTGTGGGAGATGCAATAGGAAAGGTGAGAAATCATTAAAGCAGGGAAGTTTATTTTCATGTTCTTAACAAGGCAAAACATCAAAGAGAGATCCATGAGGCTCGCTTGAGTCCTCTTGGAGGTCCTTGGCAGAATAAAGCGCCAAACTAAGTGAAATAAGAATTTATGAAAAGGAGAGAGATCTTTCTGATCTAGGGATTGGTCAGACTCTTTACCTCCAAAGAAACTCAAAATAGTGGCGTTTGAAGCCCCATTCACATTTAGCTTAGCCCTACCCTTCACATATTCCTTGTATCCCTCAGTAGGTACATCAAACCATTCTCCTAAGTTCTTTGCATTGAACATAACTAATTTCCCAGTGACAACACTTATGCATAAACCCTCGTTATTTTCAAACTTAGCAACAAACTCACTCATCTCACTCTCATAAAGACCCTCATCAAAACTCAAAACTTTGACCCATTTTTGAAACTTAACATGATCAAGAAACTGACTCCACTTTACTTTCTTGCACCAGGTGAAATCGACACAGAACCCAATGATATACTTAGAGGATTTTGATTTCTTACCCCTTTTGGTAGGTATCAAGATTTCCTTTTCTTGCTTTGTTTCAGCATCATCCAAATCTTCTTCTTTCTTTGGAGAGAGCACTTCATTTCCCGCAGAATTTACTTGAGAACCCAGAGAATCTTCATTGGAGTTGGAAGATTCATTCTCGCTTTCATTATAATCCACCAGGGGTGAAGATTTTTCAGCCGGAAAATTTTTTGTGCTTTCGGAGGTTTTCCTTTTGGGGGCCATTTAGGGTTTTAGGTGAGGAAGATGAAGATGGTAGAATTGTGTAGAGAGAGAGAAAAAGAAAGGCGGTTTTGCAGAGCTAATGGTTTTGGGGTTAATTTGCCGTGTAAATTTTGGTTTGATTGGATGGGTTTTTATTTGGGGGCGGAATTTATGGGAATTGTGAAGAGGAATTAAATGTGGCTTTTCCCTTCCATTTTTAAATCCGGTGAATTGATTTTAGTTTTAGATTTGTACATGAACGCTGGTGAAACGTTGCCAATTTTAAAAATTTATGGGGGATGAATGAAGAAGGATAATTAATGGACGAAGAGAAAATAAAATAAAAATAATATTTACGTGGAAAGAAAGAAGAGAGTAGAAAGTGTGAACTCATGCATGTAACATGTTCATTCTATATGTACAACAACCTTTCTATTTTTACTCAAGTATATGCATGGACAATAAGGGGAGTATTATGAAGACTAATGTGAGTCCTTTACAATGACTGTATCATGAGTGATTAAATTCACAAAATGTTGCTGGCCACTTAGTGTAATCTTGTAACTAAGGGTTTTAATTGAAGTAGCACACTTAATGAATTCTAATCATCCCTAGCTCTAAGCGAATTTTCTCAAATTGTTCTCTAGGAAGTGGTTTAGTCAATATGTCAGCTATTTGATTTTCAGTTGGACAAAATTCAAGTTTGACAAGACCCTTTTCTACATTATCCTTAAGGAAATGATGTCTAATGTGAATATGTTTGACCCTTGAATGATGAACTGGATCCTTAGATATACAAATAGCACTAGTATTATCACAGTAGATAGGAACACATTTAAACTTAATGCCAAAATCTCTTACTTGTTGCTTGATCCAAAGGACACGGGAACAAAGATGCGCCAGCAGCCCACATACTCTGCCTCTGTTGTGGATAAGGCAACAGTATTCTGCTTCTTTGAGCTCCATGACACCAAGCTTGATCCTAGGTACTGGACAATGCCTGATGTGCTCTTGCGGTTAACGAAGTCTCCACCATAATCCGCATCCGAATAGCTTACTAGGTCAAACACATTACTTCGAGGATAGAACAAACATAAGTCATCACTTCCTTTCAAATACCTTAGAATTCTCTTAATTGATGTTAAGTGAGATTTTTTTGGGATTTGATTGGAAGCGAGCACATAAACCAACACTAAAAGAAATATCGGGTCTACTTGCAGTTAAGTAAAGTAATAAACCAATCATACCTTGATATTGCTTCTCATTTACACACTTACCATTTGAATCTTCATCTAACCTTGTTCCTGTTCCTATGGGGGTGTGGTTGGTTTTTGAATGTTCCAGTCCATATTTCTTGAGCAGTTCCTTAACATATTTTTGTTGATGGATCATTGTTCCTCTTTCAGTTTGCTTAATTTGCAAACCCAAGAAGAAGTTCAACTCTCCCATCATACTCATTTCGAATTCACTACTCATAAGATCAGCAAACTCCGTACAAAGAAGATCATTAGTAGCACCGAAAATAATATCATCAACATAAATCTGGACTACTAATATGTCTGTTCCTTTTGATCGAAGGAACAAGGTTCTATCAACCTTACCTCTTATGAAATCATGTGAAAGCAGGAATTTTGACAACCTTTCATACCAAGATCTAGGTGCTTGTTTCAGCCAATAAAGAGCTTTATCAAGCTTATAGACTTGATTTGGAAGTTCCGGATTTTCAAATCCAGGAGGTTGTTCCACATAGACGTCTTCAATCAAAAAGCCATTTAGAAATGCACATTTGACGTCCATTTGGTACAACTTAAATCCCATAAAGGCAGCAAAGGCAATCAAAATTCTTATTGCTTCTATTCTAGCAACAGGAGCAAAGGTTTCATCAAAATCAATACCTTCTTGTTGATTATAACCTTTGGCAACAAGTCTGGCCTTGTTCCTTACCACAGTTCCATGCTCATCAAGTTTGTTCCTGAAGACCCATTTTAGTCCTATAACCTTCTGGTTCTTTGGTTTTGTCTCCAGGTGCCATACCTTGTTCCTCTGGAACTCATTTAGCTCCTCTTGCATAGCGTTGATCCAATCAGCCTCCTTGAGTGCTTCCATATGGTCCTTAGGTTCTGTCATAGATAAGAAAGCATGAAAAGCACAAAAATTCTTCAATTGGGATCTCGTTTGAGTTCCCTTTTCAATGTCACTTATTATCAATTCTAAAGGATGAGAATTTAGGTGTTTCCAAGGCTTTGGATCAAATCTTCTAGTTGCTTCTTGAGTTTCTTGCGATGGTTGATTCACTTGATCTTCTCCTGGATCAGGAGTTCCTTGATCCTCCTGAGTTCCTCCTGTTCCTTGTTCCTCAAGGGGATCAGGCACAGGGTTATCAGGATCAGGAACTTGCTTCTTCTCTTTTCCTACAGGAGTTAGTTCCTCATCTTTTTGATTAAACTCATCAGGACGAGTCAATCCAATTTCAAAGTTATCATTGTGACTCTGTTCCTGCAGGGAGTTAGTCTCATCAAAAATAACATGGACACTTTCCTCAACACACATTGTTCGCTTATTGTAGACACGATACGCCTTACTACTTAAGGCATATCCGAGAAAAATAGCCTCGTCACTTCTAGCATCACATTTTCCTAAGTTGTCCTTTCCATTGTTATGTACAAAACATCTACATCCGAGGAAACGAAAATAAGAAATATTGGGTTTTCTTCCTTTAAGTAGCTCATAAGGAGTCTTCATGGTGATTGGCCTTAGCATGACACGATTGATGATGTAGCATGCTGTGTTCACTGCTTCAGTCGAAAAGTTCTTCGGAAGACCGCTTGCAATTATCATCGTCCTTGCCATATCTTCAAGAGTCCGGTTCTTCCTTTCGACTACACCATTCTGTTGTGGTGTTCTTGGAGCTGAGAAATTATGATCTAAACCTTCATTGCTGCAAATTTCATCAAACTTGGAGTTTTCAAACTCCGTACCATGGTCAGATCTTAAATGCTTTAATTTAAAACCACTAGTTCTTTGAATCATTTTAGCAAAGGTTAGAAATTCATCAAACGTTTCATCCTTACTATGAAGAAAAATAACGCATGTGTATCTTGAAAAATCATCTACTATGACTAATACATATTTCTTACCGGATCGGCTTTGGATGCGTACAGGGCCACATAAGTCCATGTGAAGAAGTTCTAATGGATTTTGTGTGCTTACCATTTTCTTGGATTTGAATGAGGATCTCACTTGCTTGCCTTTGACACATGAATCACAAACATCATGGTTTAGTGACTTAATAGTTGGTAGACCAACCACCACGTCCTTCCCACTTAGTTTATGCAGTAGGGACAGGCTTGCATGACCACATCTTTTGTGCCACAGAAAAGGATCAGCTTCGATTACACTTAAGCATGTGAGATTATTCCTAGGAACAAGGTTCAGGTCAACCATATAGGTGTTCCCTTTCCTCGTTCCCTCAAGGATCTTGGTTCCTGTACTTTCATTGCTGACTACACAAGACTCATTAGTAAACTTCATTGTATTTCCCTTATCACAAAACTGAGATATACTAAGTAAACTATGTTTTAAACCCTCGACCAAAAATACATTATCTATGGAATGTGACTGAGATTTACCAATCTTACCAACTGCTACAATATTTCCTGTAAGATTGTCTCCAAAGGTCACAGTTCCTCCATTGAAGACTGAAAGTGAGAGAAATTTTGATCTGTCTCCTGTCATGTGCTTAGAACAACCGCTATCGAGGTACCACAAGTTGTTCCCCCTTACTTCAGCCTGTACCATAGCAAACTAGTTAGTTGCAGGAACCCAGTCTAACTTGGGTTCCATTGTTGGACTTGAGCCTTTCTTAATTTTCCAAACCTGTTTCACTAGGTACGTGTTCCTCTCAATACGTTCTTCTCTGGTAGAACAGTCAGATACAATGTGACCATTGTTCTCGCAGTAAGAACATATTTTACTACTTGGCAGATCAACATATTTTTTCTTTTTGTTCTTCTTTTTATGATTGAAACCTAGACCATCTTTTCCTTTGTTTTGATACTTTTGTATCCATGAGACTGGGTCAGGAAGCTTGTTCCTTGAGGGCTCCAGTTTCTTCTTTAATACTAGATTTTCTTGAAAGATATTATCAAAATCGTTTTTCAAATTTTCAGCAATATTTCTGGTATTAGATGAAGAGACTGTTCCTTCAGGAACAAACAGTTTCAATTCTGCCAGTTCCAAATTCAAAAGATAATTTTCATTTTTGACCTTTTCAAAAGCATCTTGATAAGTTCTACTCTTGTCAAAAAGTTCAAAGAATCTTTTTTCAGTGTCACTTTTTAGTGAGTTAAGCCAATTTGAATGATTCTTAGTGATTTTCAAGGCATTATTTAATTGATCTCTTTTTGCACATACATCCTTGTAATCATCTAAGATTTCTAGCAAAAGTTTTATTAATTGACTTTTATTCAGTTCTGTAAGTTCTTCTTTAATGGCATTAAAACATACCTTGGGGTTTGATGATTCCACTTTTTCTTCAATATTTGCCATGAGACATAGATGGGCAGTTTCTTCCTCAGTTTGTTCCTGCTCCTCCTCTGAGTCAGACTCTCCCCATGCTGCTACCATGGCTCTCTTCATATCATTTCTCGAAAATGATCTTTGTTGTTCCTTGCCCTTCTCTTTGTATCTTCCTTTAGCTTTCTCGTTTTCCCATTGAGGACATTCCTTGATGAAATGATCAAGGCCTCCACACTTGTGACAACTTAGCTTTGTTGGTTTCTTGGTAACCTTTCCTTTGTAGATCTTGTTAAAGAACTTCTTGAATCTTCTAACGATCATTGCAGCTTCTTCATCATCAGTTTCTGAGTCTTCTTGTTCCTCAGTCCTGAGGGTCAGAGCCTTAGGTTTTGATGATTCATTTTCATGAGTTTCGAGATGTAACTCATGGGTCATCAAGGAACCAGCAAGTTGTTCAATGTTGAACGTTGTGAAGTCCTTGGTTTCCAACAGTGCTGTTATCTTGGCCATCCATTTTTCATCTTGTGGTAGACTCCTTAGAACCTTCCGGTCCTGTTCCTCTGGGGAGATTATTTTTCCCAGAGATTCAAGTTCGTTTATAATGTTTGAGAAGCGAGTGAGCATATCTTGAATAGGCTCCTTTTGTTTCACGTGAAATAATTCATACTTATGCATGAGCATGTCGATCTTTGATCGTTTCACTTCGCTTGTTCCTTCATGAGTAATTTGAAGGAGTTCCCACATTTGCTTTGCAGTCTTGCATCCCATGACTCGATTGTGTTCATGGGGACCAAGAACGCAATGGAGTAGCTTCTTGGCCATGTTGTTCATCTCCATTTTGTCGAAGTCCTCTTTGTCAAATTCGGCAAGGGGTTTAGGAACCAGCTCCCCTTTCTCGCTCTTCTTTGTGACTTCAAAGTCACCGATTTCAATTACCTTCCACACTTGGTAATTTTCAGCTTTAATAAATATTTCCATACGGTTCTTCCAGTATGGATAATGTTTGCCATTGAACATGGGTGGGCGTTGAGTTGAATACCCTTCATCAAGCTTTTCTCCCGTTGTGTTCATTTTTCCAGGTACAATCTCCTCAGTGTTAGCTGATTCTGGAGGTACTAGGCTCTGATACCAATTGTTATTCTAGTATGAACACTAGACCAACTACAAGAGGAGGGGTGAATTGTAGTTGAGGAGAAATTTTCAATTTGTAATGCGGAGTTAAAACAAACTTGAAATTAGAAAGAGACAAGCACACGAGATTTTTTACAAGGAAAACTTCCTAGGCCCAATAGGAAGAAAAACCTTGACCACGAGGGATTTTGACTCAAACACTCTTTAATATACTAGGCCAAAAGACTCTCTTTTGTACAACCTAATACTAGACCTTCTCTGTTCCTCTAGGAACTTGTCCCCCAGTCACCCAGTTCCCCCTGAACTGATGACACTCATTGTTAACTTCACTCGAAGTCTTCTCTCTTTTCTCTTTCTCACTTTCTCTTGAGTACAAGGATATTCTCTTAATTTTCTCTCACCCACACACTAAGGATATTACAATTATGAGTGTTGAATAAAGAGGAAATTACAAGAAAAACTTTCTAAGTAATGATTGACTTTTTTCGCTTGAAAGTTCTGTTGTTTTTCTTCGAATAATTTCTTCTTATATAGCTGCTGCAGTTCTTTCTTCATCTGGACACGTTGTGCTCCATGTTCTCCTCAAATGGCGCAAGTAGGGTAATGGAGATTATGGCCTAATCTTCGCTGCACTTCCTCCACTCTTTTTGCAACGGAAATAAACTCCTTCCACTATCCGTTAGGGGGAGTATCTCCAGCGAGTTAGTTGGGTTTGTTGGAGAACTTCAAGGAATCAGTTCCACATTGTATGCCACGCCAACTATAACTGATTTTTACGCACAAACAACAACAGCAAAAATATCTACTAACTTAAAGAATCTTTATGCAAAGATTCTAAGTTACTAGAATATTAAACATACCATATTATAAAAATTCAAAGTGCATAAAATAAATATCTTGACTTAGATTAAGTAACTAATCTTTCTCCACAAGATATAGATGCAAAATTAAACATTACATTATTTTTGGTATTTTATATTTTCGCAAAATAAAAACTATATAGTAAAACTAACCTAAGAATTTGGCATCATCAAAACATCAAATACAACAAGAAGTCCGTCATCAGGCATCTGGTTCTAGTACAGAAAATCAGACATCTGGATTAGTTGTTACTGGGGGTAAGGGACAGGGAAAATCTGGTAAAAAGAAATTGAACCATAAAAATTCGAATTCTAAGGGTCCTAAACCTAATGATGTCTGTAATTACTGTAAAGAAAAGGGGCATTGGAAAAATGAATGTCTTAAGAAAAAGAAGCAGCAAGACAAGAATGATGGTTCTCGTTGCTCCGGCGTAAACCGATGGTAATTTCCGAGGGAAGATCTGGCCCTAGTTGTTAATAACCAGTCACATTATAGGGATATGTGGGTTCTTGATTCAGGGGTATCGTATCATATTAGACCCTGCAGGGAGTGGTTTTCAACTTATGAGCTGATAGATGGGGGCAGTGTTTCTATGGCTAACAGTGCTACCTGCAAAGTAGTTGGAATAGGCTCCATCAGATTGAGGACTCATGATGGTACATTTTGTACCTTGAACGAAGTTAGGCATGTTCCACTGATGACAAAGAATCTAATATCTTTGAGTCTTCTTGACAGTAGAGGTTTCAGTTTTCAAGGTGAAGGTGGAGTTATGAATGTCTACAAGGGTTCAGAGGTAGTTCTGAAAGGTATTAAAAAGGGTACCTTGTATTTTCTTCAAGTATCTACTGTGACAGGTTCTGCTGTTGTTGCATCATCTGAGGTTCCCAAGGAGGATATGACCAAGTTGTGGCATAGGATACTTGGACATATGGGTGAAAGGGGGATGCAAATTCTGTGAAAAAAGGATCTTTTGTGTGGGCACAAGGTGCAGGACCTTGAGTTCTGTGACCATTGTGTGTTTGGGAAGCTTCACCGCAGCAAGTTTCCAAAGGTTGTGCATACTACAAAGGGCACACTTGATTATATTCACTCTGATTGTTGGGGTCCTTCCCGAGTTGAGTCTATTGGAGGTCACAGGTACTTTGTGTCGATGATCGATGATTATTCAAGGATGACTTGGGTAATTATGATGAAGCATAAAAGTGAGGCTTTCATGATCTTCAAGCAGTGGAAGGCTTTGGTGGAAAATCAAGCTGGAAGGAAGATCAAAAGGCTGCGAACTGATAGTGGTCTGGAATTCTATTGGTCTGAGTTTAATGAGTTCTGCAAGAATGAAGGGATTGCACGCCATCACATTGTCAGGAATACTCCACAATAGATGGGGGTAGTAGAACGCATGAATCAAACACTGTTGGAGAGAGCGAGGTGCATGCTCTCTAATGCTGGGTTACCTAGAAGATTTTGGGCAGAAGTTGTAAGTACAGCTTGCTATCTGATCAACCGTGGACCTCACACTGGTATTGATTGTAAAACACCTTATGAGGTGTAGTCTGTTAAGCTGCAGATTATTCTTTATTGAGAGTTTTTGGTTCTACTGTTTATTATCATGTAAGTGAGGGTAAATTAGAACCTAGAGCTAAGAAGGGTGTATTTGTGGGTTTTGGGAGTGGAGCTAAGCGCTATAGAATCTGGTCACCTTCTGAGAGTCGAGTTATACTTAGTAGAAGTGTAATATTTGATGAAAAATCTATGCTTAACCCCACTGTGAAGTCCATGGGGGTGTCTGTCGGTAGTAATGTTGATAAACAGGTGGAGCTGCAAGTCACTCATGATGAGAGTGAATCACAGCACCAAGGTAGAGAAGATCAACATGATGCTACTGAATCTGAGTCTTCTACTCATCAATCTGCCTCATCTGAAGCACATCGAACGAGCATAGCACTTGATAGAGCTAGAAGAGTTGGTGTGGGACCTCCTAGGAGGTATGGTTTTGAGGAAATGGTTACTTATGCACTGCAGGTTGCTGAGGAGGTAGAGGTAGATACTCATGAACCATCCACCTACAAAGAAGCTGTCTCAGGTAGTGAGTCTGCTCAATGGCTCGCTACTATGGGAGATGAAATGGAGTCTCTGGATAAGAATCAGACTTGGGAGCTAGTCAAGCGTCCTAAGGAGAGGAAAATTGTCACCTGCAAATGGGTTTTCAAGAAGAAGGAAGGGACCTCACCTTCTGAAGGGTCAAGTATAAAGCTCGGGTTGTTGCAAGAGGGTTCACTCAAAGGGAAGGTGTTGACTATAATGAGATTTTCTCACCAGTGGTTAGACACACTTCCATCAGGGTGCTACTATCAATAGTTGCACATCAGGATCTTGAACTTGAGCAACTAGATGTGAAAACAGCTTTCCTACATGGGGAGTTAGAAGAAGAGATTTATATGACTCAGCCAGATGGGTTGCAAGTTCCTGATAAAGAAGACTATGTTTGCATACTGAAGAAGTCCTTTGATAAGTTCGTTTCTAACGCACTTTATGAGCTCCTTTTGGTTTGGTTTGATCCTCTTTATTCCCTTTTCTTCCCTCTTTCCTCCTCATTTCTCTCTCTATTTCTTTCACTTGATCATTGTTGATCATTATGACATTTCGCCAGATTTTCGGTCAATTTTGACTGGATTTCTAGTACATTTGCTTTTACCGTGTTTTCCCGTGCTTTGATTGCAGGTATGATCTTTTCTAAGGTCAAGAGTTGGGAGGTACGGTAATAGACGGGAGTTTCGAGGAGTTTGCACGCGCGAAAATGGAAGAAAGGAAGCATGAGCTAAGACCCATGGTGTGCTTGCACTCCCTTAGCAGTGCCCGCACACACTGGTGCGCCCGCACCGACCCACAGATTAAGCATCCTTAATGTCAGTCAGCTAGGTGCGCCCGCACCAGCTCTGAGGTGCGCCCGCACCATTCCTGCAAAGATTGGCCGCCTAAATCAGTAGCCTTGGTGCGCCCGCACCACCTTTTTCCGCTAGAAATTTGTAATGCTCGTGGCTATTAAAAACAATAGATGTTATTATTTTCGACTTATGCTTATTTTAGAGTTTAGAGAAGAATATTAGGGCTTACTTTAGAGAGAAAAACACTTGGTTTTTTATCAAGATTTGAGATTCGTATATTATAGTTTGTGATTTCTACAACATTGAAGGTACTTTTATTCGATTTAATTTCAAAGTTTCAGTTTTTATTCTCTCTTTTCATTGTTATTATTTGTTCTTCCATTTTATTAGATTTCCTTTATTATAGTTTCATAGTTGTTGCTTTCTTTTTTTTGGTAAAAATGTAAGAAGTATTATTACCAAATTGCATTACAGCACCATCCCAAATACAACCAACAGAAGAAACTAAACCACACCTACACAAAATATAAAAACAACATACTCACAACAACTAACTGGTCATTAAAACATTAAACCAGTCCCTATCAACCTGACTCCAATTTCCAATCAACTTACTTCTAATTCGAAGACAAACTTCAACTTTATTACTTTTAATGACAATATCAGGGCTTGTAACAGCTGAATCCCAGTAAGCCTTGTTTCTTGTTTTCTAAATGTAGTAAATCAATGCTGCCAAACTAGCATAGCAAGTTTGCTGAAGCTTCTTACTTTTGTATCTTCTACCCCATTTCTTCCAGCTCACATACAAATTTTCAGGGCCTCTATAACTAATATTAAGCCATCGCATGACACTCTGACAGATCTGCTGACTGTAAACACATTTAAAGAAAAAGTGGTTACAAGTTTCCATCTCTTGTCCACACAGCACACAAGACAAATCAGTGCATAATCCTGCCTTTCCAAGCATGTCTCTTGTTCAAAGTTTCCCAAGAACAGTCAACCATGCTATGAAAGCATGCTTTGGCAAGTTTGCATTATTCCACACCCAGTGATGCCAATTAACTTTTTCAGATTGTCTATTAAGCCAATTATACCCCTCCTTGATGCAATATTTCTTACTTCCATCCAGCCATTGATTGTTTTGATACGCTGTTTTCAGCTTGTCTCTAACATTACATATAGCTTTCCACACTCCACTAGCATCTTTGGCAGGTTCATAGACCCACCAGTCATCTTCTTAATGTACACACTGTGTACCCATCTAATCCAAAGGATGTCTTCTTTTTGAGAAATCTGCCAGACATACTTCCCAAGGGCAGCAACATCCCACTGAAAAATGTATCTCACTCCAAGACCACCAAACTTCTTGTGTTTACATACCCATTCCCAAGCAACAGGGGGAGATTTGTGAAGAAAAGTCTTTCCCTCCCATAAGAAGGCTCTACAGATCTGCACTATCTTCTTCAGAACACATTTAGGCATGAGAAAAACTTGTGACCAGTAAGAATGAATACCCATCAATACTGCATTCACCTGAACAGTCCTAGCAGCATATGAAAGATGCCTAGAAGTCCAACAGAGAATTCTTCTAGTGATTTTATCCACCAACATATCACAATCTGAAATAGATATCATCTAGAAGTGATTGGCACCCCAAGGTATCTAAAAGAGAACTCACCCGCTGAAAACCCAGTTACTTGAACAATCCTTTGCTTAATTTCATCCTTGACATTTCCAAAATAAATGATTATTTTATCATTGTTTGCAGACAGACCAGAAACTTCTGAGAAAGCTTTCAGGGCTCTGACCATAAGAACAACAGAATTCACTTCACCTTTACAAAAAAGCATTAAATCATCTGCAAAAATTCGATGATTAAGCTTTAGGTGCTTGCCTCTACAATGATAGCTGAAGTCTTCTCTCTTACTCATAATTGACAGAATCCTTGAGAAATATTCCATAGCAATCACAAACAGTAGGGGGGGAAATGGGATCCCCCTGCCTAAGACCTTTCTTCCCCTGGAAAAAACCATACAAACCTCCATTGAAGCTTAAAGAATATGAGGGGGAAGAAATGCACACCATGACCCAATTTATGAACTGAGCTGGAAACTTCATTGCCACCAAGAGTTCCTTAATAAAAATCCAACTTAAGGAATCATATGCTTTCCTTAAGTCAATTTTCATTGTGCATCTAGGAGGGGAACTCTTCCTTTTGTAATGCTTCAAAAGATCTTGACAGATGAGAATGTTATGCATGATCTGTCTATTAGAAACAAAAGCACTTTGGACTTGGTTAATGATGCTTGGAAGAACCATCTTTAACCTTGAGCAAAGCAGTTTAGAAATTATTTTATATATCACATTACAACAGGCAATGGGCCTGAATTGTGTGACACTTTCAGGCTGTTCAACTTTTAGCACCAGACATAAAGTAGTAGCATTAATCTGTTTTAACAACTTCCCTGTCTGGAAAAAATTCAGCACTACATCAATTATATCACCTCCAATATACCCCCAGGCTTTCTTAAAGAATGCACTAGAGTAACCATCTGGCCCAACTGACTTATTTTCATCTATATCAAACAAAGCAGTTTTTACATCTTCCCCTGTGAACATAGCACACAAATCTCTCTGCTGACTTTCAGATACCAGAAGACCTTCAGCCACCACCCTCTTGCTAACATGAGCTTGTGTATTATAATCAGTGCCCAGAAGATCTGTATAAAATTCCATGAAAGCAGCCTCAATCCCCTGAGCATTTTCTTGCCAGACACCAGCAAGATTTTTTATTCTGTAAACATGATTCTGGGTCCTCCTCTTCTTTAAGCAAGCATGGAAATATGCTGAATTTTCATCTCCTCCCTTTATCCAATCTTGCTTAACCTTTTGCTTCAAAAAAGACATTCTAGCCTTATTTAATCTAGTATACTCTTCTTTAGCATCAGACTCCTGAGTATGCAAAGTTGCATCCATAGGATTTAAGTAAATCTGGTGCTGAATTACCACTAGTCTAGTCAAAGCTAAGCTAGCCTCATTCTCAACATCTGAAAATTGATTCTTGTTTAACCTCCTTAAGTCCACTTTCAAAGCTTTCAATTTATTAACAAGTCTAAACATAGGAACACCAACCACATTGCATTGCCAAGCCTGTTGTACAATCACATCAAAATCTGCAGAGAGTGTCCACATATTGCATAACTTGAAAAGTATATTCTGCCTCACCACATCTTGATCAGTCTTGATTAAACATGGACAATGATCTGAAATTCCTTCTGGCAAAAATACAGCACTGCAATCATAGAACATTTCCAACCAATTCTCATTACTGAAAACCCGATCAATTTTAGAGAAAACCCTGTTGTCCCCCTCCTGTTTATTTGACCAAGTGAATCTTGGCCCATTAGTCCCCATTTCCTGAAGATAACTATCTCTCAAACATTGCCTAAACTCTGCCACCTCTTCCAAAGTAACAGCTGAGCCTATTCTTTCACCAATGTGAAGAACATTATTAAAGTCTCCTAGCACCACCCAAGCACCATTGATATTGCCACTAATATCTTGTATCTCCTTCCACAAGCTCTTCCTTTCATCTGCATCATTTGAACCATAGACTACTGTAAGAGCAAAACTCTTTCTAGTAGGCCTATGCTCCACAGTACAGTGAATATGTTGCATAGAAGAACCGCAAATATTCACAGAAAAAACATTAGCCAACTAGATAAGCCAGATCCTCCCACCATGGTGATGAGAGTAATTAGTAACAACAGACCATCCATTACAAATTTTAGGGAAAACCTTTTGAAAATTTACAGGTTTCACCCTTGTCTCTAGGAGTCCAAATAGTCCAATATTGTAATGATTCAAAAACCATTTAATATCTCCATGTTTTTGTGGACTATTCAGACCCCTAACATTCCAGAAGCCAAACTTATCCATTGGGAGGAATGACCTCCTCCCCACCTCCATCTGTGTTGATTATTGGAAGTGCAGCTTCCATGTTTACCTGAGTATGAGCCTGTTCCAACCCTGCTGAATCATGGTTAGCATCCACCTCAGTCTCCTGTTCAAACCTAGTACCAACACCCTCTGTAACAGCAGGGATTTGTACTGTATCAACCTGGGTCGCTTTTTTCCTTTGGTACCCACACCTGTTTTGGCTTTATCTTTTTAAGTGCCAATTCATATTTCTTCTGTCTGCATTCTTCTTGTGTATGCCCTATCCCTCCATAATCTCCACATATTATAGGTTTACATTCAAATATAACCTGTTGTTTTATAAGAACACCATTCTCATTCACAAATGAGATTTCCTCAGGGAAATCCTGGTCAATGGAAACCTCAACTAGAACTAGAGCATATTCAATGATATCCTTTTGAGCAGTAGCTCTATCAGTTCTAATTGATTTTCCAATTAAACTCACAATCTTATTTAGTGTTCCCTTCCCCCAGTACTTCAAAGGCAAACAAGGTAGCTTCACCCAAGTCGGAACAATTTTGACCTCCTCAGCATGTAAATCAAGATCAGTTGCCTAGCTTTTCATTATCACAGGTTTCCATCAAACATTAAAGGACCAGCATCCATTGCCTTTTGTTTGCCATCCTTACTTCTAAATCTAACCACAAAAATACCTCTAGCACCCATTGCAATTTTATCTATTCTAAATTTCCCCAACATACGCCTAATAAAGCCATTAATAATCCGAAATAGAGGTTTAATTCCAAGCACATAGCACACCATAGCTGATTCCCAGTATTCTACTTCTTCTTTGATATCATCAGTAGTAATAGTCAAAACATTATCCGTATCACTACTATTTCCCCCATTAACAGCATCAGAAATATCAAGACCTTCCTCACGAATACTTGCAAATAAGTTCTGTTTCCAGGTTTAAGGATTACCTGTATTACTCGCCAGCTACTGCATCGGATGAGGGGATGGATTCGCCTTATTCAACATGGATTGCCTCAATGGAGTTCTATTGATGTAATCCAGTTCGTAACTTGACTTCTTGCTGCTTCAAACTTAGCACGGTCCATATTAGAAGCATTCAAATCAGCTGATGCCACAGAAACTTCATCCAATTCCTCCTCCTCCGAGGACCAACTCAACGCTGCAACACCTTGGATTTTGTTCACATTTTTTTGTTTTTTCGCATTAATTGTTTGAGGTTTTTTCGCTGCCTGAACCGGAACTTTTGCCTTCTGTCCACCATTCCCCTTCTTATGCCCTTTTGCCATATCTCCAAATTGCTCTGAGGACACAATCAATGGAACAGTGAAATTTTTTTTAAAATCGTAGAGAGAAGGAAGAGAGTCTCTCTCTAGACATTCTCTTAGTCATAGTTGTTGCTTTCATTAGATTAATTATCTCTTAATCATGTTTAGCCCTAGATTAGTTATAGATTTCATGTTTTATTGCTTAGAATCCATGATTAGTGAGTAGTTCCCTATCTAGGGTTAGGGTGAAAGTATGGATTAGGGTTTAAATGTATTGTTAATGTGATTGTGATGATTTAAAGACGTTTATGCATTGATCTTGGTGTTTTGAGGCCTTAGGATAGATATTGATCACATTTGTGCTTTGGTATTTTGACTTCAAATGTTCTTAATTAAATTATGAATTCTTTTATCATCCCCATGAATCAACTTAATTTCTAGGCCAAGATATTGGGTAGAAATTAAGGGGATCCTATATTAGGGGTTTTCCAAATTCATTGGATCTCTTAATCAATTGACTAAAGACCATTCGAGAGAGGATTTAGTTGATTGATTAAGCGATCATTCTCGAGGACCATTCGAGAGAGGACTCGAGTATTTTAGAGGAAAACTAAACCTTGTGTAATCGTTGCCTTTGAATCACAATTGCATTAATAATCGTTGTCCACTTTGATCCATACTAGTAACCTTAACTCTAGTGTCTTCCTTATTCATATTTTCATCTCATGTTATTTGCTAGTTCTTTGATATTAGTTAGTTTTAGTTCTTATAAAAATCACTTGAAACCCCCAAAACCCTTCAATTAGGTAATTTAGACTTAATATACTTTAATTAATCCCATTTTCCCTGTGGATCGACCCTTGACTTGCCTTTACTACGTTCTTGGTAATTGCTCGTTAGGTTTTATAAATATTGTTTGAAAAGCGATTTTTGGTGCCTTAACGACACAATAAAAACCTCTTATCAAAATGCCGCCGTTGCCGGGGAACTTGTGCTATTAATTGAAGTTTATTTTAGTTTAGCTTTGCTTAGTTGATTTTTCTTTTATTTTCTTTTTTACTGTGATTGTTATTTGTTAATCCTCTACTTAGCTTTGCTGTGTTACATGATAAGAAGAGCTCACGGTTCACCCACCTTTCCTCTAGATCCAAAAATTGACCGTACCTTGCGAAAGCTTCGGAAAAATTTGGAAGATTTGTCTTTGGGTTCCGAACCATCTTCACCAGCCTCAAGTACAACAAGTGAAGTTAAAACAGAAATGGGTGAAGCAAATCCACAACTCTTTAGGGATTTCGGAAATCCGGGTTCCTATGTTCTTCAAGGTGGTATTCGACTCCCCACCACTACTACAAATTTCAGCATTCATCCTCAGTACACTCGGATGGTGAAGGCAGAACAATTTTGTGGGGGGTCGAATGAAGATCCTCTTGACCATCTTGACAGGTTTCTTGAGATCTGTGCCATGATAACCACAAATGACGTCTCTCCAGACTACATCAAGATGCATTTGTTCCGGTCTTCTCTTACCGGAAAAGCAAAATCATGGCTCAAGAACTTACCTGCTAATTCCCTCACTACATGGGAGGAAGTCACAATGGCCTTTCTGAAGAAATACTTCCCAGAGTGGAAGACAGCAGACATAACGAGGAAGATCTCCTCATTTGAGCTAGAGAACGATGACACACTTGCGGAAGCTTGGGAACGGTTCAAGGAGATGATTCGTTCTTGCCCTCACCATGAGTTCACCGAGAATCTGCTCATGCGATTCTTCTATGATGGCCTTCATCCTATATCACGTGCCAACCTTGATGCTGGAGCGGGAGGTCAACTTTCTAAGATCCCGCAAGATCAACTTGAGTCCACTATTGAGGAAGTAATTAAGAACTATTCATGGGGTGGACGACGAAGAGGTGCTCAACCTAAAAAGAGTGGGAAGTTTGAATTAGATCCCATGGATCAAATTCAAGCTAAGATGGATCAACTTGACAAGAAGCTCTCCAAGATCAACCTCGCATCATCTAATCCATCACAATTAAATTCTTTTTCTTGTGATATTTGTGGAGGTACTAATCATGATACATCTTATTGTGGAGGTACAAATTCGGAGCATGTGGCGGCAATAAACTCTAGAGGAGATGGTTACCAAGGAAACCAATGGTATAGAAGCAATCAACAAGGAGGTTGGAAACAACCCCAACAAAACTACAATCAAGGCTTCAACCAACCTCAACAAGGATGGAATCAACCTCAATAAGGGTACAACAAAGCTCAACACCAAGGGTATGTGCAAGGGTATAACCCAAACTATAATCAAGGTGGTTCATCCTCACAAAGGTCTCATGTCTACCAAGCTCCACATCAAAGAGTCAATACCCAAAAACCTCCCTCTAACCCTCCGTTCCCCAAACAAAATCCCGAACCCACTCCATCTCCCGATCCCACCTCTCTCCAAATTCTCCAACAACTTCAATCCATGAACCAAATTCTCCAAAACCATGAGCAAAGGTTTCAAGAGTTACAAGCCCATAATAAAATGCTTGAAACCCAAATCGCCCAAGTAGTCGAGAAAAACCCCTCTACCCCCACAAATCAACTTCCGGGCCAACTCATTCCTAACCCCAACCTCCACCAAGCCAAAGCCATCCATTTGAGGTCGGGAACAAGTTATGAGGGTCCTAAGATGCCTACTGAGGACGTAGAGAAGGAAGAAGAAGATGAGGTCGTTGAGAAAGAAGTTGAGGTTGAAGAGGGTGATAAAGGAGAGAATGTGGAAAGAGATGGGCCACAAGTCTAAGTCTGTCATAAAGCTCCAATGCCATCTTCTCCACCAACAAAGACTTCTGTGCATCCGGTTCCCTATCCTCAACGGTTAGTGGAGAGAAAATTGAGTGACAAGTTCACCAAATTCCTCAATGTGATGAAGAGCCTTCAAATCAACATTCCATTCCTTGAGGCTATGTCTCAATTTTTTTTATTTTTAATAAAAATAATTTTTTACCATTTCGTCCGCATTCTTCTGCACCTGGCAGGAAGTTTGGTGCGCCCACACCTCTTAGAGGTGCTCCCGCACCAAACCCCGACAACACTAAACACGTTTTTTAAATTTTTTTCGGCACTCACTCTCTCTCATATTTTCGAACACTCTCTCTCCCTCACTCACTTTCTCTCACTTCAACCTCTCTAGATCCGGAGACCACCACTGTTCTCCGGTGACCTCCGACCGTCCTCTCACCGGAGAATTTATATTCTTCCTCTCTACAACACTCAAGTACATCAAATTTGGGGTTTTTACAAGATTTGGATTTCTAGGGTTTTAAAATTGGGGATTTTCATCTCCAAGTTGGTAACCTCCTTCCAACCTCTTGTTTTTCATTGATAATCTTGTTATTTGGACTACAAGTTTGTTTTCTTTTTGATTGCATGCTTGTTTTTCTTCTAGCTTTGGTTTGTTCATGAATTTTGCCCAAATTTGTGATTGGTGTTGTGATGAACTAGTTTAATTGTTTGTTCTTTGTGGAAATTTCATAGTCTATGAGATTTTTGTGAACTAAATTGAACTATTTGAAGTGATTTATTAAGCAAGTATTGATAAACATGTTGTTGGATTGTTGATTGTGTGAGTTGGAGAATTTTGTGATTTTGATTGAGTTTTCGGATTAGAATCAAGTTCTTGCCTGTTAGCAACTTCGTTGTTATTGATTGTGGGGTTTATGTGCTGGTAGTTTTTTTTTCTTTTTAGGTCTTTTGTGTGTTATTAGTGTGGTGATTTGTTTGACCAAAGGTTTTGAAGAGTCCCATTGATACGACCACGCCCTTTGTTTTTCCCCGTTTGAAAGAAAATATTTCTCACATTGTTTTTAAAACAACACCATGGGGAAAAAAAAAAGTGGCGAAGGATCATCCTCCCGGGCTAAGAGAGCTAAAACAGGGTCCTCCTCGCAGGGACCCTCTTCTAGCTCTAATCCCTCTCCTATCTACCCTCTCAAATTCTCAAATGCTGCACACCGTCAGATTTTTGCTCAGCTTTCGAACCAAACTCTGTGACCCACGAAGTTCTATGACTCTGGTACCTGCAAGCACCTTAAAATCGACACGATAGTAAGGGACATGGCAGGAAATCTAGGGTTGTCGAACTTCCTTCAAGTTCGGAAACCTACTTATGACCAACTAACTCTTGAGTTCTTGAGTTCGTTGAACATAAGTAGGGATCAAGAATTCGGTGCTCTGACTATCCAAGCTCGTCTATTTAATCAAGTCAGAACACTGTCTTTTGACGAGGTCTGTGACGCATTTGGGACGGACTCTACTGCCCCATGTGATGCCCCCTCTTTAATAATTTGGGAGGGATACAATGAACAAGAGTGGTGGGCCAAGATCACTGATGGCACCACTCAATTTCGAATGAACTCGTCCAAGGCTTCTGAGATTATCCATCCTGCTCTCCGCTACTTCCATAAGATGTTGGTTTATACCTTCTTTCCTAAGCAAGAAGTCGGGCAATTTAGAAAGGAAGAACTACTGGTTTTGTGGTTGGCCATTGATGGGGCCTACCATGAAGCCCGAATCAACTTTGCAGCTATCTTCTTTAATCGATTGCAAGAGATTAGGGGGGTACTACGCTAGCTGGGGAGATCATTTGTGGTGGAATGATCACCCGGCTAGCGTCTTACCTCTCGTTCGACGATGACCAGGCCCGCTTAGAAGAAAGCGTGCGAACTGTTGGTCAGTCCAACTTATTGGATGGTGCGGCCCTTTAGCAAATGAAATTTCTGCGTGGTATTATGAATACCAGTTGCATTTGGCTAGTGGGAGGGAGACCCTACTGTTATAAGGACACTGAGTTCATTTGGAACCCCCGCCTAAATGTAACCGATGGCGGGTTCCCCCTTCCCCTATTGACCCAGATCATTGCGTTGATATGACCTACCTTCAGTCCACCACTGTGGAGAGGGAACCGAGGGTAGGCCAGGCCACCGCATTCCCGTGAGTGATGCGGCCGAGGCCTCTTTCTCCCAGTCCTTTGATATGGCCTCCGTCATGGCGGCCATAGCCCAGATGCAGGCCACTCAAGCGGCCAACCACCGTGCGGTCACTGCTACCCTTGATGGTATCCGCACCGACCTTGACCATGTGTCTCGAGTGGCTAGCGAACTCATCTCGCCAATGTCCACTCCGGACATGAGGCACCCTTCCCTAACCACCCCAACTACCCTCCTGCCTTTGACCCTCGTGACAGGCCATTTGAGGAGGTACCTTTCCGCCCCTTCCCCCACTACCCGGCTTACTATCCAGACGGGTATCCAGGTGCGTTTTTCCCTTCTAACCCCCCTCCCGATAAGGGCAATGATGGGAACTCTTAGGTGCTCTTTTTTACCCCTCTCCCCCTCCCACCTTTTGCAACTCCGAGCGCGGAGTTTCGCTTAAGCGTGGGGGCCCTCGCATGCATGCCTATGTTTTTGGGAGTTTGGGGTCCTAGGTGGTTATTTAGGTAGGGTTCTATTGGTTGTGGGTTCGACTTGGTGATTGGTTATTCTACTTGGTCTTTTTCCCCCGCCCCTGTTTCATCCAAATCACCCTTGTATAGCTTGTTTTTGGTAGTTTTTTTATTAGCTTATTTTTAGAAGTTTGTTTTTAGCTTAGTTTTGGTAGTTTGTTTTTGGTATTTTTGCATTGCATTGCATAAAAAAAAACACAAAAAAAAAACGCACAAAAAAAACATTTTGTTTTTCCTTTTTCTACATTTAGGGAGGCTTAGTTGCATGTATGATTTGTGGCTAAAAGTGTTCATAACTTGATTGGAAGACCTTCTTTGCATTTGATTGGAAGACCTTCTTTGCATTTGACTTGATGATTTTGGAAGCCTCGTTGTGACGTTAGGTGATCGTTGAGATCGGTGACTTTTGGTAGAGTCTCTTTGAAACTAGGCGAGTTGGTTGATTGGATTGCCTTGTCCCTTGTGCGGTGAACCCCGAAGGAGGGCCAAGAACCTCCTAAGACTCATTTACAACCCTCACCATTGATCTCCTAACTTGTGACTTGCATTTTAGCTCCCCAAGATTGCATAAGACCGAGCCAATAGAAGAATGATTTAGGGTGTTTCTTTTTGCTAGAAATAGGAGCTCAAAAGCCAAAAAGCTTTTATACCTGCATAATTGTCCGCTTCTCAACCCATTTAAGGCTTTCTATCCTATTTTTGCTTAACCCTCATAATAAGTCATGGCCAAACTTTCCCCAAAGTGGAGTACATGTCTAGTTTGTGTTGAGTTGAGTTGTTTTGATACCAAGTCTTTGGTTGAAAGTAAATTAATGTGCGTGTATAATTGCAAAAGTTGAGGAAAATTGTGAGAAAGGAAAAAAAAAAAAAAGAAAGAAAGAATGCTCTTAGTGCTTCATTTGGATTTCTATTGAAAAGAAAGAAAGAGAAAATTGTTGAGAAAAAAAATCAATGTTCCAAAAAGTAAAAATCAAAGATGTGTGAGATTTCGATTTGAGTTGGTGTTTGGACTAGCTTGGGGGAGTTTTTACCCCCTATTGTGTACTTCACTTTACCCTTTTTACACCACATTCCTAAATTGGTATCCATACCCTTTAAACTAGCCCCGTTACAACCTCAATAAAGTCCCTTTTGACTTCTAGATTGGACTTGGTCAATTAGTAGTGGCGGATGAGATTTTGTGCAAGTCATGATGAGGGTCATCAAAATGTGGTGGAGGCGAGCTATTATGGTTGAGCATCCTAGGGGGGAGTCAAACTCGGGACTTGGAAGTGGAGAAGAGTGAGAAATCACTCTTAGAAAGCCTATTTTCAAGGGGACCCGGTTAATCGGTGGATTAGATCCCTTAAGTCACTCTTGTGCTTCCTAATCATCTTCCCTCTTGTGTTTGGTTGGTCTCCAAAATCTTGTTATGAACTCATTTAGGTTGCATGTCATGTTTGTAGCTTTGCTTTTAGAGCATTTAGATTAGTTTGTTGCATGTTTTTTCTTTTTCCTCTTTTTCACCTCCTCTCTTTCTTCTTTCTGATTCTTGGTTTACTTGAGGACAAGCAAAATGCTAAGCTTGGGGGAGTTTGATAAGTGCATTTCTAACGCACTTTATGAGCTCTTTTTGGTTTGGTTTGATCCTCTTTATACCTTTTTCTTCCCTCTTTCCTCCTCATTTCTCTCTCTATTTCTTTCACTTGATCATTGTTGATCATTGTGACATTTCGCTAGATTTTCGGTCAATTTTGACTGGATTTCTAGTACATTTGCTTTCACCGTGTTTTCCCGTGCTTTGATTGCAGGTATGATCTTTTCTAAGGTCGAGAGTTGGGAGGTACTGTAATAGGCGGGAGTTTCGAGGAGTTTGCACGCGCGAAAATGGAAGAAATGAAGCATGAGCTGAGACCCATGGTGTGCCTGCACTCCCTTAGCAGTGCCCGCACACACTGGTGCGCCCGCACCTGGCATCGGTGCACCCGCACCGACCCATAGATTAAGCATCCTCAATGTCAGTCAGCTAGGTGCGCCCGCACCAGCTCTGAGGTGCGCCCGCACCAGCTCTGAGGTGCGCCCGCACCATTCCTGCGAAGATTGGCCACCTAAATCAGTAGCCTTGGTGCGCCCGCACCACCTTTTTCCGCCATAAATTTGTAATGCTCGTTGCTATTAAAAACAATAGATGTTATTATTTTCGACTTATGCTTATTTTAGAGTTTAGAGAAGAATATTAGGGCTTACTTTAGAGAGAAAAACACTTAGTTTTTTATCAAGATTTGAGATTCGTAGATTATAGTTTGTGATTTCTACAACATTGAAGGTACTTTTATTCGATTTAATTTTAAAGTTTCAGTTTTTATTCTCTCTTTTCATTATTATTATTTGTTCTTCCATTTTATTAGATCTCCTTTATTATAGTTTCATAGTTGTTGCTTTCATTAGATTAATTATCTCTTAATCATGTTTAGCCCTAGATTAGTTATAGATTTCATGTTTTATTGCTTAGAATCCATGATTAGCGAGTAGTTCCCTATCTAGGGTTAGGGTGAAAGTATGGATTAGGGTTTAAATGTATTGTTAATGTGATTGTGATGATTTAAAGATGTTTATGCATTGATCTTGGTGTTTTGAGGCCTTAGGATAGATATTGATCACATTTGTGCTTTGGTATTTTGATTTCAAATGTTCTTAATTGAATTATGAATTCTTTTATCATCCCCATGAATCAACTTAATTTCTAGGCCAAGATATTGGGTAGAAATTAAGGGATCCTATATTAGGGGTTTTCCAAATTCATTGGATCTCTTAATCAATTGACTAATGACCATTCGAGAGAGGATTTAGTTGATTGATTAAGTGATCATTCTCGAGGACCATTCGAGAGAGGACTCGAGTATTTTAGAGGAAAACTAAACCTTGCGTAATCGTTGCCTTTGAATCACAATTGCATTAATAATCGTTGTCCACTTTGATCCATACTAGTAACCTTAACTCTAGTGTCTTCCTTATTCATATTTTCATCTCATATTATTTGCTAGTTCTTTGATATTAATTAGTTTTAGTTCTTATAAAAATCACTTAAAACCCCCCAAAACCCTTCAATTAGGTAATTTAGACTTAATAGACTTTAATTTATCCCATTTTCCCTGTGGATCGACCCTTGACTTGCCTTTACTACGTTCTTGGTAATTGCTCATTAGGTTTTATAAATATTGTTTGAAAAGCGATTTTTGGTGCCTTAACGACACAATAAAAACCTCTTATCATCCTTGTATGGGCTAAAGCAGTCTCCTAGGCAGTGGTATAAAAGATTTGACAGCTATATGATTGAATTGGACTACAACAGGAGTCTATATGATTGTTGTGTGTATCACAACAAGTTCGATGATGAATCATGGATTTATTTGGTCCTGCGTGTAGATGATATGCTTATAGCTGCAAAGTCCAAGTATGATATTCAGAGGTTGAAGGGTCTTCTCAGTGCTGAGTTTGAGATGAAGGATTTAGGTGCTGCGAAAAAGATTTTGGGGATGGAGATTTATAGGGAATGAGATAAGAGGAAGCTTTTCTTGTCATAGAAAGGCTACATTCAGAAGATTTTGTCAAGGTTTGGCATGTCAACAGGTAAGCCTATAGATACTCTAAGTGCCTCCAATAATAATTTGTCTGTTGCTTTTGCACCCAAGTCTGCTGAGGAGAAGGAGTACATGAGTCGGGTTCCCTATGCTAGTGCAGTAGGGAGTCTGATGAATGCTATGGTGTGCACTAGACCGGATCTTGCACATGCAGTCAGTGTTGTTAGTAGGTTCATGGGTGATCCTGGTAAGGAGCATTGGCAGGCAGTCAAGAGGATTTTTAGTTACCTTCGAGGTACGTCTGATGTTGGTCTCATTTATGGGAATGTTACTTAGTGCTTAGTTACTGGTTATTCTGATTCTGATTATGTTGGAGATGTAGACAGTAGAAGGTCTATGACTGGTTATGTATTTACTCTTGGTGGCTCTGTTGTTAGTTGGAAGGCAACTTTACAGGGTACAGTTACTTTGGCTACCGCTGAAGGAGAGTACATGGCATTGACAGCAGCTGCTAAAGAGGGAATATGGTTAAAGGGGCTAGTCAGTGATCTTGGTTTGCATCACGATCAGGCCATTGTGTATTGTGACAGTTTGAGTGCAATATGCTTAGCCAAGTATCAAGTCCATCATGAGAGGACTAAGCACATTAATGTGAGATATCATTTTCTGAGGAGTGAGAAGAGGGTTAAGGTGAAGAAAGTAGGTACTGCTGATAATCCTGCTGATATGTTCACCAAACCAGTTCCACAGAGTAAGTTTCAATATTGTTTGAACTTGCTCAATGTTCGTGATTGTTAATTACCCTTTGGGGCAAGTCTGGGGCCCTTAGGGGCCAATCTGGTGTCCTGAAGGGACAAATCTAGTCTAGTTGTCTTTCGGGGCAAATCTGGTTGCAGAGAGAATCAGTGCATTGTGTTCAGTGCGTCTGTTATCTGGTTATCTGGTTCTTTGTAAGAGGATTCAAGTCAAGGTGGAGATTTGTAAGAATATGCCTTGAATTGGTTAGAATCGGGCTATCTTCAATAGCGCGACTCGCGGTAATGGGTCTCAGCTCGCGCCCAAATGCCGAGAGCAGACTGCGACTCTCGGCCAGCACCGCAACTCGCGCCTGGCGTGGGGCTGGCGACACTCGTAGGCGATTCCGAATTTAAGTTAAGCCAAGTTAAATGCCTATTTAACCTAATTTCGTTGATTCGACGGGATTAGTTCATAACACATCTGTAATCTATTTTCCTCTAAGATCAATAAATCAGTTCTCTCTCTGTCCGTGGACGTAGCCAACAATCCGTTGGTGAACCACGTTAAATCTGTGCGTGATTTCTCTTTGTTTTGCATTCAATATTTGTTCTTTCTCACATCTGTCATAACACTTCTCGCGAGAGAAACGTTTACCCCTGCAAGATGAGGATGTTTGGTTGATGATGCTATTGAAGAAATATGGTGTTACCATTGCAAACTTTGATGGAGGTCTGCCTGATGCGGGCTCTGAAATATTAAGAAGCAACCGTGACCACAAGATTCACAACTGTAGTCTGTAACGTATATACAACAATAATTCTGCATGATAATAAAATAATTAATTAGTAATTTAAACAAAATAATACATTTATCTGCAATAATGAAGATTGTAGAAACCCTAGAGAACTATCAAACAACAAAGGACAACTAGCTAGTTCTTATTTGTACAAGCTGCCAATATGGCAAAAAGACATGGAGGACGATCCAAATTTGATCATGCCCACCCATCATGACATATTTGGTCATTAAATCATGAGTGCGCCTTAGGGGTAACATGTTACACCATAACTTATTGTGTAATATGCATAATGACATATACTTTAATAATGACATGAACCTCAACTCATTTTGTCATTTATTTCATGTCATATGAGTTCTTAATTTTTACAAAAAAAGCGGTAGTTTGTGGGTTGTTATGCCATAAATTATGGTGTAACAGTTACACCCAAGAATTTGGTTAAAGTGTATCATGATTCATGAGGTATGAAAACAAGGGATTGCACTCAAGATCAAAATATATGATCAGCTGTAGGATTCTATAAGTACTCTAAGCGGAATTTCATGAATCAAATTCATAAGCACTTAAAACAGGATCTCATGCATATACATTCAAGGATCACATAATAGTTAGGAATTTACCTTTGAAGCGTGAATTCCACAAAGCTTGAATAACCCGGATTAAGAACCTCAATTGTGATTCCTCTACTTGGTCCACCAACCCGGATCAACACTCCACCAATGCTAGTTGGAAGGAAGAAATTCTTCTTCTACTTTAATGGAGTTTTTGTGACTTTTGGAAAGAATATGAGAGAGAAGAATAATGAAAGATATCTAGTATATTTCCTTATTGCCTAACCAAATATATATAGATATAATTAGGTTAGGAGGAGAATCAATTCTCCTCTCTCTTCCTCTTGGCCGGCCACCCTAGGGCCCCTTATGGGCTCTAGGTTTCTTTTGTTGATCCAAGTATTTTGTGTGACCTAATAGGATCCATTATATTGGGCTTTGGGTTTATTATTTCCTAACCCAAAGTTCTATAGCATTCTCTAGCAAGACGTATAGACGACCCAATTTAATGAATTTATTATCTCCATAATATGATCCATGTTATATTTAGTAATTGCATTAGAGTCAAGGACACAATTCCTTCAATCTCCCACTTGTCCGAGACGAGTGTGCAATCTTCAAATTCCTTAAGTCTCTTAGTGTCCAATTTGATAGTATGATCATATTTCTATGTCATCCATACTAGTCTTCAAATTAATCCTTGAAATCCGAGTTCAAATTGACAAACAAATGATCATCATATAATCCATTTGAGCACGGCCATGCATTTTTCAACTTTCACTCTCCAAGGGGCCAAGACACCCATCCTATCTCATATAGGAGGACTTTTCAATCTTGTGGCAACCAAAACTCCCACTCAACTTTTAGCACAACCCGAACACTGCCTTTATAGTCCCCTTTTACGGCATGACGTTTGACAGTATCAAAGTTATACCAATCATTAGGCTAAGTAGTGTTCCACTCATGTCTTAGGAATCCACTAATATAATTACGAAGTTATAGAAACTTCTAAGTAGGTCTGTTCGACCATGTATCAACTATACATGTCCATATGATTGACTAAACATCTCCATGTTCCCATAGCCCATGAAACGGCGCTATCAATCAATCTTATATGCTAATCCTTTAATAAGTCATTTATGTCCAATTTAACGACTTAGATTAGGAACTATGATATTCTATGAATTCTCGTTCACTTATGGTGTTTCATTCATCAAATCACATATTTGACAAAACCATTGAATTCAAGATATATTTTGGACATTTTATTTAATACCAAACCAAAATTAAATAAGATAAAATTTTATTTCTCATAAACATAAAATAGCAAAACCATGTCTCTACATTGTAATAAGTTTCTCTAAACCTAGTACAATCTAAAGCCACTCTAACATTTGCTTTAAGTCTATAGCCCTAGCGTGACACTCATGCTTGGGTCGAGGTAGTGGTTTAGTGAGCGGATCGCCCACATTCTCATCCGTGTGAACTTTGCAGATCCTGACATCCTTCCTGTCAACAATCTCCCTAATGAGGTGATACTTCCTCATTACACGTTTGGATTTGTTATGTGATCTCGGTTCTTTTGCTTGCGCAATAGCACCATTGTTATCACAGAACAACTCAATCCCTTCCAGAGCACTAGGTATGATATCCAACTCGTCAAGAATTTCTTGATCCAAATCGCTTCTTTAGCCGCTTCAACCGCCGCTAAATATTCTCGATTCTCGTCGTAGAGTCACGCATCGTGCTTTGCTTTGAGCTCTTCCACTCATTGCTCCTCCATTTAGACAAAAGACGTACTCGACCGAGAGCGGTAATCATCTCGTCGGTTTGGAAGCTCGCATCGCATAACCTTTAACAACCAACTCACTTTCACCTCCATAGACTAAGAACATGCCTTTAGTTCTTCTCAAGTACTTAAGGATGCTCTTAGCCGCAATCCAAAGGTGCTTCCCCGAATTTACTTGGAACCTCGCTACACATGCTCAAGGCATATGCAACATCTCGGTCGAGTACTTATCATGGCATACATGATAGACCCTATAGCCGAAGCATAAGGTATGCTACTCATTCGCTTCAACTCATCGGCCTCGGGCCCGGCACCGACTCTTGCTAAGCGATATGCCATGTGACATGGGAATGAATCCTCTCTTCGAGTTTTCCATGTTGAACCTTGTAAGAACCTTATCAATATAAGTTTCTTGACTTAGTCCAATCATCCTTCGAGACCCGTCTCTATGGATTTTAATTCCCAATATGTACTCGCCTTCTCCAAGGTCCTTCATGGAGAAATAACTTTTCAACCATTCCTCGATCGACTCAAGCATTGGTATGTCATTTCCCATGAGTAGTATGTCATCTACATACAATACCAAGAAGACTAAGTCGCTCCCACTAAACTTCTTGTAAACACAAGACTCTTCTTCGCTTTTGATGAAACCAAATTTCTTGATTGCCTCATCAAATTGAAGATTCCAGCCTCCGAGATGCTCGCTTCAATCCATAAATGGATCTCTCGAGCTTGCAAACCCTTTTTAGGATTTTATGGATCCTCAAAACCCTCAAAGTTGTGTCATGTACACATCCTCATTCAAGAACCCATTCAAGAATGCTTGTTTTGACATCCATCTCGCCAAATTTCATAATCATAAAATGCAAAGAATCGCTAAAAGTATCCGAATTGACTTAAGCATTGCCTATCTGGAGAAAAGGTCTCATCATAGTCTATACCATGAATTTGTCTGAATCCTTTTGCAACCAGTCTTGCTTTATAGACATAGACATTTCCATCTTTATCTGTTTTCAATTTGAACACCCACTTGCATCCAATAGGGTTAACCCCATCAGGCAAGTCGACCAGGGTCCAAACTTTATTCTCGGACATGGAGTCTAACTCGGATTTCATGGCTTCAAGCCATTTCTCTAGTCCGGGCTCGTCAAAGCTTGTTTGTAGGTAGTAGGCTCGAATTCTCCAAAATCATAATTTCGTAGTTTTCGCCATCAGAAATCAACCAACCTCTTGTTTGGAATCCTTTCTCTACTAGATCTACGCGGGGCCCGAGCATCAAGAGAAGTGTTCTCTTCAACTCCTGAAGATCTTCACTTGATTCAAGTGGGACGGTAGGAGGTTCATGCGTTGAATACATCATCTCCTGAACTAGACTTTCGTCTTGTCGGGCCGTCTCTGACATGGTGTGAACCACGTCTATTTGTTGCTCATCTCGAATTTCTTCGAGAATTATTTTACTCCCACTTGTCTTTCTAGAAACAAATTCCTTTTCAAGAAAGACACCATCACGAGCAACAAACACTTTGTTCTCTTGACGGTTATAGAAGTAATAGCCCTTTGTCTCTTTTGGGGATCCCACAAAGAGACATTTATCTCGACTGGGTGCAAGCTTGTCCGATAGTAACCGCTTTACATAGACCTCACATCCCCGCATTTTAAGAAAAGACAAGTTTGGAGTTTTTCCATTCCATAACTCATATGGAGTCTTTTCTACACCATTGACTGCTCCTATTTAGTGTGTGTGTGCAAGTAGCTTCGAGAGCGTATCCCCAAAAAGAAATCGGAAGATCAAGCAAGACTCATCATCGATCGAACCATATCTAGCAAGGTTCGGTTCCTCCTTTCGCATACACCATTCAACCGTGGTGTTCCTGGTGGAGTTAATTGTGAAAGAATTCCACAACCCTTTAGATGATCATCAAATTCTTGGCTCAAATATTCACCACCACGATCGGATCGTAGTGCTTTTATTGTCTTACCAAGTTGATTCGTACTTCATTTTGGAACTCTTTGAATTTATCAAAAGATTCCGACTTATGTTTCATTAAGTATATATATCCATATCTACGCAAATCATCGGTGAATGTAATGAAGTAGTTAAACCCTCCCTCGCCTTTCGTGCTCATAGGACCACACACATCCGTATGTATGAGTCCTAAAAGATCGTCGGCCCTTTCACCTTTTCCAATAAATGGTGATTTTGTCATCTTTCCCATTAAGCATGATTCACATACATCAAATGATTCAAAATCAAATGATGGAATTATACCATCCTTTTGTAACTTGTGAATACGCTTTTGGTTTATATGACCCATTCGACAATGCCAAATGTAGGTTAGGTTGGAATCATTTGATTTTTGTTTCTTGCTATCTATGTTATAGATTTGTAACGACTTATCAAGCACATATAAGCCATTTATCAATTTAGCATTGGCATAGAACATATTATTGTAAGAAATGGAACAACACTTGTTCTTTATTTCAAAACAAAACCTTTCGTAATCCAAAAACGAAACGTAAATTATGTTCTTAGTTATTGAAGGAACGAAATAACAATTATTTAATTCTAAAACAAAGCCGGATGGCAATGCGGACTATAGCTTCCTATGGCAAGTGCAAAGAACCCGTGCTCCATTTCCAACGCGAAGCTCTACCTCGCCCTTTTGCCGCCTCCTACTTCTTTTTAGTCCCCGCACATCATTAACTATGTGAGAACCACAAATAGGTATCCAATACCCATAAAGAAGTAGAAGTCAAATTGATTTCTATAACAAATATACCAAGTGGAAGCCCTGCACTTCTTTTCTTCCAAGTATATAGGGCGGTTCCTCTTCCAAAGTGTCCTATCTTGTGACAATGGAAGCACTTGCTTTCCGTGGCCACCTTTGGCTTGGCGGTTGGCTTAGGTTTTTCAGCAAGAACAACGGCAACTTGCTTGCCTTTGTCCTTCTTTTTCCCGCCCATTTCTTCTTAAAACCCTTTCCCTTTTGAACCATCAAAACCTCTTTCTTTGGTTCAATCTTAGGGATGTTCCTTTCAGCGTTGACCAACAATCCATGCAACTCTTGCAAAGTCTTTTCATACTCATTAGTAATCACAGAAGTGGGGTTTCTAAGACATCCTCTCGACCCTCGAGACCTCAAAACAAGTCTTAAGGTCCTTTCCCAATTAAGGAAATTTTCACCATTCGCCCGTCCTTTTCCCGTAAAAGGACGAATGTTGAAACCGGAGTTGTTGTTGTTGTTATTAGACATAGTATCTACTGACAGAATAAAACAAAGTTCATTATTATGTTTATAAAACAACCTAAAACATGCAAAGGTTTCTAGGTTGATCACCTATTCAATTTTAATGTCCCATTTGAATAAGTGAATACAAGATCCTATTAACATGCAACACTAAGCGGACGGAGGCCTTATCTTAACGTTACATTCTCAAGGTAAGTAAACTCCTTTACTAATTATAACACTTTATAATTCTTGTTTAGATTGGTAAACATCGCATGCTTAACTATCTCTTGCTTCAAAACCCAAAACGCTTTTGATGATTTTGTTAAGGATAACCAAACTAAGTAGTAAAATTCGCAATTTTACCTTATCTCCCAAAATTAATGATAATACCTCGCGGAGGCATGACCTATTATTATTAATTAAGGGTTAATAAGCACTTTATGTTTGGAAAAGCTAACCTTAATATTTGCGGGACCTAAGTTTATTATGTTGTTATGAATTAGTGAACTCTAGCGAATTGATAACCAACATACAATAAACTCATAAGCATTTTAAATAATAATAAAATGCAAAATAAAATGATCTAGTATGGCCCCTAATCCTAAGAACTATGCATCAATGGCTCATTCTTGGACTCTTCATGGATCTCCATCCACCTTATCCATGGGCCTTCTCTTGATGGACTTCGTCTTTGGATTACATAAGTATCAAAATAATTTAAGTAATAACTAAATTAAATAAATTACAAAATACTTAACGATACGCAGATCGTATTTAAAATTACAAGAATACATCACGATACGTAGATCGTATTTTCTAACTTAATTTGGGCCATACTAGTCATACATAGCAATTATATCAAAATATATAAAAGCCACATCATAATATCACATATTATATACTTGCCATCAATCAAAATATCAAATATTCTTAATTATGGTAAGTTGATAAAACATTTAAGTAATTCCTAACCACCTAAAGATTTTATCATATAATATCTTGCCTACTTATTTTAATTAGATTAAAGAATAAAATTATGGAATTAATTTATGACCCAGTCAAAATTAACACAATTAACATAATTGGACTTTGCTTAATTTACTCAACAAAAGATTTACAAAATTTCAAAAACAAATCTTTTCAATCTGCTGCCAATTATCAGAATTTTTAAAAGAAAACAAATAAAAAAAAAAAAAAAAAAATTGAAAGAAGCGTGGAGTACGACCAGACCAGCAGCAAGGCTGCCAGTCACGACTCCCACGCCAACACTGCAGCCAGAACTCCGGCCACCCTCGTCAACCCTTTTCCACCGAAAACCGCCGGCAACTGCACCAGCGAGCCGACGCCGGCAAGAGACGCCCAGCGCCAGCCAGCCAGCAGCGTCGCACGCGTGGCTGCTGCAGCGACTCCCTCGCTGACTGCTTTCGGCAGACCACCGGAGCACCTTCCTTCGCCTACTGCCCGCCGGCAGACCACCAGAGCAGCCACCAGCCGTGGCTGCTCCTCTTCCTCCTCCCCTTTTTTTTTTTTTTTTTAAATTGTTTTATTGGAAGGAAATTAAAATTACAACATTTGTAAAATTAATTTAGTGATCTTAATTAAATTAAACATAAACTCTTTTATGCCTAATTCAGAAAATTAAATCAAAATCTACATTTTAATTAATTTTAGGGTTATTCATATAAATTAATCTCTAATTCATATAAAACTCTTTTCACATGAATTAATTTTCATACATAAACAAATTTAAACATGAAAATCAGATTAATAATATGAACTTAATATTCGAAATAAAATCAGAATTTAAATTTCGAAAATTAGGGTTGAATTTTCAACAAATTCGGCCACTTTATATTGAAAAAATTAAGCAATTAAATCTCCATTTAATCAATTCCAATTATTTATTCAATCCATAATTCAATTCCTCCCCTTAATCAAATTAAAATTAGTCATGAACACATCAAAATAAATCTAATTATTATGACCTAAAAATTATATGCAAGAGGCTAAAATCGATACCACTTGTAGGATTCTATAAAGACTCTAGTTCTAATTTCGTGAATCAAATTCATAAAGACTTAAAAAGTGATCTCATGCATATACATTCAAGGATCACATAATAGTTAGGAATTTACCTTTGAAGCGTGAATTCCACAAAGCTTGAATAACCCGGATTAAGAACCTCAATTGTGATTCCTCTACTTGGTCCACCAACCCGGATCAACACTCCACCAATGCTAGTTGGAAGGAAGAAATTCTTCTTCTACTTTAATGGAGTTTTTGTGACTTTTGGAAAGAATATGAGAGAGAAGAATAATGAAAGATATCTAGTATATTTCCTTATTGCCTAACCAAATATATATAGATATAATTAGGTTAGGAGGAGAATCAATTCTCCTCTCTCTTCCTCTTGGCCGGCCACCCTAGGGCCCCTTATGGGCTCTAGGTTTCTTTTGTTGATCCAAGTATTTTGTGTGACCTAATAGGATCCATTATATTGGGCTTTGGGTTTATTATTTCCTAACCCAAAGTTCTATAGCATTCTCTAGCAAGACGTATAGACGACCCAATTTAATGAATTTATTATCTCCATAATATGATCCATGTTATATTTAGTAATTGCATTAGAGTCAAGGACACAATTCCTTCATCAGCATGTACTCCTTGACTTATAAGTTAGCATCACTTTCAACCAAAACATTAAGTTACAAGTTGAATATATTTCTTACCGGTTGGAGTTGACGGGAGAAAGAATGATGAATTAGCAGTGTCACTAATATAGAACCGGCCGAACTCAAACCTTACATTACAATTAGGCAGCAAAACTCTCGCGCCGCCATACACAAGCGGAAGCTGATTGATAGCGTTGTTCAAGCACCGGTTACATTCAGGAACGCTCAAGTCAAGTCCGGCGTACACTGCCCCAACGCATACGCCTTTAGCAATGTACCAGCCAAGTCACCCTCGTTGGTCCCAAACCTTACACTATTATTTGTAACTTGTATAGCCAAACCTCTCATGATATTGCGCAACGTTGCATCGAATGCTCGGCTCATGTTGCCGGCTATGGGGTTGGGGTTCCCTACTACCCTACTAGGGAAATAGTCTACCTTGTGCAACAATGGCATATTAGAGAAACGAAGCATGCAGTTGTCGAACCAAATTGCACCCCAAATTTAATTAGGACATTGTTTAAGGACGCTTAGTTGCGCTTGGTTAACGCATTCGCTACAATCTTTGGTGCTAGTATCACCGCGACATAGGTAAAGAGCGAAGGCTTTGTCGTTGTTTTGTCCTAAGGTAGAGTTGTGAAATCCAGTCAGTGAAACTTTGGTGGGTAAGGTGGCTAAAAGATTGACAAGGTTGGTCTGATATGAACTATTTTGGGAGTAGTTTGGACTAGCTGTGCAATTGTTGAAGTAAGTAAGATCAAGAGCTTTAGTACGGGAGATGACAATTTGAATAGCTAGTAAGATAAGGAGTGTTTGCATTTTGATCATGGTCATGTTTTTAGCTCGTAGGGGGTTAAAATTATTAAGCAGTGGGGAATAATGTATTTGCTGGGGGTGGGACTATTTATAACTAGAATTGCTTGACTTTTTCAAAGCATTAAATTGTAGTATCATGAGATTGGAATTTACTGGGGTCGAGTCTACAAGATCACTTAAAATAAAAAGCATTACAAGCTATTGCAATAAGCTAGTGATGTAGCTTTCTTAGCTTATAACCCTTTTAAATAAAACTAGTTGTTGGACCCGTACGATACTTCGGGTAAATTAATAAGATAGTTTAGTGGTAAAATCATAACATTACAATGTAAGAGGTCACAAGTTTGAGATCTCTTTATGCAAATTTTTGGGTCATTCATATTAGTACATGAACTAGTTTTTAGGTCCGGGCTATTCCCCGGGTAATCATAATTTTCATTTAATAGTATTTTATATTGAAATTATAACACCAAACATTATTTGGTTTAGTGGTTAAGACTTTAGTATACAAGCTTGAGGTCATGGGATCAAATCTTATACCATACATTTTATAATTTTTTATTGTAAGTGGAGTACATGATGTCAATACTCTAAGGGATAGCACCACGTGGCACAGTTCCTTGTTGAGGAACACCTTTTAATATATTAGTGCTGGTACTTATATTTTTCATCTATTAATAATTTAATTTTAAAATGATTACACCATATATCACTTGGTGTAGTGGTAAATGTATCTCAATAGGTCATTTGGTCGATTCAAGACATCATTATATTTTTTCCAAAAAATATGATAACCAGTCTATTGTTGGTTAATTGCACACGCGATAAAATTATAGTGCAAGAGGAAAGGTTCCATATGGCACACAAAATCACAACTGAATTAAATTATATCTGCAATCAAGGAATTTGTGCTATGATTAACAATTTCACTGACCTTATTTATTGGCTCGCCCTCTGACCTTTGAACTCCATCTCCTGATTCGTGTTCTCGAACAACAACAATAAGATTTGATTAGCATCAAGAATAATCTGTAATGCTTCCCCATTAATTACGATGTAGAGGACTCTAACGTTCATGGTGAATTTCGAAAGGAGATATGGAGTAAGGGAATGACTACAAAAAAGAAATCAAATAAGAAAAATAGACTTTATGGCTGGAAGTAGGCATTGACTGCCACATTACTAATTACAACACATATCTATAATTTTGTGAAAACATGATTCACTAAAAGATGTTAGATCAGATGGTGAGTCTTTGGAAATCCTTACCCGAGGTCAGGGGTTCGAGCCTAGGCTTCAGCATATATTTTTTTTTTTTTTTTGAAAGAGAAATTTCATTAATTGAAGGCCAAACGGCATCTACAATAGGTATTAAAGAAAAACAAGATACAATTAAACAAGGCTAAATCAAATTTGTCTTCGAAGGAACTACAATGAACCAGATCGAGCAATACAGCGCAGCCCCCTTGTATTTGCTGAATCAAGCAGCTATTGATGAGGAAGTCTATCATTTTGATGTAGTTTGAGAAGAACATTCTTGATCGAGTCATGTTGACCGCATCCGAGATTTCAATACCTTCATGTTGAGTCTCGAACTTCAACCAATGAGAACAATTTCTCATACCTAAAAACAAAAAAAACATACTCACAACTCCCATAGGGGAGAAGGAGATTTCCAAAACAGAAACTAAAAACCCCATAACAGGGTTTGAAAAGATCTCATAAAGAGAGACTAATTTATTAAACAAACTAAGAAAATAAATTAAAAACTGAAAATGAAAGGGGAAAAGGGGCTTACCAAGGATGATTCCATGGCAGCCCCTAACTGAAGAAGAAGGGGTAGGGGAGGCTAGGGTTTGAGAGAGAAAGAGAGAGGGGGGAGGCTTCAGCATATATATTTTTTAAATAATGATCACCTGACTTATTGTTGGTTAATAGACACGTGACAAAATTCTAGTGGTAGAAGGAGGGTGCAACGTGGCGCATAGACGTTGTCAAGCACACCTTTTAATGTATTTGTATAGATAGATGTCACGTAGGAGATAAGACGACGCCACATCAGCGCATAAGATGGGATACCACGTGGCAGCATGTGATGCTCGCCCACATGTTACATGTTTTAATCATATATATATATATATATATATATATATATATATATATATATATATATATATATATATATATATATATATATATATATATATATATATATATATATATATATATATAATTGAGTTCAGGTGAGAAGGGAGTTTTATATGAGAAGTGAGAAGAAATTATAACCCTTGGATCATGTCTTATTTAAGGGCCGAGATTAAAAACTTTAAAACTAAAATTCCAAAGTTATTACGCTTCTCATGCATAAACTCTCTCCTCTCTCCTCTCTCCTCTCTTATTTCGGTTTCTCTGCTTCCAGGTAATTTTTCATATCGAAATTCTTGTTAGGTATTGGTTTTCATTGGATTTCTGTTTTCAGGAAATTCTGCTTCATTTTTTTATCGATTTGTTGCCGAAAATTGAGATATAGTTATGGAATTGCAATTTTTTCTTTAATTAAGTTTTGTTTGAGTTTGAAATTTGGAATTGTTTGAGGTGAAATCTGGAATTGAATTTTTGCAGGTTGTTATTCGTGATTGATCTTAAATCGCAATTTTAGATTGGTAATTGGAGCTTTTGTTGATTAATTGTTGGCTTTGTGGTTGAATTTGAGGACAATTCGTCATTCTCCTCTTCATTAATGTTCATTTTAATAAATTCTAGATTTTTTTGTTGTTGCCTATTCATAATCTGAATGTTCTTGATTGTTTCTTGCTGATTTATCTTTCTTATTCTTCTTATCCTCTTCATTCAAGTTCTAAATAGTACCGACTACATCTCTAATTAGTGCTTGATATAACTCTAATTGGTATTTTATATAACTCTAAACAAATTTTGCTACAACTCTAATTAGTACGGACTACAACTCTAATTAGTGCTTGATATCACTGTAAACAAATGGTGCTATATCCATGTTTGATTTGTGCCTTACATTCTCGAATATGTTAGGAATGACAAGAGAAAGAGCACATAATTCATGCTTCGTCTTCAATTGCCACAACCTTGAGGCTTGAGTATCATTTTGTGGGAGCTTTATTGTATATTGTTTACATATATGCCACAACTCTTACTCGTCCCGGTCTTTTTGCCATAAATCTTCGAACTTGTTGTTCAAACCTAATCAAATATATTAGCCATTAGTTGAACGAAATTATTAGACGCAAACCGAACCGAATTGAACTTAAGTTAGTCATGAGTTGTATACTTTTTTGGTGCTGCATTGAATTTAATTGAACACGGCTGCTCTTATTAGCCCTGAACTGATCATATCTAAACTTTTCTGGATCAAAATTACTTAAGAAGTGAAAGTAATAGGTATGTGTAATAGGTTCAGGGTTGTTGTGAATAGAAAATACACTAGTTCAGTCTAGGTGACTGCAAAACTTTCAAGCTTAATAGATTGGAGATTTTGCCTTCTCTTCAAATTCATGGAACATGATTGATTGTTCTGAATACCTTTAATTTTCTATAGTGAAATATAGAGTTGGACCTGAATATCGGGTTTCTGATTCTAGCTCATTATGGCTTTCCATATTTTACCTCCAAGGGTCCATAAGAACGTGGAATAGATATTCCATCCAAAAGTATATATAGGATAACCTTATTAATTCTCAGTGACCTAAATTGCTAAATACGAGTTTCTATATGTATATATAATAGTGTAAGTAACTGCCAGTAAAGTGAATTTTTTTTCCTTTTCTTTTTTGTCTTTCGTACATATATATATGATCCTCTGTTTTGCACTCGGGCCATGTTGGAGGATTCATTTTCTTACTAATGATGTGCTTCATCTTTGTCCCAACAGATATTTCTGGGATCTTTTACAACTCGAAACAAGCAGCTACTTACATCATAGTTGAGGCTACCTCAGATAGTCGGCAACAATATGTATTTTTAGTGAACGTGAAGCAACTAGTTTCTGTTTGATTACAAGCCACGTACAAAACGAATCAATGTTTCTCATCAGGAGGACGGATGCTAAATGCCCTGCAGTGTTTGTTCGACATAAGCAGGCAAAGCAGTTATGGAGGAGTTACATATTCATCCATGAATCCCGATTAAATTTATCAAGTCCGGGGATGGATTAAAGTTATTAACTTGAATAATCTACTTATTCTTAGAAACATAAACATTTTTGGGCATATTAATGTATCATGTTCGAACACCCTAAAACCTTTTAGCTCAAATGGAAGAGCATTGTGCTATGCACAAGATGTGGGTTCGATTTCCACATAGGTTATAAAATGACTCTTGTTAGAAGTTAGAAACCTAAACATAGAACAAATTGTTCTGTACAATTGCACCCATGTAAATTTTAAGTAGAGTCGAACATTTTTTTTTGTTATTGTGACTCAAGTTAGTGTAATTTATTTCTTCTTTTACCACCTCATTAGGTAAGGGAGAAAAATTGCATCCCTGAACAAGACCATTAAAAAACCATATTAAATAATAAAAGCCTGTGTGGGAGTCGAACCCACATTTTTGTGCGTTTGCAACACAAAACACTCGCCAATTGAGATAACAGGCTATCAAGTTGTAATATCTGATTAAAGTTATATAAACAAGTAGTTAGAATTACGGCAACATTTAATTAGCGGTTTTTTCACCATACCCCTGACAAATTTTTTTTTGCACCATATACCCTTTCAACTTTCCAAATTCACCATATACCCTCCACGTTTCAAAAAATACATCCACTTACCCTTTTGACTAACGGTGTTAGACTTCCGTTAGTCATTAGGTCCTAATCCTCCCCTAACCCTAATTAACTAACTTAAATCAAACCCTAATCCTAACTCTAACCCAATTCACTAACTTGGGCCCTAACTACTAACTTGGGCCCTAACCATTAACTTGGGCCCTAACCCTAATCACCCCTTACCCCCACTGCACCACCACCCCGTCACCACCACCACGTCACCACCACCACCCCTCCCCCTCCCCTTCCCCCGTCACCACCACCACCCCTCCCCATCCCCCTCCCCTTCCCCTTGCCCCCCCCCCTCCCCTTCCCCACCGACCCCCTCCCTCGCCCCTTCCCCGTCACCACCACCATCCTCCCCTTCCCCCCCCCCCCCCGCAGCCCCCTCCCCGCAGCCCCTCCCCTCCCCCTGCAGTCGCCCAACCCCTCTCCCTCCCCTTCCCCCGCAAACCGCCGCAGGCCCCCTCCCCTCCCTTTCCGCCTCCCCCTCCCTTTCCCCCGCAACCGCCGAACCCCTCCCCCCTCCCCGAAATGAAAAACAAAATTCGAAAACGCCAAATACGTAACGCCCGGAACCAAGCGACGACGGGGGAAGGGGAGGGAGGGCTGCGCGACGACGGGGAAGGGGAGGGGGGCAGCGCGACGACGGGGGAAGGGGAGGGGGCCGCAGCGACGATGGGGGAAGGGGAGGGTGGGTTGCGCGACGAAGGGGAAGGGAAGGGGGGTTGCGCGACGACGGGGGAAGGGGGGAGGGGGGTTGTGCGACGACGGGGGAAGGGGAGGGGGGGGCTGTGCGACGACGGGGGAAGGGGGAGGCTGCGGTGGTTGTGGGGGGCTAGTGGGGCCGCGGTGGTTGTTGGGGGTGGTATTTGGGGTTGGGTTGGGTGGGGGGGCCGGTGGGCCGGGTTAGAGAGAGAGTTAGGGTTTAATTAGGGTTAGGGTGGGGGAGGGGTGTTTAGGGTTAAGGTTAGTATTAGGGTATTATATTAGGGTTAGATTTAGGTTAGTTAATTAGGGTTAGAGGGGGGTTTAGGGCTTAATGACTAACGGAGTTTAACGCCGTTAGTCATTAAGGGTAAGTCAGTGTATTTTTTAAAACGTGGGGGGTATATGGTGAATTTGAAAAGTTGCAAGGGTATACGGTGCAAAAAAAAATTAGTCAGGGGTATATGGTGAAAAAACCGTTTAATTAGAGTCATAGGATATAAAATTTAGAGTTATGCAAACATTTGATTAGAGTTATAGGAAGTAGAATTTACAGTTATGCCAACATTTGATTAGAGTTTTAGGAAGTCAAATTTAGAGTTACACCATCATTTGATTAAAGTTACATGAACTAGTAGTAGTTAAGAGTTATGTGAACATTTGATTAGAGTTGTATAAACTAGTAGTTAGAGTTATGCCATCATTTGAGTAGAGTTTTATGAATTATAGTAATTAAGAGTTATATGAACTAGTAGTTATATGAACTAATTATTACTTCCTGTAACTCTAATCCTGCTATAATTCTAATTACTACTTCCTGTAACTCTAAATAAATGCTGCCACGACTCTAACTACTACTGCCTACAACTCTAAACAAGTCTTGAGTAATTCTAAACATACAATTTCAAATAATCACATTATTCACGTTGATTCTTCCATTTCATAATGCCTTTTTCACATCAATTATTAAATTTCATAATGATAATGGACTAAAAAATACTTGACCAATCTTCTGAGCAACATAACATCAACCACATTCGAACATTAGAAAGCATAAAAGCTACCTAGGCCACACTTTACTACTACATTCGGGGATGACTTGGAATTCGAATTCGATACATAATCAATTCCTATAACTCAAAGAAGTTTTATCATAACTCTAGTTACCGCTAACTATAATTCTAAACAAAATTGTTGCAACTCTAGTTAATATTGTGTATAGTTGTAATTTGTAACTCTTAAGAAGACTTGTTGTAACTCTAAACAAGACTTCCTATAACTCTAAAGAAGACTTGTCATAAGTTCATAACTCTAAACAATACTTCCTATAACTCTAAAAAAGACTTGTCATAACTGTAAACAATTCTTCCTATAACTCTAAAGAAGACTTGATGTAACTCTAAACAAGCCTGCTATAACTCTAAATAAGAAGTGTCATAACTCTAAAAAAAATACTTCCTATAACTCTAATTAACAAATTGCTAAATGCAAATGCTAATAATGTAAAATGGTAAATACACAATTCATTAATTCACAAATCTCCGGTTCTTACTCTTCTCATGATAAGTGTAATCTCCCACTTAAGATTCAACCACAATCCCTTTTTCACTTTTACTTCCATAGTTCCATAATTGTACTCTTCTTAAAAAGGTTGGAACTCCAAATTTTAGAACAGGAGAAAAACGAGGGAGAGAAATTGATAGCAAAAGATGACATTCTAACCTTCTTATAACAATATTTCGAAAATTATTAATTCTAAAATTCAACCAAAAACTCAAAAACAATTTGTTCAGCCAAATCGCAAAAATTGAATATAAATAATTGCAATAAAATTGCGCAATACTAACCATCTTGCATCGCAATATAGGATAGTAACGGAGAGAAAACTTGAAACAGGGGCGAGAGGAGGGAGAAAATAAGCTGATTGCATGAAAGTAGTAAAATTAGGAGAGAGAAAGCTTTGGTCTTGCTTAGTAGGCAGTAGCAAATGCGAAGGAGAAGCACAGCGAAGGAGACTTTAGTGAACCTTGAGATCTTGGCCGTTTGTTTTATCTAATCTAAAGGTGTTGATTCTGTCTCATTTCTCACCTAAATAGCTTTCTCACATGATCTTGCCTATATATAGAGGCAAGATCATGTGAGAAGGGAAATTAGGTGAGAAATGAGAAAGAATCACTGCCCTTAGATTAGATCCTATCAACGGCCAAGATTAAAAACTAATATTAACTTTAAACTACCTTCAAAGGAATCCCTTGCTTGTCATTAAAAATGTCAAACTTAAACCGAAACTCCCTTTTCAACACATTATCAGATTCATTAGACCCTCTACCAGTGGATATCTCCTCAACCTTCGAATCACCCGTGGGAAGCAAAAAAACATCATGAACATCAAACTTACTCAACACAAATTTATTCATGGCATCAATTTTAAACATCCAACTACCAGGATTAAAAGAATTGATCAAAAAAGGAATCATAGCAGTAGGGCTTTGAGTCAAATGCAGACTGCAAAGACCTCCAAAACCAATGTCATTCACATCTCGGACTTGTTGTGAAGATAAGCTCTTTATAAGCTTCACCAATTCATTCGGTCTACATTGAGTAGACAACTCTAATGGCTTTTTTTCTGTTTCGGTACATGTGATGTACTATCCTTCTTAAGTAATTTGGCTCCTTTTGTTTCAACCAAATCCATACATTGAATTGCCTGACGCTTACCCTTCACATTACCAACCTCGACAATGTTCATATCTACATACACAAACATAAACTAATTACAAACTCGCACAATTGGAGATTCAAAAACATAATATATCAATTACACTGATACTCATGTAATCATGTTTGACACAGATGCCCAAGTTAATAGTAGCGGTTATGTATGAAAATGACCTATAATTTCCCAATTGATTTTTTTCTAACACTATCAACATATATAACTGGTGAAACTTTATAAACCAATTAGTTAAGTAATGTTATACCTATAATTAAATACTCTTATGACTAGTCAAATACTCCTATAACTCTAATTAGTAATTCATATAACTCTAATCAAATACTCCTATAACTCTAATTAGAACGTACATAACAAGTAATGCAGTAACTATAATTATAACTCTCATGACTAGTCATGTGTAGAGGATAATATATTTTACTACTACTTATTGTTACTACCATCATCATATTTATTGTAAAACGGAGGTAATATATTTTACTACTACTTATTGTTACTACCATCATCATATTATTGTTATTACTATCTAATGTTATGAATTATATTAGCAAGATAAATTGCCAACCTCATTAAAAAAATCTTTTACTCATGTGTAGAGGATTAATTGAAAACTAGAGCTTCAAAGTGGACTCTCTAAGACTCCAACATTCGAAGTTGGAAATACTTCTCCTCGGACATTGCTAGATATATGCGAAATTAGTGCCACGATCCACATGAAAATTAGTTCCATCTACTTCTTTGATAACCCGATTAATCATATAGGATTCCTTTTTTTCTTCTATTTCTTTTTTCTTATGACGAGGTTACACAAAATTAGAACACCCTTTTTGCAAAGGAAACATGTGCTTTTACAAGCAGTACAAATGGACTTCACTGAAACAAGCCTGATTTATACAATAGAACATATACAAATTCCAGAAACACGATATGAATAAATTAACCGCCAATACTACCCAATGTCATCCTACACATACCAAGAGTTGGGTTAAGAGAATGGGGAAAAATATTACCGCAACAAAATCGCCGACAATATCTCACCCATAGTCTTCTCGGGCTCGTTTTTTTTACTCATAATCACATATCTATTATAACTGTTCTGATTCTCCAGATACTTGAACTCTCTTCCCCAAACCCCCCCCTAAAAAAACATATTAACTAAATAAACCAATAAACCCAATTTCTCCAAAAACCCAAGAGAATGTTCAGCCACACAAATCACTAACCATGTCAAAACAATAAACTATTATGAGAAAACCCATATAAATTTGACAATACCTGCATAAAGAGACTATGACTATCCAAGAATCATAACATGCAAGAGCAATTCATGTGGGTATAGCACCAATTTCGTATATAATCTTGAGTATAGCACCAATTTCGAATATAGAACAATTTCAGAATTCTAAAAAAAAGAAAAAGAAAAATTAAACAAAATACTAACCTTCTTCTCCCATATTGTGTGCGTCCATTGAACTAATCTTGAGTATAGAATTTCACTGATCCAAAGATGTTACTCTCGCTTGAATTGAAATTGAAAAAAAAAAAAAATAACGCCTCTCTTGAAGCAGAGAACGAAATAAGAGAGAGGGAGAGAGGAGAGAGGAGAGAGGAGAGAGAAAGTGTAATATGAGTTATGACCGTGAGGAGTAATTTAGGTTTTACTTTTTTTGTATTTAATCTTGGCCATTAAATGAAACATGATCCAAGGGTTAGAATTACTTCTCACTTCTCATATAAAACTCCCTTCTCACATGAACTCAATTCTATATAGAGGTATATATATATATATATATATATATATATATATATATATATATATATATATATATATATATATATATATATATATATATATATATATATATATATATATATATATATATATATATATATATATATAAGGGAGACGATCTTACTTGATTATATACACACGATCATTGCAACAAATATAAAGGAGACGATCTTACCTAATTATATTTTTCTTATATATATATAGGGGTAAGATCACATGAGAATGCTCCTTACATGAGAAACGAGAATGAATCTCAACCACACGATTGGATTAGAGTTACAACACTTGTTCATTAGAGTTATACCTCAGAAAAAAAAAATTGAGCCCAAAAAAAAAAAAAAAAATTTTGAATTTTTTTTTCTAATATTCTTTTTTTGGAGTCACATCACTTTTTCATTAGAGTTACATCACTTGTTCATTAGAGTTATAGCGCGTAAAATTCATTCTCATTTCTCATGTAAGTATGCATTCTCATATGAACTCACTTCTATATATATATATATATATATATATATATATATATATATATATATATATATATATATATATATATATATATATATTGGTGAGAATATATGGTTATGTCTTATGAAGTTCGACTATGGAGAAAAATACAACCCTTTAAGGGACAAATAGAGATGAAAATGGGTCGGACTTGGACCGAATTATGCATAATCTGACTCCGAACCTACAAGAAGTCGGATTTAAAAAATCCAACTCCGACTCCGAAAATCCGAGTCCAATCCGACTTAAAACCCTAACATCCGACTCCGATCTAATCTGACTTTTTTTTTCCACCCTATTTTTTTAATAGTAAAATCTTCTATAATACAAATAATCTAATTATATTACTATTTTTTTAATAATCATATGGAAATTAAACATTACTATTATTTTTAACAATCATTTCTTCAATGGAAAAATCATATATAATACAATTGCCTCAAAGTTAGAGTCAGATTATACATACATAATAGATTAATATTAATAAATAAATAAAAGGATTAACTGCCTTATAGTCGGATTTGGATGTCGGATTTTTTTATGGGATCCGACTCCGACTCTCCTCCGACTTGGAGTTGCGGACTTTTTAAACGGAGTCGGATTCGAATTATTTTTTTATCGGAGTTGGTTCGATTTTTTTCATTCGAATCAGAGCGAACTAGGATCGGATCCGTACTGGATTGCCATCCCTAGAGACAAATGAGGAACCCACAAAAACTATTATCGAATTTTGTTTTCTTGAAATTTTTTGGAAACCAACTTATATAATGTCACTCGGGACTTTGTTGAAAACAATCTTTTTAAAAGAACAAAGATGCGAGAAACTATTATTAGATTGGATGGTTATCGTTTATGGTGTTCTAGTCATGATTGGCTCCCTTAGTGTTTTTTTTAGGGCCCCTACCGGGAACTCCTTTGGTAACAAGAATTTCCTCTAGGCTGTCCTCACATAGGGCCACTCACCCAGAGGCCCAACAAGAACACCAACCCCCCCCACATTGAAATTTGCTTCCGCCAAGATTTGATCTTTGGTCTCCCATGTGGGAGATAGGAAACCACACCATTAGACCTAAGGGGTCCTTGGTGACTCCCCTTAGTTATGTGCTAGGAATTTCATAATAAAATAAAGGGGATGTTAAATACAGTAAAAACGGGAAAAGACTAACCTACCCCTTCTCTTTCGCAATGGTTAATATGAAGCGAATGCGACTTAAACATTTCAAAAGAACTTAATATGATTGTCATTCGTTAGTAAAGAAGCCTTTTGTAAAAGAAATATCTCGTAAGATTAGATAAAAGATTTTACATTTTATATAATCTAAGTTCGAAGAACAAGGTGTAGTGGGCTAGTGGTGCAATGCTACCTGATTTTTTGGGTTTAGTTGCAATATCCAAGGAATAAGCCAATATTGTTAGTGACATTGACATAACTTTCTATTAGCATGATTATTGTAAGTGGGCCATGTGTACAACGTTAAGATATGTGGTAGCTAATTACTTCCTCTGTTTCTTTTTACTTGCAAGAGTTTGACTTTCACGCTTGCCAATGCATAACTTCAACCATTAATATCTTTAACTACCGATAATTAAAAATTATGAAAAGTAGATATTCGAAAAATATACATTGAGACGAATCTAACAAGATCCCACATGAATATGTTTTTCCTTAACTATAAATCACCAAAGATAAACTAAGTAGACTTAGTGAATAGTGTAAAAGTCAAACCGTTGCAAGTAAAAAGAAACATATAAGCTATAAGCTAATGTTCATTTTCCTTGAACATATATTTAAGTCACTAAGTTTATCTTATTAGTCCTAATTGTTATAAATTTAGAATAAAGACACAATCAAATTGTGCAATTGAAGTATAATATGCATAAAACAACATAACAGAGATTATGTAAATATGTTCTTCACATATTTTCTGTAACGTTAATTTTTTTTCTTTTTTTTTATGCAAGGGGGTAATATATTAAGTTAAAGCATATTCAACTTACACATTAAACAAAGTAGCATGGGGGTTTCCTCCCCTAACTTACAACATAAACACAAATGTTCAAAGGTGAATTTCTCTAAGCCGATATGTAATTCCTCCCAAGGTGGTTTAGAAAATTGGCGGAATACATTAACTTTCATGCTCCCTTTTCAAACATATTTAGCCAAGATGTCAGCTTCATTTGTCTACTCTCTCTCAACTTTTTGCACTAGCTTCACTCGTCCACCCTGCAATAACTCCCTGCATATATTTGTTGCGTTAGTGTATCTGTCTTTGATTTTTGCATCACCATTAATGTCATCCACTACTACCATAAAGTCTGTGAGAATAATGCATTAATTCCATCCCTACCTCTTAATCCATTTTAATGCTTCCATATTTTCTGTAAAGTTAATTTGTGTAATTATGTAAAGATACAAATGTTAAAGTTCGTGCTATACCGGGTGATAGTTTTATTTTGTTTTAGTTTTTATTTTTTTAACTTTATTTATTTTTTATTTTATTTTAGGAAAATTTGTTAAAAACAACCTTTAAATACAAGTTTTTGCGAGAAACAACCTTTTAAGAAAAATATAGCAAAATAAGACCTTAAGAAGAAAATATTTTGCGAGATATAACCTCGACCCATTTTCCGGCATTGACCAAGCATTTTTCAGCATTGACTCTTTAAAACCAAACATGTGGAGGACACGTGAACTGCATCTCTTATGTTTCAACTCTTTTTTTCTCCATTTTTCGACATTGACCAAATATTTTCCGACGTTGAATACATCAGTAGTATATGAAGGGAAATAGGGTTGAAACATAAGACATGTAGCTTACGTGCCTTGCCATGTTTGGTTTTAGTGAATCGAAGCCGCAAAATACTTGGTCAACGCCTAGAAAATGGTTCAAGGTTGTTGCTCGCAAAAAAAAATTATTTTTAAGGCCTCATTTTGCCAGATTTTTTAAAAATGTTGTTTCTCGCAAAAACTTGTTTATAAAAGGTTATTTCTGACAAATTTTCCTTTATTTTAAGATATTTTTTCTTATTCAACTATCTTTTTAAATGTGTGTTTGCATGTGTATTTGTTTAATTACAAGTTATGACATGCTAGGAAGATTTCTAAACCCCTAACCATTGCTTCCATTATCGAATTTTCCATAATCACTTTAGTTTAGTTTAGATTAGCTAATTATCATTCCTTTGGTCAATTATTTTCACTAGCAAGAAGATGAGACAATTTTAATTTGAATTGATTGTAACCCCCAGCTCTCCGTGATTATCCCTTACATGACTCTAGAACTACCCTTATTTTAGATTTAAGCTAAATATTATAAATTTGTAATCCTTTGACGACCTAGGTGTGAACCACTTTAGGATCCGTTAGTAATATACTCCCTCTATTCTTTTATAAAAAAACTAATATGAACCCGGTGCACACTAACTTAGTGTGCACCTTATCCATCTCACGTGAGTTTTAATTATTACAACTTTCCGTTTTTGCCGCGTTCAGTCTTCCGCTCTTTTCTCTCTCCTGATAACTTCTCTCTCCTCTGATAACTTCACTCTCCTGATAGTGTATTTTTGAAATAATATAGTGTATTTTGAAATAATATAGTGTATTTTAAAATGATATAGTGTATTTTAAAATGATAGTGTTTTGTTGAGTTTTTTGGCATGATAGTGTTGCATATTATAGTGTATATTGACATGATATAGTGTATTTTGAAATGATATAGTGAATTTCGACATGACAGTGTTTTGCTGTATTTTTTGACATGATAGTGTTGCATGATATAGTGTGTTTTGACATGATACAGTGTATTTTGAAATGTTATAGTGTAGTTTATTTGTATAATACACAAAATTATCATAACGGATCGTTATAGTATTTTACATGATAGTGTATTTTGACATGATATAGTGTATTTTAAAATGATATAGTGTATGTTTGTTCTGAACAATTATTTTTGTTAAAATTTTAGAGCGAGAGAATCTTATTGAAGAGAGAGAAAATCGCGCGGATTTTGGAAAGTGGTGTGACTAGTTTGTAGTGGAGCACGTGCCTAGGCCTGGTCCACACTATTTTTAATGTGAACTGGGTCCACGCAAGACGGATTGATTCTTTTATTATTGCAACATTTTCCTTATTTAGAAGTTTCATATTAATTGCAACATTACTAATTTTGATTATGTTTTCTCTCTATCTTTCTCCTTATCACATGGGTCCCTTTTTTTATCTCTTTCTATCTCTCTCATACATGTTACAATTATTAAAGAACGGAGGAAGTATATATATTTAGGTTGTCTATTACAAATTTAGCACTAATTTTTCATATCCAAAATTCTATGTATAAATATTTATGACTATGTAACTCTATTTTTTTTAACCTTCTTTTTAAAATTATGACGTGACAATCATGAGTGGTGTTCTTTATGCTCACTTGAAAAATTTATCTTTTATCTAGACATTCAAATTTATATGGTTTTCTAACATCGTACGTACTCCTATTAGAATAATTAGGCTTGTACACAATATATTAGACTTGGCAAAATATTACCCAACCGCCAACCCGATCCGAACCCAACCCATTAATAATGGGTTGGGTCGAAATTTTTAATTCGTTTAATTAAATGGGTCGACCTGACCCAACCCGTTTAATTAAATGGGTTGGGTTGGGTCATATTGAAAATCTCGACCTGATTTTAACCTATTTAACCCATTTATGAAAACAACCTAAAAATCCTAACTAATTTCACATCTAAAAAAATTGAGCTAGCCCATATAGAAAGTTAAAAAGTACAAATTCTAACTCATTACAGTGAATGTTGAACAATTGATTATGGAGTTGTAATGATGTCGATTTTGAACAACAGTTGGGTTGTTTTGAACAATATCTAGCATATGGTTATGTAATGGTTTCATGCTAAGTTGTTGCCTAATGTTGCTTTGTAACATACTCTTTTTTTTTTCAGGAAAAACACGAAAAAAGTTTAAATGGGTCGACCTGAAGGTTGACCCGTTTATCATAAGGTTGGGTTGGGTTGTAATTCCCAACCTGTTTAAGTTAACAGGTCGGGTTGGGTCAAGGGGTTCTCAGCCCGCTAACCTGCCAACCCAACCTGATCTTGACCCAACCCGATCCATTGTCAGCCCTATAATATATATTCAGTTTACGAGACTCCCCTACTTAGGGAAACTGGCCACATGATTCTACATGGTATTGGACGGGAAATAAGACAGAACAAACAATAAATACCATAAAAGAATTTATGTAAAATTTGAGATTCAAGTGAAAAACCAGCAAACTACATTAAGTGGTTGTTTGGTTGATATGAGAAAACATAGTAAATAGAAATTCCTAGGAATTAAAAATTTGGTGAGTTGTTTAGTTGACAATAAAATAGCAAAATGAAGGAATTAGAAATTCCTAGGAATTTTGAGTTCCCACAAAATGGAGGAAGTGACTTACCTAGGTCCCCCTAGGTAAGTAGAAGTTATTGTCAACCAAACAATTTAACCAATTTCCCATGAATTTGATTAAGTAATTTATTTCCTATGAATTGCAATTTCATGGGAATTTTGACTTCCCATATAAACCAAACGACCACTAAGTCTTTGAATCAATGTACAAGATGATGTTACATGAGAATTCTTAATCGGTTTAGGCTCTTTAACCTCTCCATATCCAAGAATTTCTCTCTCCTCAAATTAAATGATGTAATAACATGTTTATATCAAGGAAAATCTATATATATATATAATCTATGGCAAAGAATTGTCATACTGCCACATGTACTCCCCTTCCTAAACAAATGACACAAACCTCTAATTATTTGAAATGAAAAGACACTAACCAACTAATCCATAATCTTATATTGGTCTTTATGGGAAAAAGAAAGTATTTAAAGATAAGATAACATATACTCCATAATTATTGATTTCATTATGTGGTAAATAAATAGAAAAATCACAGTTACATCCCATTATCCCAAAATGACAATTTCATATCTTAAAACACAAACCAAATATTTGAATAAAATAAATTTATGATGAATCCTTTTTTTGTAAAAGTATGATGAATCCTTTTTTTGTAAAAGTATGATGACTCCTTAAATCTCTTGCATTACAACTGTTCTTTTAAATGACCATCAGTTGTATGTTTTGCGTTCATCATCATGTTTAAAAAGAATTTTGTCTGTATTTGCTAGATCAGTAACAAAAAACAGATTCAGTCTAAGCTACAACCTATAGGTGCTTTTTAACTACAAGTGTGTATCAAATTGACTTATCGTTATTTCTTTGTTGTTGAAAAATTTTAGTTTGTCTTTAATCAAAAATATAAAAATAAAGGTTTTAGTTTAGTGATTGTGTCGTAAAATTAGGATCCGATTTTTCTTAGTAATGGAAATGGTTAATTGGATCAAGTTACTCTATTACAGTACTACAACTATCACAAAATGTGATGTTTCAGGATTATTTTATAATGGTATAAAATCTAATATCACACATTAGTAAATGAAATAATCCGGGCATCAGGGGCGTTGCTCGAGTCAACAACTAGTTAGTTTCTAAAACATAAGTCGGCAACAAATGCATTTTCGAAGCAAATAGGATTACACAGACATGTGCCTACGACCACATGGTCATGTGGTATACTCTCGACTTTTTCTCTCGCCAAAGGGGAATGCAGTCATTTCCATGAACCATACAATTGCGTGATCAGGTGACCTTCTACGACGAACTTCTAACACCGTCCCAAGAACTTACCGATTAAACCCCATGACCATGCCCATCTTCGAAATGTTGTTCCAAGCCAAACCATCTCCACAAATGCAACAATTTCCCACCTAAAGATCGGTTATGAAGACTTCTAATATAAATACCATTTTAACATTCCCAAAATTCATAAACATTTAAACTATATATATTCGAAGAGGGGAGTGTTATCGCAGCGGTGAAATGAAAGGCTTAACTAAAAATACGAATTATAACATCAAAATTAATTTATCAATATAGTATGTAAACAGATGGCTGGCAGGTAGAGAATGTGCAAGTGGACTCGTTTGTGCGGAATAGTTCATGATTGCCAAATCATCGTTTTATTAATTGGCTTGCTGTTAAATACAAACTTCATACCACTGAGAAATTGGTCAGGTTAAGTGCTAGTCAATCTCTTTGTTCTATTTTGTGCTGATGTTGTGGAAAATCATAAGCACCTGTTTTTTAGGTGTAAGTTCAGCAAGGAATGTTTGAGATTACTTAATTTTGGGTGTCAGTGTGGGTATTCAGAAACAATTAACTGATCTACATAGACTGATTAGGTGGATTAGTAGAGAAGTTTACATAACTTCTTTCATTTATTTTGATGAATGTAGAGAGAAAAATGAATAGAGAGAAGTAGAGAGAGAATGAGAGAAAATGATATTATTGTGGAATTGAATTGTCTTACATCAGCAAAGCTATTTTATAGCATTATTACAATAAGGTGTCCTAACCAATCACAAATCATTACAATGCTGATTAGGATAACAAACATCTAACAAACTTCTAACAACTAACAACTAACTAAAGCTGACGTGGAGTTAGTTACATTATTGTTGATGCTTTGCTCTGCTAATGCTTTGTTGTATTGCTGATGTTGAGCTGATGATGATAGGATATCATCAATACCCGCCCCCCCCCCCTTCAAGCTTGGGGATGGCTGAGGTGAAGTCATACTAAGCTTGGAAATTAAATAAGAATGTTGAGGAGCAGAAAGTGGCTTTGTAAGAACATCAGCCAATTGCTCTGAAGTAGGAACATAGGAGAGCTCTATAAGGCCTTGTAGCACTTTCTCTCGAGTAAAATAATAATCCAATTCTATATGCTTTGTACGTTCATGGAAGACAGTATTTCTTCCTATATGCAAAGCACTCTGATTATCACAATTAAGTGTCACAGGCTATAAATTAAATCTAGGACATTGAGTTCTTGAAGTAATCTGACAGTCCAAGTGACTTCAGTTGTTGTTGCTGCCATGGCCCTGTACTCAGCTTCACTTGAAGATCTAGATATGCTGGACTGCTTCTTTGATTTCCAGGAAACATGTGAGTTGAATATAGCCTGTAACTGAGCTCCTATTATCGGGGCGAGGCCCAGTCTGCGTCTGAGTAGCTTGTAGAGTAAGATGAGCATTAGCTTGGAGCAAAATACCTTGGCCTAGTGTATGACCTATGTATCTCAAGACATGTTGCAAGGCTTGAAGATGACTTGTTCTAGGCTGGTGCATATATTGACTCAAAGATTGCACTACATAGGATAGGTCTGGCCTAGTGTGAGTGAGGAAGTTGAGCTTCCCAACTAGACTCCTGTATTTTTCTGGATCAGGATAGATATCTCCAGTTTCTAAGCTAAGCTTCAATGTACTAGGGAGAGGAGTCTTAGCTTTCTTGGAAACATCTAACCTACAGTCAGCTAATAATTCTTTGCTGAATTTATTTTGTGTGATAACAATACCTGCAGTAGTATGAGTGACTTCCATGCCTAGGAAGTAATTCAAGAGACCTAAATCCTTGATACTAAAAGTATCATGCAAATATTGCTTTAATCTCAAAATCTCACCTTCATCAGAATCAGTGAGGATTATGTCATCTACATAGATGGATACAACTGTGAGAGAAGAATTGTGTTGCTTTAAAAATAGGGAAATAGTCATTCTGAGATTGTTTATAACCTTGCTGAACTAACTCTTCATGAAGCCTGGCAAACCATTGCCTTGAGGCTTGCTTAAGGCCATACAAGGACTTATTAAGCTTGCATACAAGGTTGGCTGGATTGTAAATGTCATCTGGTACTTTCAAATAAACCTCCTCAAGCAATATGCCATGTAAGAATGCATTTTAATGTCCAATTGGTGAAGGGACCATTTATGACAACCAGCAACAGAGAGAAGACATCTTATAGTTGTCATTTTAACAACTGGTGAAAAAGTTTCCTTATAATCCAACCCATATTTTTGTGTGAAGCCCTTAGCTACAAGCTTACCCTTAGCTACAAGCTTAGCTTTAAGTCTTTCCACTGACCCATCTGCTTTAAGCTTGACTTTAAACACCCATTTACAACCTATGGCCTTCTCATGCTTAGGAAGAAGCACCATATCCCATGTATGATTAGCATCCAAAGCACTTAACTCCTTATGCATGGCTTCAACCACCCTGGATGCTGAGAGGCTTCCCAGTAGTTCACTGGTTCTGTAATCTCAGTTGTATTATTGATGAATGCTTGCATAGGAGGAGGTAATTGATTGAATTGTACTACATTGCACCAATGTTCAAATACACTGTGTGCTACATAGGTTTCTAGGTAAGTTGGTTTGTGTTTGATTCTAGTAGATTGTCTAGGAAAGTTTTGTGATGATGGCTCAGGTTGGATTGGTTGATTCTGTGGTGTTGGCTCAGGTTGGATTGGTTGATTTTGTGATGCTGGCTCAGGTTGGACTGGTTGTATTTGTGGTGGTGATTCAGGCTGGGAAGAAGTAGGTGAAGCTGTAGAGATGTCATTAGGGAAAGAAAGAGGTTATGGGATATCAAAATCCCATGTCATATTAAAAGGTGTGTTTGCAGGGAGATAGTTAGGTGAGGATGGTTTTTGAGGATTGTTTGAGAAATGAAATGGAAGATGATGCTCATGAAATAAAATATCTCTACTACTGATGATTTTTCCAGTGTCAAGACAAAGCACTTAATAGTAGAGATGGCCAATAGTGCGGGCCAATCCAGCCCATCCAGCCCAGCCCGCCTCTTGGGCCGTGTGGACTGAGCCCACGAAAAGCCCGGTCCAGCCCAACTCGAACCGTGAAATTGGTGGGTGGGCCGTGGGCTAGATTTTTTGAGCCCAACCCACGAAAGCCCGCTACTAAAACCGCCCAGCCCGGTCCACGAATTCGGTCCAGCCCAACCCATGAACCGGACCAGCCCAGCCCAAGTAATTATTCAACCAAATTGTGTATATTTTAATCAAATTGTATATATTTTAATGAAATTTCATATATTATAATTCAATCAAATTCAAAAATAATGAAATTATTCATCAATATTAATAATTGTATATATTTTAATTAATTTTGAAGGTTTTATGTAACAATAATAAATGATTCTAATGATTAAATAATTCTGAAAAAAAAAATTCTCATGCCGAACCGCCAGCCCAGTAGGCCCACAAACCGCCAAAATCGCTGTTCGAACCGTGAAAACCGTGTAATGCAGGTGTGGGCCAAGATTTCTCGCCCGTGGACCAGTCCACCCAAACCGTGAATTTCACGGTCTGGTCCTGGGCCGTGAAATCTCAGCCCTGCCCACTAGGGCCCGCGGACCAGCCCACCCAGCCCGCACCAGTGGCCATCTCTACTTTATAGGCTTTCTGATCAGGGGGATATCCAAGAAAGACACAAAAGCTTGCTCTTGGATCAAACTTAGTTATATGAGATTTGAGTATGGATACTGAACACAAACATCCAAACACCTTTAAATGTGTAAGACTAGGCTTAGTTCCATTCAACTTTTCATATGGAGAACTAAAACCTACTTAACTTAATGGCATCCTATTAATGAGGTGAGTAGCACACAATAAGCATTCACCCCAAAATCTGACTAGCACTCTGAAAAACAAAGCTCTAGTTGTTTCCAATAGGTGTATGTGCTTTCTTTCTACTACAGCATTTTGCTGAGGACTATCTGCACAAGTCTTTTGATGCTTGATACCCTTAAAGTGAAACAAATCTAATATGTCTCCTTCACAAAATTCTTTTGCTTTATCTGTCTTGAAGCATTGTATTGATCGTGTGTTTGAACCATGTTGGAAAAAACATTAAGAATACCAACAGCATCACTTTTATGCTTCATTAAGAAATTCCATTTATGTCGAGAATAATCATCAACAATAGTGAGGAACCAAGAATAGCCATCATGAGTCTTGGACTTATATGGTCCCCAAGTGTCTACATGCACCAATTCAAATCAACTAATTGTAAAACTAGAAAAGTGTGAAAAGGAAGTCTTGTTTGTCTAGCCTTAGGACAGATTTGACATATAGTATCACATGCTTCATTATTAGCAAGAATAGGATCAACAAGATGCAATTTATTAAAAGGAATGTGCCCTAACCTGATCAGATGTCATAACTTAGCATCTGTAGATTAAGTAAGAAGAGCTGAATCAGCTGATTTCTTCAGAAAATGTTGCTGATCATTGTGATGTTCAGTAGCAACATATAGTCCTGATGTGAGTTTACCAAGAACAAGGGAATGATGAAGAGATGGATCCTATAGCAAACACAAGTTAGGAGCGAAAATCACTTTAAAGTTCATATCTTTGCACAATCTATAGGTGGAGAGAAGATTGAACTTGAAGTCTGGAACATGTAACACATTCTCTAGTGTAATTCCATTCCCAAAATCTTCCATTCCAATGTGATCAACAACAACTTGCTTCCTATCAGCTATTGTGATGGTATTACGAACCTTTGTGAATTTACTGTATGAACTAAACAAGTTCAGATTGGTGCAAATGTGGTCTGTAGCCCCACTGTCTATTATCCATTTGGAATTAGAACAGGTGAGGAGACATGTACCTACCACATTTGCAGCAATTAAAGGCTCTTCAGTTTGTTGAGTGAAATAAGCTTCATTAGATTGGCAAAAAGTTCCTCTGAAATATTTGTAACATTTTCTCCAGAATCTTCATTTCCTTGAGCAACAACTGCAATACTTTTACCTTTATTCTTGATGTGAGGTGGAAAACTAATAAGTTTCCAACATGCTTCGACTGTATGCCCTACTTTCTTGTAGTGACCACACTGAGGTCTTTTTACCTACTCCTTCAATTACTACTTTCTTTCCTGCATTTAATTTAAAAGACAAACCTCGCAGGTCGCTTGTAGTTCCAACCTCCTCCTGAACTCTCTTTATTGCTATCTGTTGCATTTGCATAGGTCAGGTGTCCAAGTGTAGAAGAAGACTGCCTTTGCTTCTCATCTTGAACTAGTAACCTCTAAGCCAAATATTGCTTTGGTAGAGGTTGCATCATTAGTATATTAGATCTGGCATTTGCATATTTCAGATCTAACTTCATCAATAGTTTTATAAATCTATCTTCTTCCTGCTGTTTGAATTCTTGAGTGAGATTACAGGTGCATCCATTACAATTACACACTGGTAAAGGCCTGATGTAACACCCCTAGGTATGCAGGAGTCCACTAGTAGATATTGTCCTCTTTGGACCCTAGTCCTCAAGGATTTACTTTGGTGCAGAACCGAAGTCCTACCCAAAAGACCTCTACTAGGTTGAGGTGTCCACCTCTATATAAAGAAGATTTCGTTCTCCTCAACTTTCGATGTGGGATAGCCAAGATCTTAGGCACCTTCTCCCCTCCTTTACAGAGCATAAGTCCCCGTAGGCACTATAGGACACCGGAATGGGCCCTGACTCTGATACCATCTGTAATACCCCTAGGCATGTAGGAGCCCACTAGTGGATATTGTCCTCTTTGGGCCCTAGCGCTCAAGGATTTGCATTGGTGCAGAACAGCAGTCTTACCCAAAAGGCCTCTACTAGGATGAGGTGTCCACCTCTATATAAAGAAGGCTTCGTTCTCCTCAACTTCCGATGTGGGATAGCCAAGATCTTAGGCACCTTATAAAGAGGGGAGAAGGTGCCTAAGATCTTGGCTATCCCACATCGAAAGTTGAGGAGAGCAAAGCCTTCTTTATTAAGAGGTGGACACCTCAACCTAGTAGAGGCCTTTTGGGTAGGACTTCGGTTCTACACCAAAGCAAATCCTTGTGGGTTAGGGCCCAAAGAGGACAATATCTACTAGTTGGCTCCTGCACTCTTACCGGTGTTACAGATGGTATCAGAGCCAGGGCCCATTCCGGTGTCCTATAGTGCCTATGGGGACGCATGCTCTTTAAAGGAGGGGAGAAGGTGCCTAAGATCTTGGCTATCCCACATCAGAAGTTGAGGAGAACGAAGCCTTCTTTATATAGAGGTGGACACCTCAACCTAGTAGAGGCCTTTTGGGTAGGACTTCGGTTCTGCACCAAAGCAAATTCTTGAGGACTAGGGTCCAAAGAAGACAATATCTACTAGTGGGTTCCTGCACACCTGCGGGTATTACACCTGATAGCACTCAATTCATCCCACACTGCTTTGATCTGAGTCAAATATTCAGCAATTGAAGCAGAACCTTAAAAAATTAAATAAAGATGTTGTTGAAGAGTGTAAAACTGAGGTCCTGAGTTTGTGAAAACCTTTCCTCTAGATCCTTCCATATCTCAACAGCAGTACTAAGATAGATTACACTCTTAGCAATAGGAGCCTTCAAAGATCTCAAGATGTAAGATATAATGATATCATTACACCTCTCCCATGTTGCATACTTAGTATCAGTTATACTAGGCTTAGTTAGAGTTCCATTGATGAAACCTAACTTATTTTTCACTGATAATGCAACCATCATGCTTCTCTTCCACTCTCCGTAACATTCACCAATAAATTTCTCAGAAATCAAAGGAAGTGAGGTATTTTCATTCGGATGAATAAAATATGGTGATGTAGGATCTTGAGTAGGATTATTACTTGAACTACTATTACTATCTGAATTAGTAGTCATGATTAATTGTAAATTTCACCAGAAATTACAAATGATCATTGATCAATTGATGAAAGAAGAATAAGATTTCAAAATTTTGAAGATCAACATCTAATATTACAAAAACTGACCTCTGTAGATTGATGATTCCTACAGTAGATTTTGTAATTTTCTTATTGCGATTTTGAACTGCAATTGCTACTGAGATGTAGCTAAATTCAATCCAGAATCTTCATGAATGATTCTGCTCTGATACCATAAAGAAGTTTACATAACTTCTTTCATTTATTTTGATGAATGTAGAGAGAAAAATGAATAGAGAGAAGTAGAGAGAGAATGAGAGAAAATGATATTATTGTTGAATTGAATTGTCTTACATAAGCAAAGCTATTTTATAGCATTTTTATAATAAGGTGTCCTAACCAATCACAATAATCACTACAATGCTGATTAGGATAACAAACATCTAACAAACTTCTAACAACTAACAACTAACTAAAGCTAACGTGGAGTTAGTTACATTGCTGCTCATGCTTTGCTCTGTGCTTTGTTGTACTGCTGATGTTGAGCTGATGATGATAGGATATCATCAATAATTAGAAACTACAGGAGAATCAAAGTTTTCGAAAGCAGTATGTGTTGCTGTCATCTCGGGTCTAGTTTATATATGTTGTTTGGAAATGCACAAATGTCTTGATGATAGCTTCTGGTCTCAAGAAATACAAATTGTACATTGAAATACATATAAAATGTAATTAAAATGAAGATTTTTAATGTGCTCACTACATATGAAAATTTCTAGGGTTAATCATGAGTGCTTTTACTCATTGTAATGAGGTAAAAAGTATATATAGATGTTAGGTCTTAATATTTCTTTAGGTTTGTGCTTTCAAGGCTCCATCCAAGATCATTCTTGCATCAACATTAGGTAGTAAATTATTTTTGAAAGCAATGAATAAAATCATCACTAACTTATACAATAAAAGAAAACTACTTTGTAGCGGAAAATAAAAAGTGATAAATACAATTTCGGTCGTTGACAAAATACTTCTATCAATAACCTATCTAGCCAAAATACATGTATAATGGTAAGAAAGAGTCAAATTCCACAGAGATTAGCAATTAGATACCAAAAACTACAAGTTAGTCTGGAAGCAACAGTGGATTGGAGGATTAAAATTAACCAACGATGCAACTATTATAATTAACTATAGAAAGACTAAGAGAATTGATTTAAGAAACTATCAAGGAAAAATTAGAGTAATAAGCGGGGGGATTCTACCCAACAAACACATCATGGGTAACACAAGAGTGGGTTAAGAATTAGAGTGTGTCTTGGGTGTAACATGTTGCACCATAACTTATCATGTAACATGTATAATGACATGCACTCCAACAAGAATAACATGTACTATACAAATAATGACATGAATCTCATGTCATTTTGTCATTTATTTCATGTCATTTAATGTCATTTTATAAAATAAGCGATGGTTTGTGAGTTGTTACACCATAGGTTATGTTATGACAGTTACTGTAGGCGTAGGATTTTGATTTCCTTTAATGCCTACACGCAGTGTAAGCGCGTATTAGATTTGACTACCCCAGTGTTAAGGTTTTATCAAAAATACGTTTTGAAGTCGCCAATAATTCTTTAGAGGAAGAATCAAAAACCTAATTGGGTTGAAACGAAAGGGACATCTTAGGGACTTATCCAATGTAGTTTTCCCCGTCATGACTCCATAGATGGTCAGGAACCAAAAAGTGAGTTCAGTGTGAGGGTACAATATAGTCAGGAACTATATTGCCCATTGCTGGCCTCTATTAAATAACAATTCACAACAGATTTTATGCAATAGAACAATCAAACAATATTTTAAAGCACCCTAAAATAATTAATCTAGATGGGTTCAGGAAACGCACAAAAGACTAATTATTTAATGACCAGTTATTAAGCAATCATTTTACAAGGTTCCTAACAGGTTGTCCAAATTAATCTGATTAATATTAGAACAGTTCTTTAGGTCTTTGATTAGCAAAAATAACATGTGGGTGATGAAAGCATTAAAGCAGGACAATCATAATAGCATGCATATAATGATCAGACAAGTATAATAATAATGAAAAATAAATAAAAAAGAAAGAAAGGGATTAGAATATACAGCAGAGCGATTTTATATTAAAGATCTACATCATGAAAGAAATAGTTAGTAACTTCAATATAAAAATAATTGATTCAAGGATCCTCAGGATTATACCTATGCGACTTAGATTGAAGAGCGCAACGATCTTTAGGCGGAGCAATCGTGAAACCAAGAACGCAGTAGGAAGAACTGATTGAAAGTATTGAATGTATTTGAGTGTATTTGAGTATTCGAATAGTATTTTGGAGTATTCGGAAGTTTTTGTGTGCGTAAATAATAATCTGAAAAGTCGTCCGTAATTCGAGAAATCACGGAGTATTTATACGAAAAAGCAAACTTGCGCTCCACGCAAGCCTTGCGCCAGGCGCAAGCATACGTGGCAGGCGCAGTCCACGCGTCAGGCGCACATTGGTGTGCCTGACGCAGCCAACCCAATCAAGTTTAGGCACGTGTAAACGCATTTTTGAAAAGATAGAAAAGAAAGTTGCATCTCACACAGGAATTGCGTCTGACGCAGGACTCTGTGCGAGTCACGAAATCTACGTGTCAGGCGCTCGTTGGCTCGCCTGACGCGTTCTGGCCAGTGCGCTGGACGCACGTGGCGCGCTGAACGCAGCCCCCGTGTCCGGCGCATATTCGGGAATATTCGAGCATATTCCTTTGCGCGTCTTTCAAAGATACTTTTCTATCCCTAAAATTCTGGAGATGGAATTTTACGGATCAAAAATCTGATTTTTGATTGAAGATAATGAAAATGATTATGAAAAATATTTATTAAAATAATAAATATTTGATTGGGCTTTTTAAAAAATGGATTTAACACATGGGCTTAAAATATGATTAATCATCATGAACAATTAATTGGGCTTTAGAATATCATTTCAAAACACATTTTGGATTGGTTCTTTAGATTGCTCTTCCGTTGGGTCGCGCCAACTAATGTCGCAGTATGTTTCATCATTGGATCCTTAAATGGGGAGACACGATTATGTGTCTACAGTTACACCTAAGAATTTGTGTAAGGATCAACTACAGTATGAATTGAGTTCCTCTAGCTTGGTGATGATTAAAATCTAGCCTGGTCAAGGTTTATTGCATGGGTTTTGATTGAGACGATTATTGTCAAGTCTATCAAATTTTTCCATTTAATTTATTAATCACACATATCATAAAACTAGTTATTGAGTATAGAATAAGATTTGGACGATAATTGTACTTTTAAAAAAAGATTTGGACTCTAATTAAACACCATAGTTACACAAAATAAAGAAGCATACATATGTTTTTCTTAATTTGTTAATTATAACTTTACCATTACATTACCTTCTTCATGTGTATATCTACCACTTTTTTTTTTTCCAATTTCCACGCATACAAACAACATTGAAACTTCTACGTACACTTTTAATATATTTGTCCAACTGTTACGTATTAGGGAGGAGCTTGCAAACAATATCATGCAGCAAGCTCCGTTTGCTAGCTTAGCAAGAAATGTTTGGACCAGGAGTAACACCAAACTTCTTGCAATACTTGCGGTAATACTTAACACGGTTTTTGACAGCAGTCGGTCGGTTGCCACCACATTCACCACCATTGATAGCGCGGATAGTGGCTCCAAATCCTCTGTTCATTCTAGAATGAACCCTAGTCATCCAGTACCAAAGTGCAGTCTTGAAAGACACGGTAGGGTTCGACGACGCGAGTTCAGGACGGTTTAATAGGTCTAGGCCGAGGTACTTGCCACAAGCTCCATAGTTGCAATTCCATGTAAGCTGGATAGGGCCTCTCCCATGGTAACTTTTCCTTGGTTTGCATTTATACCTTGTGCAAGAGCGGTCACAGTATGGAGTAGTGGCAGCACCAAGTTCATCTATGTAGCAGAAATCTACAATTATGCATGCATAGAAGAAAGTTACTGTCTGTAAAGTATAGCGCGCCAATAACTCCAATTATCTACATATAGAAGTCCTATCTCAACTATTTTGCTATATACTGTCATATTGCAACATATTTACTTACTCTCTTGCCGACGCACAAATTTAACCATTAATTATCTTTTATTTGTTACAAGTATAAAAACTCAAGATTTCGATCATATGCATTGAGATAAATCCAATGATATTTTACATTATAACATACTCTTTTAGTTAAAAAAAACATATTGTCAAAATGAAATATGTGAATAGGACAAAAGTCAAACTGTTGCAATTTTAAAAAAAAAATAAGGAAGTAATGTGGCTAAATATACAATGCTTATAAAACTTTGACTAATTAAAAACATCAAGCAAATGCTTATTATTTGAAATGCAAAGTATTGTATGAGACGAGCGTTGTTGCAATTAACCGTACAATCTGACTTGTGTGGAACCGGTTCACGTTGAGATTAGTGTGCACCAGGCCAAAAGCACAATCCTTTCTGAACAATCCACTATATCATGCTGAAACCCACTATTATCATGCAGAAACTCACTTTATCATTCAGAAACATATTATATCATGCAGATCCTACATCATTTCTAAACAATCCACTATATCATTCAGGCACTCACTATATCATGCACAAACACAATATATCATTCAGACACTCACTATATCATGCTGAAACTAGCACGTGTCACAATATACTACACAACCTACATTTTCCTGCCTGTTAAAACCTATGTAGCATGGGTACGCCTCCCAGGCACCGTTTCCCGTACCGGGTACGGGTACGGTACGGGTACGGGACGGATTCGCTTGGGATTCGTACCCAAAACGAATCTGACGAGGTGGGTACGGCGGTTTGAAATGGGTACGGTTGGGATGAAAATGGGTACGGGGTGGGGGCGTATTTGAGAGGAAAGCCACGTACCCAGTCAAGTTTAGTGAAAATTTAAAGGGGAAAAATCAGATCCAAGGGTTTAGGGTTGTAAATTTCGAATTATCTCACCGGAAAGGAGAAGAGACTTCGAAGTCCTTCGCTCCTTCGCTGCTCCTCCTTCTCGCCGGTCGTCGCATCTCTGGTCGCGGCATCTCCGTCTCTCCGGTCGCCGCATCGCCGGTTCGCCGCTCCTTCGGCCTTGGTTGGTTCGTCTCTCTCTCTCTCTCTCTTAGGACTTGGCTGCTCCTTCGCTCCTTCGTTAGGAGTTAGATCTAGGTTTTTGTTTTATTTTATTTTCTATTTTTGTTTTTGTTTTATTTTTTTTCTCACTCTCCTCCTTGTTTGCCGCATTGTACTGTTTTTCTTTGTGTTTTATTTTTGTTTAATTTTTTGTGTCGGTTTCTTTTTTTAGATCTAGGATTTTGTTTTATTTTTATTGTCTGAATTGTTTTATTTTTATTTTCTGTTTTGTTTTAGTTTTATTTTTTCCTTCTTTCTCCTCACTTGTTTTTTGAAGTATGTTGGGTGGTTTTTTTTTTCGGTTTTCTTTGTTTTTTTTTCTATCAATAGTTTAATACTTTTTTTGTTTTTTACACTTATTTCCTTTTGCACTTTTACAGCTTGCACCCTAGCACCATTCATTTCTTTTGTGACTGAGATAATGTAAATTAATAAGCTTATAATTCCATTTAATTTATGAAAACTAAAATTTAAGGTAATATAATTCATTAAATGTATTTTTGTTTTTTTTTTTTTGCCGAATCCAAGCCGTACCCGTTTTTTGAAATTTTGATTTTGCCGTTTTCCGTCCCCGTACCCGTATCCGTATCCGTCCCCGTACCCGTATCGGTGCAACCTAGGTTAAAACATTAAAATTAAATCCTCTACTATACTGCATATGATTTCACTATATAATTTCCGTTAATAAAATTCATTATATTGTATATAAGTTCACTATATCTCTATAAAACTCATTATATGAATTAATATCAATTACCAACCCGGTGAACACTAGTTAGTGTGCACCGGGTCTATTTAAGGTTTTTTTAACCCTATTGTAAGATCGATTAAGTCTCACCGAAATCTGAATATATATTTTAAGATGAGAAGCAAGGGAAAGTAGTTATCATTTACTTAGTATGTAGTAGCCAAACATGAACGAGTTTAACATAGATAAAGACAGGAGATCAAGGTGACTTACGACTAGTCCCATGAATAGAGATATAAGACGAGGAAGGTCAAGATAAATGTAAATCCACCTCACTTAAGACATAAGCAATAGTATTCTATAACAAGTAGATAACAAGACGGGTAAAGTAAAGGTGACTTACGACCAGTCTCATGAGTAGCATGAGCAAAGAAGGCAGCAATCTCCCTCTTGGCAGCAAGAGTGGAGCCACTTCCAAACTTAGGGAAGGATTTAGCAGCACGTAGGAATGCTGCTCGTGAGTAGAAACGTTTACCCCTGCAAGATGAAGATGCTTGGCTGATGATGCTATTGAAAAAAGATGGTGTTACCACAGTACTTACTTTAATAGCATCAGCTCTTATAATAAGCTGATTATTGAGGTAACTAAAGATTATCCCTAACACTATCACACACCCTAATGGTATTTTCATCTTGCCAGTCTAATACAACTATATTGGTTGATGTTTATTTCTTTGCTTTGCTTTTGATGGGTTGAAGTAGAACCATATGATGGTATTTATAAGGTTTAGTAACTAAACAAAGATCAGTTAAAAATAATTGTGTATTGAAAGATATTAGTTTTAGATTTTATTAATTCTATGGTACAAGGCCAATAAGATAGTACCAAAGATAAACCTTATGTGTATTCTAAGTCAACCATTGACCGTTGATATTTTCTACGATTTTATTGGCAGAATACGGGCAACATTATACGCTAATACGCTATGTCTCGGGTTTTATATTCATTGGCCAAGGTTATCATATCAATATTTTAACAAGTAAGCGTGATCACACTTGTAACGTATATATAAAGAAAAAATATAAATATTCCTTACCTATGCACAAAACAAAAAATGTAGTTATCTAATAATCTTAAAATAATAAATATTTCATGAGCTGTCAAACTATCAGATTAGATAAGAATACGATAGTGATTTTTGAAAATTTGGTACAAAAGAAATCCTCTCGACTCATATCAATCAAATTAATTAGTAATCAGTAGTATTTGGTCTAAACTCTAATGACAAGGTTTGTATTTCACAACATTGAGGTTATGGGATCAAATCCTATTAGAGACACTTTGGAGATGGGATTCTCTTACCTCCCCCTACTCTCAAAAGGTCTTGCGTGTGTAGTTGGGTCGGATTAATCTGTGCAAAGTTCTGATCAAGTAGGGCACTTCTCCTTACCAATCTAATATATATATATATATATATATAATTAGTATGAAATTACAAGTGTCTCTCACCATGAAATGACAACTAGGTTTGTGGACCAATTCTTGGGACTATTAGAATTTCAGTTGCTAATTAAACTTCACGTTTACGAATGAAATAGACAAACAGATGCAAAATTTGTTGTTGCTTATGTTTTAAGCACTAAAAAATTTATTTGAGACCAACAAAACCAACAATAATTGTTTGTGCCCAGCCCAATTAGGGGTGAAATGAATAATTTACCCCTGTTTAAGCCCGACCCTCCTTAATTAAACTCATTACGCTTAATTAGGCCCATAATATCCTTAATTGCAAGAATACCCTGGATTAACTAGTTCAGTCAGCAAAATTTTAGTAATTATATATACAAACCTGCAGCACAAGTGCATGTAACTTTTTTTATATTTATGGACCCTCTCTCTTGACGTTCTCTTTCTACAAAAAGACAGTTCTGACTTAAGTGTCAAAGGAGCGTTCTCGGGACCACCTGAGGCAGTTCACTCTTTCGTATTTTTCAAGTCTCGGACTCTCTAAGAGGACATCCCTCGCACTTAGGTATCATTAGACAATTCCCCAAAACCTCTCTCATATACATACTAGCATTTTTTGCACGCTATGTGTGCGTGTCATATTAACGTTCTTTTTTCTCAATTAGTTATTCATCAGTGTTACAATTTTTTTGATTCGAACACACATTTATAATTATTTTTAATATTCTAATATGTTTTCCTTAAATAAATATTTCGTTGGTTTTCTTAGTTATTTGTTCATCATTATTCAAATATAGTATTGAGAGAATGAAATATGAAACAAATAAAAGCTTGACACTTAGGTATGTTCCTTTAGTATCAAATCTAAAGTAAACAAAAAGCCTTTGCTTCTCTCTCGGCGTAGGTTAAGGCCCTGCCCTTATCCTGCACCGTAGCCATGGCAGGAAAATCAAAGGCTCAGGCGAAGAAATCAAATGCAAAACACAGTCAAAATGAGAGAAAGAAAGGACCTACAAGTCCAAATACAGGACAAAAAGAGAAATCCATGGCGGAATTACATGGAATTGCAGATTTGGAAATTAAGACCCCCGAATTTGACACTCCACTTTCACCAAGAAGTTCATTGAAGGAGCTTCAAATGCAGTCAAATGACAAAGCTCAATTGTCAGAATGGCTAACTATAATGAAGAAAACACAGAATAGATTGGATGCCATTAATGAAGGTAATATTCAATCTCGACAATTACTGACTGAATTTGAGGAACATATTGATGTTGAGGAAACAAATACAACTGCTAGTATACATAATACTGAATCTCAATCAACAATTAAAATTGATTTTGATGATGTTAAAGATGAAATTGCTTATTGGGAATCATCAATTGTATGCTATGTTGTGGGTGCAAATCCACCTTTTCCTGTTATGGATGGTTACCTGAGGAGAATCTGGGCCAAGAAAGGTATAGATAAGATTGTTGCAGTTAATAAGGGTATTGTCTTGGTGAGATTTCATAATATTGATCTTAAAGATGGGGTACTGAAAGAAGGGGTGCAATTTTTTGACAAGAAACCACTTATAGTTAAACCATGGCACTCAGAAATGGATTTACAGAAAGAAGAACTCAAAACTGTTCCAATATGGCTTCAATTACCAGCTTTAGACCTGAAATATTAGGGAGAGAAATGCCTGTTTAAATTAGTGGCAGGTATAGGTCAACCTCTAAAGTTGGACCAATCTACCATTAATAAGGATAGGTTGTTATATGCAAGAGTGTTAATTGAAGCAAGTATGAATCAAGATTTCCCGGATGAAATTGAATTTGAAAATGAGAAAGGTGTTAAGGTGAAACAAAGTGTGAGATATGAGTGGAAACCAGTTAAGTGTGATTCATGTTATGGTATTGGTCATATAACAGCAGATTGTACTAGAAAGAAACAGCATCCTGAGGGTAGGAACTGGGCTTCAAAGAAATGGGTAGTCAAGAAGCAGACCCACATAGATGCAGAAGGATTTCAGAAAGTCACAGGACATGCTCCTGTGCACCAGAATGTGGTTCAATCTGTGGCTACTGAAAATACTTTTGTTGTATTAGAGAATGAAATGACAGAGGAATTAGCAGAAAATGAAGTGTCAGAGGAAGTGATAGGGAATAAAGTTGATCTAGAAGTAGATGTGGCAAGGGTTGAAAATGGAATGAACCATGGGCGGGAGGGGAAGCCTCCTGACATGGATGGATAACATTCTGTGCTGGAATGTAAGGGGACTAAACAACAAAAGAAAGCAATTAGAAGTGAGGAATTTCATTATAACTCACAACATTAGATTTTTTAGTCTCCTGGAAACTAAGATAAAAGCTCCCTCCCTAGGAGACTTTTATCTTACTGTGTGTCCCCAATGGTGCATTACTACTAATAATGCATGGCATGGGAATGGAAGAATCATTCTGGGTTGGCATCCTTCTGCTGTTAATGTCAACATTATTTGATGTACTAGCCAGTTCATTCATACTGAAGTGGAGGTTATAAATGGTGGCAAAAAGTTTTTCTGCACCTTTGTTTATGGCATGAATGATAGAGCTAATAGAGAAGAGATGTGGAGTGGTTTGAAGAAGGTTGCTGTGTATACTTCCCCCTGGATCATCTTGGGTGATTTTAATGCTATTATGCATATGGAGGATAGAATAGGACAGCCAGTGAGGGAAAGAGAAATTTTAGACATGAAGTGTTGTATGGAAGAATGTCATCTGCTGGAACTAAAGACTTATGGGCAATATTATACATGGAACAACAAGCAGGAGGGCAGAGATAGAGTGTTCTGTAAACTTGACAGAGTCTTGGGGAATGATAATTGGTTTTCTGAATGGCCTTTATCTGAGGTTACTATTCTTGCTGAAGGTGATTATGATCACTGTCCACTGATCATAAAATCTTTCAAGGATGTTGCTAAGAAGAAGCCTTTCAAGTTCTTTAATATGTGGAGTAAGGCTGATTCTTATAAAGATATTGTAGGGCAGGTCTGGCAACAACAAATCTCAGGCACAAGAATGTTCCAGGTTGTTAGCAAGATGAAGATTTTGAAGAAAGAGTTGAAAGTTTTGAACATTTCACAGTTTGGTGATGTTTCAGTGCAGGATGCTTCCACTCACAAACAGATGCTTGATGCTCAACATGAACTACATCTTCATCCTGATGATTTGTTCCTGAGAGCAAAGGAAAAAGAAGCTAGAGAAGCTTACAAAGTAGCTCACAGAAACTACTCTCAATTTCTGAGTCAAAAAGCAAAACTCAGATGGCTAGCTGAGGGGGATGATAATACAAAGGTCTTTCATCAAAGTGTGAAGAGTAGAAGAATCCAGAACAGAATAAACACAATCAAGAAGAAGGATGGCACATGGGCTAATTCTTCTGAGGAAGTTGTGAATGAATTTCTAGGTTTTTACCACTCTCTCCTAGGAAGCAGGGGTGATATCAGGAAGGTTGAAGCTACAATTATCAGGAAGGGTGTAATTTTGAATACATAACATCAAAATGCACTAGCTTTGGAGTTCAATGCTGATGAAATAAAGAAAGTCTGCTTCTCTATACCTGATGATAAATCTCCAGGTCTTGATGGCTTTTCAAGCTGCTTTTTCAAGACCAGTTGGGATATCATTGGAGGTGATGTAGTAGCTGCAATTCAAGATTTTTTCAGAACTGGGAGAATGCTCAAGGAGATCAATGTGACTGCTATCACACTGATCCCTAAGCTCAAAAGTCCTGCTTCAGTTGGTGATTATAGGCCTATTGCCTGCTGCTCAGTCTTGTATAAAATAATCACCAAGCTGATTTGTTCAAGACTTAGCAAAATACTGCCTGATATAGTCTCACAAGCCCAAGGAGCATTCATAAATGATAGACACATCATCAGCAATATACTATTATGCCAAGATCTTGTGAAAAGGTTTGGGAAGAAGAATAATCAAGTTAGAAGCATGCTCATGAAAGTGGATCTTAGGAAAGCCTATGATTCCATAGAATGGGATTTTGTTTTTGAGCTTTTAACTGCTCTTAACTTCCCTGAGCACTTTATCAGATGTGTGATGGAGTGTATAACAACACCAAAATTCACTCTTCTCATCAATGGAAGCATCGAAGGTTTTTTTTACAGCCAAGAGAGGACTTAGACAAGGGGACCCAATGTCTCCCTTGATCTTTGTCCTTTGTATGGATTATTTGACCGAATTCTCATCATATATAGGGGAGCTAAATGAGTTTAAATTTCTCATTGGTCGCTTCTACTATGAAGCTTAATCATCTCGTGTTTTGTAGATGATTTGCTTCTCTTTGCAAAGGAGAAGCAAAGTCTGCTTATCTGCTTCTCCAAGGGCTTAAATTGTTCATAGAATCTTCTGGTTTGCAAGCAAACAAGAATAAATCAGCAATCTACAGCAATGCTATTCCTGAGGATGAGTTAAAGAGAATTGAACAATTCTCAGGTTTTGTAAAGGATACACTTCCTTTCAAATACCTGGGAGTTCCCATCAGTTCCAAGAGCATCAAAGCAGCTGATTGTGAAGCACTTGTGAGCAAAATGACTCACAGAATAAACACATGGAGTTCAAGGAATCTCGGTTTTCCGGGCAGAGCACAACTAGTCAATCTGGTTTGCTAAGTATCCACAGCCTACCGGGCGCAAATCTTTCTCCTTCCTTGCTCCGTCATTCACAAAATTAATGATGTCTGCAGACATTTTCTTTGGAGTGGTAAAGCCATGAGTGATAAAAGTGGTCATGTGAAATGGGAGAATGTATGCACTCCAAAGAAGTATGGAGGTCTAGGGTTCAGAGACATTAAAAGATGGAATAAGGCAGCTGTAGGCAAGCTGATTTGGAATATAGGTAGCAAGAAAGATGAGCTCTGGGTCAAATGGGTACATTCCATTTATGTAAAGGAGGGGAACTGGTGGAACTTCCAAGCCCCACCAGGAGCTAGCTGGGTATTAAAATACCTATGCAAGGTGAAGCAAGACCTTCAAAGAAATTGGGATGCAAAACCGGTCCGTTAACACAATTTATTCTATCGGTAAAGTTCACTCACAGTTAACGGAAGGGGGGTCCATTAAACCTTGGGTACCGTGAGTGTGGAGCAGATTGTCCATACCCAAGCATAAATTCATCACATGGTCGGGTATTCAACACAAACTGAGAACCAAAGATAAGCTTTTCCAATACAATATAAGCTTGGATGATAAATGTTGTTTATGTGGCACTACCACAAAAACGCATGAACATCTATTTTTTGCTTGTTCATACAGCAAACAAGTCATTCTTGTTGTGCTTGAATGGTTAGGAATCAGAATGTTCCCTAGAAACCTGAATCAATGGTTCAACTGGATTAGATGCAGATATAAGGGCACAAAGATGAGAAAGCAGATTTTGTACACCACGTTAGCGGCTGTCAGTTATCAGATATGGAAGTCAAGGAATGAAGCATACTGGTTACAGAAGATAAGTAGAATAGATAATACAATTAGAGATGTAAAGTTTACTGTAAAGCATAGAGTGTTGGCATGTAAATCTGTTAAATGGAGTGTTAGAGATTGTAATTGGGTAGAAAGTTTGTAATTGGGCACTGGTAGCCACTTATGGCTAGGCTCTTTCCCTTTTTTTTGGGAAGATTGTAATTGTTTTTTTGGATATAATACTTACTTACTTACCAAAAAAAAAAAAAAAAAAAAAAAACTTGTGCTCAAATAAAGTGGAAGAATTTATGTATCAGGTTCACTGGTTCAATCGTTGAATATTAAAAAAGTAGAAGAATTTGATTTATATAATAGAGTTACCAAATAATAATCAACATTTAGGTTTTAAAATATTATAAGTATAATTATTAATATGAAATTTATGTTTTTATTTTTTTCTTCTGATTGTGTCAATCAAGTTATATTGTCAATTTAATTTTTGATCAGAGTTTATCACGCATATGTAAGAAGAGGAAATCATTCTCTTAATTTAATATTTAATTAAATTTCAAATTTAATTCCATTATTAATTTGTTCAATATATATGGCAAGTAGGAAAAAGAAAAGATTATTTTATATATATGGCAATTTAATTTCATTAAGGGTATATCCAATATTTTGTAAGGGGACACCATCTTCCTCCCCCCTTCACTTATATAATAGAGATTAGACTTCCTGATACGGAAACAATAACCTTTCTAATTTTACAAGAAATCAAAATTAAAAACACTCTATTTCCCAAAAAGAAATGAGGTTAATTAACCATTATTTTACTAACCAAGTCTGGGTTCTAATGTGAATCTTGTCAGAATCGCAAGCTCAATATTCCAAATGATAATGGGACCTGAAACCCACGTTGTGGGTTAACATGGGTTTAGAGATTGGTCAGGGAAATCCATAGGTGAAAAAGAACAAATGAGCATTTTGGCCCGCTCGTGGCTTATTGCTTCTTTGTTTCAATTTTCCTTATCTAAAATGCTTCTTGTTAGGATTGCAAACTGCACCATTTGTACACCATTGCTAATATTTTAATTGGCCCCTGGACTGTCATGGGGGACTTTAATAATGTCTCCAACTGTGAGGAGAGGCTGGGAGCTGATGTAACTAGAAGTGAAACTGAACCTTTCATGAAATGCCTTGATGATTGTCACTTAATTGATGTTAAGTTCACTGGAAGATTCTATACCTGGAATAACAAACAAGATGGTGCAGAGAGGGTTATGGCAAAGCTTGACAGAGTGCTTGCAAACTCTAGTTGGGTGGATACTTTCACTACTGCAGAGGTTCTTTTTTTGCCTGAAGGCTATTTTGACCATTCTCCTGCGTTGATCAAATGCTTTCCCTCAGTGCAGGATAAGAAACCTTTTAAATTTTTTCATATGTGGAGCTCTAGTTCGAGGTTTCATGACGTAGTAAAAGAGAATTGGGTGGCCTCGATTACTGGACATACTATGTACAAAGTAGTCCAAAAACTGAGACGTCTTAAGGATGATTTAAAGAAGCTGAACAAGAAGAGTTTTCAGGATATTCATGTTGCTGACTCTAAAGCAGCTATGGATGTCAAGTTCTATCAGGATAAAATGCACCAGGAGCCTCATGTTGCTGATTGGGCTCATAAGGAGTATGAGGCAAATATTGCTTATAAAAGCATTCATCAGAATTATGTTTCTTTTCTCTGTCAAAAATCCAAATGTGGCTGGATTAAGGAGGGGGACTCAAATACTAAAATGTTTCATAGCAGTCTCAAGATGAGATATCATAAGAACAGAATCAATACGGTTATGGATGCTACTGGTAGTTGGGTTTATGATTATAATGTTGTGAAGGAGATGTTTGTTTCTCACTTTCAACAATTTTTTAATGCTGCCAGGAATCAGGTTATCCCTGTGAAGAAAGAGATTGTGGATCAGGGATTGCGTTGACAAGATCACCATATCACTCAACTTGCTCTCGATTTCACAGATGAGGATATTAGGCAGGCCATTTGGTCTATTCCCAGCAATAAGTCTCCTGGTGTGGACGGTTATGGCAGCTCCTTTTTCAAGGAGACTTGGGACATTACTGGCCCTGAGGTGGTGAAAGCTGTGAAGGAGTTTTTTCTAACTGGCAAAATGCTTAAAGCCGTTAGCACTACTTCGATAACTCTTGTTCCTAAACTGAAATGCCAAAAAAGGTGAGTGATTACAGACCAATTGCATGTTGCACTGTCATCTACAAGTGCATAACTAAATTGATCTGCTCAAAACTTCGTTTAATTCTTCCTGATCTGGTAAGCCCGAACCAGGGGGCATTCATCACTGGAAGGAGTATACTGGACAACATTTTGGTTTGTTAGGACATTATTAGGCATTACACAAGGAAAATAACTTCAAAGAGCTGCCTCTTGAAGGTTGATTTGCAGAAAGCCTATGACACCATTGAATGGTGTTTCTTGAAGGAGCTCCTGATTAGTCTAAACTTTCCTCCTCATTTTATTAAGGTTATTATGAGTTGTATTGAATCTGTTAGCTATACAATCCTCTTTAATGGCTCTTGTACTGATATGTTCACAGCGAAAAGAGGTTTGAGGCAAGGGGACCCTATGTCTCCCCTTCTCTTTGTCCTATGCATGGAGTATCTGACCAGAACTTTGAAATATTTAGGCACAAAGGATGGTTTTCATTTCCACCCTAGATGTGGTCGATTACAGCTGAATAATCTAAGTTTTGCTGATGATCTCATGATTTTTTGTAAAGGTGAGTACCAGAGCACTTATCTGATGCTTCAAGGTTTGCACCTGTTTGAACAGTCTTCTGGCCTTGCTGCTAATAAAGGGAAGTCTGAATTATATCAGTTTGGTATGGAGGATGGTGAGATAACAAAACTTTGTAAAGTTTCTGGTTTTAAACTTGGTTCATGGCCTTTCAAGTATCTGGGTGCTCCTATTAGTACTACTAGACTGAGAACAGCTGATTGTGACCTTCTTGTTGATAAAATGCTGGCAAGAATCAGATCATGGCAATCAAGGAATATCTCTTTTACTGGAAGACTTCAATTGGTGAACTCTGTTCTCATGAGTATTTGTACCTACTGGATGCAAATATTCATTCTTCCGAAAGCTGTTATTAAAAGAATTAATCAGGTTTGTAGGAATTATCTTTGGCAAGGTAATGAACACCAATCCAAACCTCGGTTATGTATGTTGGTCATCCGTGTCTGCAGGTAAGAAGTTTGGAGGTCTTGGTGTTAGAGACATTGGTCTCTCGGAATACCCTTCGTCGTAGGGAAATTCATATGGCATATAGCCGAGAAGAAAGACACTCTGTGGGTAAAATGGGTGAACAACGTCTACATCAAGAATAAGGACTGGTGGCTTTATACCCCACCAGTTCATGTGAGTTGGATATGGAGGTACATGTGTAAGGTGAAGAATCAGATGAGAGATGCTAATTGGTTGCCACAAGCTGGTCAAAAGTACTCCATTAGTACTATTTACAAAGCTATTAAGAACCAAGGCATAAAGGTGAACTGGGATCAGGTTGTTTGGAACAAATTATATCTCCCAAAACATAAATTCATCTTCTGGTTAGCTGTCTTACATAGACTCTTGACTAGAGATAGATTGAAGCGTTATGGTATTTGTCAAGATGATACTTGTTTGCTTTGTGGAATGCATGCTGAAACTCCTGTACACCTTTTCTTCTCTTGTCCATTCAGTTGTGCTTGTTGGGAGGCAGTTCTATCATGGCTTCAAATCAGGAAGAGGTTGACTAACATGGAACAATGTGTACTCTGCATTCAAAGGAGAGCTACTGGTAGAGCAAGGAAAAGGGTGTTATATGCTGCTGTAGCTGTTGTCATTTATGCTATATGGACGGCGAGAAATAGTGCTCTATATAACTATTGTGTTCCTAATGTTACTGGTTTGTTTTGAGAGATTCAATGTATAATTCGAACTAGAGTACAGTTAATTCTGAATTATAAAGCGTGTCAAAAGGATCAAAACTGGCTGGTTCAGCTATAGGTGATTGCTTGTTGAGGCTTTTGCCTTTGTTTTACTAGGCTTGGTTGTTAGGGGGCCTTCCTAGAAGGGCTGTTAACTCCTTGTCTAGTTTGTATTTTGGGTACTATCAATGAATTTTCTTACTTATCAAAAAAAAAAAAAAACTGCACCATTTTTCATGCATTTGGAATTTCCAATGCCCCCTAAGTCTACCAAGTGTCCAAGTGTCCATCATCATTTTCTAGACGAAGAGAGGAGCATTTCTATACAAGTATATGAAGATAAATCAAGTATCATAAAATTTAGGAAAATTTGCCAAAAAAACTTTTACGAGTTAATTTTTGCGAAAAAAACCTTATAAAGCATTTTTTGCGAAAACAAAGCAAAATCAAAAAAATTTTGCGAAAACAAACCAAAATCAAAATTATTTTTGCAAGATGAAACCTAGCCACCACTACCAGCAGCCTCTAACCCTCCCTCCACCCCCTCGGGCGGCACCCCCACCCCCCATTCACCCCTACCCTCTTTCCTCTCCATTCTTCCCTCCTCCCCCTACCCCCTCTCCTCTCCCTTCGTCCATCCCCCCTCAACCGCTGCGCCATCTAGAACGCCCCCACCGCTGCGCCACCCGTAAACAATGGTTTTTGTTCTTCGATTTTTGATAGTTTTCATTTCATTTGTGGTGGTGGTGGGTAGTGGGTTTCGTGGTTGTGGTGGGAGTTTCATGGTGTTATGGTCATGTGATGGTGGTGGGTTCGGATTTTACGTGTTGCGGAAGGGGAGCCGTGGGGGGGATGGGTTGGGCTACGGTGTGGGGGGGATCGACGAAGGGAGAGGGGAGGGGGAGGGGGGTGAGGGAGGGAAGAAGGGAGAGGAGAGAGGGTAGGGGCGAAGGGGGGTGGGGGGCCGCTGCCCGAGGGGGGTGGAGGGAGGGGTTGGGGGGCTGGCCGGTGGGGGTGGGGTGGGCTGCGGGTGGTGGGGGCCGGGCTAGGGGTGAAGTGGGGGCTGCAGGGGGTGGGTTGGGGCCGGGCGCAGTGTTGGTAGTGGTGGCTAGAGGTGGTCAACGCCGAAAATTCTATGGTCAACACCGGAAAATGATACTAGGTTTGTTTTCGCAAAAAAAATTGGTTTTGGTTTGTTTTCGCAAAAATTACTTTACAAGGTTTTTTTTCGCAAAAATGAACTCGTAAAAGGTTTTTTTTGACAAATTTTCCTAAAATTTAATGTTAAGTTCTTTTTTTTCTGAAGGGAAAAGGAGTGTCAAGTTTAGTTGAATTCTAGCAAAGAAATATTTTTAACAATCAACTAGAATTGACCATGCACAAGCAACCAAAAAAAGGAAGTCTTAGTTAAATACTTAAATTCATAATAATAGCTCAAATCAAAGAGTACAATGTTTAACAAAATTCACACTTTCAACATCAACCCTCTGAACTGATATACATGATGAGACTATAGTAAACTATCAAATATAATAATGACAATTCCTTCTAATTATGTAGTCGGCTAAGTAGAGTCGAACCACAGAGATATGGCTTTGACTATTAAATTAACAGGAATAATTAGTATGGAATGGTGAACTAAAGTAAACTTAAAACTCTCCAAGTCATTCTCGCTTTAATAAATTGATCTATCCAGGGCTCATGCACTAATTTCCCCTGAACATCCCTTGAAACTAGGGCTGGCAAAAGTTGACCCAACCCGATAACCCGACCTGGAACTGACCTGAAAATTCCGGGTTTGGGTTGAGATTTTCGATCAGAAATAAAAAAATGGGTCGACCCGACCTGAAAATATAATGGGTTAGGTTCGGGTTGACTTTTTGAACCTGAAAATAACCCGAATAACCTGATTAGAAGTCGGATTATTTTCAGGTCGGGTCGACCTGAAATTAACCCAAACTTTTATAACTTATACAACCTATCTTTTGTTATTCTTATTTGTATTGGGCCAAGTTTATTTCTTGGATCACCTAAATTTCATTTCAGGTCATTAACCCATACTTTCATTACTTAGCGTGTATAGTTGAATTTCATTTCAGGTCATTTTGGATTGGTTTCGGGTCAACTCGAAATCGGTAAGGTCGGGTTTGTGTTATGATTTTCGACCTTAAATTAGAATCAGGTCGGGTTTGGGTTACGGGTAAGTGACCTGAAATATAAATCAGGTCAACCTGAAATTGACCCAACCCGACCTGATTACCAGCCCTACTTGAAACTCTCCAAGCCATTCTCGCTTTAACAAGGATTGTTCAGGCTATTATTATTGAAAGCCAATATGGACATAATTTTTGATCCGCAAGACTAAAAAAACAAGTTTATTAGCCTAGCAAGACTAAAAAACAAGTTTATTAGCCTAACTTGCAAACTAGCATGAAGAACTCAACGGTAAGAAATAGACTACTCCTAATTAAGTAATCAAAATATTCAAATTAATCCCTCATAATTATACATAGATCCCCGAAATTCTAGTAATTAAACTACTCACACATGGCTAACAAATTGAATTCAATGAAAACTCATGCTAATTTACTACTTATAATATTAATAATATTAACGGATTTTTCACCAAGTACCCCGAGTAATTTTCTTTTTCACCGAATACTTTCAAACCTTTCTAATTTCACCATATACCCTCCACTTTCTTACAGTTTACCTATACCCTTAATGACTAACGACTATTAGTTTTTTTAGTCAATAATCCCTTATTTCATTACCAAACCCTAATTAATCCACATTTGAGTCATTTACCTTTATAGAGCACCATTAAATCACCACCAATGACCGAAAAAGAGGATAGTTATGAAGGAAGAGAGAAAAAATCATAGAAGGTAATTATGTGGTTGTCAATTATGGTAAATTGATCATATAAAGGTTAATCAATAGGTTTAGTAGCAAAAGTAGGGATTAAAGACTAAAAAATCTACGGTCATTAGTCATTAAGGGCATGTAGTAAATTTTCAAGAAATTGAGGGGTACATGGTGAATTTTGAAATATTAGGGGGTAGCTGGTGAAAAAAATTACTCGGGGGTATTTCACGTATTTGATGAAAAAACGTTAAACTAAACACAAAATTAAAGGAAGCAATACTAATAACATCCAATCAATAAACAATGAAAGAGTAAAAAAGAAACATAACTATGAAGAATTAAAGATGAAAGCTTACTTCGATAAATTGCAATGGAGAGTAATAAAATTAGGGCTATAGAATAGACAAAACAACAATAAAATAAAACTAGAATAACGAAAGGCATTATAATCTAATTAAAAATCCTCAAACAAAAAAGTGTATCCTTATACTAATAGGAAAGTCAGTCACAAAACAAGGAAAGTTAATCTAATCATTAAATGGACGAATTAACTAATTAGCGCACACTCCTAATTAACGGATTCCAGCAAAATAGTGTGACCTTCCAAAAGGTATAACTTCTTAACCAAAAGTTGTATCGGGCGTGTCAAGTGTCATTGGAAAGCTTTTTCAGGTTTTGTTTCCAAATACATTGGAATTTTTCAATTATCAAAAGCACATATATAGTTATGGTCAAGAGAGTAGATATGACTCAATTTTCACATTTCTTCTAATGGTTTTCCACTTTGTGTTAGCTCAAATTCGTATGCAAAGATAGAAGTGACAATCCTTATAGAATGTAACTTCTTTCCAACTGCTCCTATTGTTCGCTTGGCTAATTATATTCCAATTACATTCTTGATACTTGAAATTCATCGAAAACACACCATAGGAGTAGAAACGCACAATTTGAGAATATGATGCAATATAAACCGAATAATGAATCTAAATTCTAAATGTTATAAAATGCAACCTAAATACACCTAAGAACTACATGAATATATGACATCAATTCAACAAAAAATTCAAAAAAAACTTCCTCCTTACCCCCTAAACTAAACAAGGTCCTCTGATTATCAAATGAAATCACATGGGATGTATAATGAATGATATGTTCTATATTAAGGTTCCGTTTGGTTGGGTGTAAAATATTTTCAGTGTAAAATGATTTTCATGGAAAACAATTTACAATGGAAAACACAATTCCAAAATTAGTTTTTCGTTGTTTGGTTCTATGTAAGGGTGTTAACGAGCCGAGCCGAGACCAAACATGGCCAGGCTCGGCTCGGCTCGAGAATGGGAAGGACCGAGCTCGGCTCAAGCTCGAAGCTCGTCGAGCTCGGAAATCCGGGCTCGGCTCGAGCTCGAAAAAAAAAACTTTGGCTCGGCTCGAGAAAGTTCGCGAAGTGTTCGGCTCGAAAAAGCTCGAGTTTGGTTCAATAGTAGACGAGTTTGGTTCAGTGGTGGAGAAACATAAATCAAAGGCCAACCATCAATCAGAATAAAAAATCTAACAAAAAAAAACATACAGTAAGATTAAAGAGCGTCTGCTCGCCGGAATCCTCTTCAAGTCTGCTCGCCGGTGCTCGCTAAGGTCGCCACTCGCCACTAAGGAGCAGTGTCGACAGTCAAGTGTACGAAGCTGGAGATTACTCGCATGTGCTCGCCGATGCTCGCCGCCAAAGACCAACGCCGGTTCAAGTGTAGGAAGTAGAATGAGATTGGATGCTGCTGAACAATGAGATTGGATATTTAGGGTTTTTCGAAATGACCGTAGAAGTATAAACGTAGAAGTGGGCTGAAAATTTTTTCAACTTTCAATTGGTTTGTATAAACGTCATTCTTTTCCTACTTTCAATTGGTTTGTATGTTTTAACTTTTAATTGGGCTGAAAATTTTAATCTGGTTTATATTTTTGAATTGGGCTTGAAATTAGGCCTTATTTTTTTTTTAAGTGGAAATCTAAGTTGATCTAAAAATCAATGTATAAAAATAGTACTTTAAATTTTTTCGAACATGTTTGCGAGCTTTCGAGCTGAACTCTACTAGGCTCAGGCTCGACTCGCTAAGGTCTCGAGTCGAGCCGTCTCGAGCCGAGCTTTGACCGAGCCGAGCTCGAACAGTTTGCGAGCCACCCTGGCTCATTAGCACCCCTAGTTCTATGTAAGAAAAATGATGAAAAGAAAGGAAAATGAAAGGAAAAGTAAGGAGGTAGTGAGAGAAGTGTACAAGAGAGATAAGGAAAATGAAGGGAAATGGTTTTCCATCATTGGGAGAGCAATTTTACTCCTAGGGAAAATGGTTTTACACTCCTTTGCACACCAAACAATGTAAAATTGGAAATAGAGAAAAACAGTTTTCCAGGAAAATATTTTACGCCCTAGCAAACGAAGCCTAAGTATTAACTTTAACTACATATTAAACAAATCCACAAATTTATTAATGAATGAAGGGTTAAAAAAAAACAAATAAATTTCACATCCTTTTGGTATAAAATCCAAGCTTACGTATGCCCAAATCTAAGGCACAATTTGTAACTACTAACCTATTTATAAAGGAAAAAAAAAACACGAGACATTTCTCCTAATCACCTCCGAATGGTCTCATGAATGACCCATTTTGGCCATTTGGCCATTTGGCCCAGTTTTTCAAAGCTCATTATATGAGAACCTGATAGCATAAACCTGCAATTTATCCTTAAGTATATATTATACACCTAAGAGTATTTTTTAATGTACTGTACATCCGAATGTATGATATAGGCTTTCGCAAAAACAACCCCCATATGCCGACTACGGATCATTTTTTTTTTTTTTTGGAATACAGCATATAAAATCAAAAATTGATGAAAATTAAAAAGCAAAACCAAAACACAATTACTTGATTCAACAAAAGTTTCATCATTCCATTAATCTGAAATCAGATCTATACACCAAATTCATTCCCAAAAAAAACACCAAACAACAAAGCTGAAATTCTCAAATCTAAGCACTAGTAAACTTAGTAACAGCCTTAGTACCCTCAGAAACAGCATGTTTAGCCAATTCACCAGGCAAAACAAGCCTAACAGCAGTCTGAATTTCACGAGAAGTAATAGTAGGTTTCTTATTATACCTAGCTAAACGAGCAGATTCTTGAGCAAGTTTCTCAAATATATCATTAATGAAACTATTCATAATACTCATTGCTTTACTCGATACTCCGATATCAGGATGAACTTGCTTCAGGACTTTAAAGATGTAGATTTTGTAGGTTTCTACACTTTTCTTTGATCTCTTCTTCATCTTCTTGTCCCCTGAAACTGCTTCTTTGGGAAGCTTCTTTTCGGCTTTCGGCTTTTTCTCTGCGTCGGAGGTTTTCTTCTCCGCTGGCTTCTTCTCTGATTTCGGCGCCATTGTTTGGTGGTTGATTTGAGGTTGAGGGTTTTTGAGGAGAGAGAAAATGGCGGGATTTTTTGGGTTTTGGAATTTGAGGATGTGAAGTTGAAGAAAGGAGGGTTGTTGTATTTATAAGGAGAGGGTTGTGGAATGTGATTGGTTGGATTTGAGTTGCACGGATCGAGGGTTTTTACCGTAGATTTTAAAGTGTAGATGGACGGATGTGATTTGTTTGTGAGGATTTTAAAATTTGATACTTATTTCTTATTTGGGCCGTGCCCTTGTGGACTGTTGTTATTCGTAGGGCCTAGGGGTGAAAATGTGAAATATTCGGATTACATTCAAAAGTCCAATTTTTTTTTTCCTTCAGTAAAAGTCCAATCTACTTGACTTTTTAATGGCTACAATAAAATTGCAGTCATTATAACTATTAAAATATTAATATTTTATATTTAAAGGGATAATATTACAATGGCTACAATAAAATTGTAGCCATGATAACTTATCTAATGTAAACCATTTTTAATCTCAAATCTTTATAATTTAATAAGTGAAATTTTCTAAATTTTTTTAGTTTCATTGGTTAAACATGTAATAATAAATTTACTTAATGATCCATTTTGGACTCATAAAGCAACCTAATAATCTATGAGAAAGAAACATCATGAAGATAATAATTATTTGGAGTTTTACTTCTTTATTTTTCTTTTTACTTATTTGTATACTCCATGTCACCCAAAACGGACAATAGTATTGCTAAATTCGATATTTTATTGATGGAAGAAGAAGGATGTTGATGACCATTTGATTTGGCAGATCGAATGAACTCCCGCCTAATTTTGTCAGGTCTTTTTTTTTCATCTATCCGTGTGGATCGTATCTTTTTCCTTCATTTTATACGATTTTATAGATCTAATAGGTGTAATACTATTAACGTTGTTGCTTGCAGTTTCATGCTATCTTTGTATTATGTGATTTAGTTTGGAATATAAGGTTGCATTTGGTGTAGGTTGATTTGAGTTTGATGTGGTTTTTTAAGTGATTGATTAAGTATCAGTTTTATAAATTAAGGGTAAGACAGTGGTAAACTCGCAAAATTGATTGCGCAAAGTCTAACATATTAGTCCAATTAGAAAGACAAAAGAGAAAATGAAAAACATTTCTATCTGTAGGCAAAAATGTGCAAATTTCTTGCACGTCTTACTGTTTGGTTTATAAAAAAACAAAGATTAAAAAATAGAGAGGAGAAATAGAGCAAAAGAGGTGACCCAAAGGATATAAGAAAGAAAGAAGAAATTAAGTCATGGTGATGTGCATAACCGCATTTCCAAAATTGGAACATCTCGTAAAAGTGAAATTTCTCATGTTTTGTTTTATGTTTATGGTTTGGATTTATTGTGCATTACTTTAATACGTTACTTTAATTTCTCATAATTTGTAGAAAAGTTAGAGTTGGAACACAACCTTAATTCTAATTGCATTAGGTTACTTTAATATGTTACTATAGTAAATATTTTTCCAAATACATCATGTTTTTTAAGGAAATCTTCTTATACATCTTCTAATTCTAACATAAATAGGATTTATAGAAAAGTTGGAGCTGAAAAGACATCCCTAATTCTAATTGTAGTAGGTTACTTTAATACGTTGCTATAGTTTATATTTCTTCTAATACATTACTCTAATATATATTTGAAAAATATTATAAATGGATCTTGTTTTAAAGTATTTTTAAAAAATGCTTTATAATGGTACAAAATTAATTTTTTTCAAAATATATGTCAAAAATTATAATCGATTTACTATACTTGAGTATTTCATTGTAAATCAAACTCTGTTACTTCTTATCCTAAACTCTATATATGTATTTTTATCAATTTGGAACTCTATTTCTTTTAAAAAAAAATGACATGTCACTTAATAACCGTGACAAATGGCGTATAATAAGGACGCCAAATGTCACGACCTTGTGCACTGACTTCTGGACTCAACTATATTTTATACGGATTTTTCACTTAATATTCACCTGGTACCCTCACGTTTTCCAAAATTCACCAGGTGCCCCTGTGGTTTTGAAAAATTCCTGACGTGACCCTACCGTCAACTTTCCGTTAAATATGACCCTAAAAACACTTAATTAACCATAACTTCTAACCCTACCCTAACCCTAACCCCTAACCCTAAAACCTAACCCTAAACCCTCCCACCACCCCCGCCCCTACCCCACCCCAGACCCCCTCCTCCATCCCTCGCAGCCCCTCCCCCACCCCCCACCCCCACCCCTGCGCAACACCTCCCCCCACCCCTCGCAGCCCCTTCCCCCCCCCCCCGTGCGGCCCCGAGTTGATTTCCCCTCCCACTGCCGTCGAATTTCTCTCCCTCCCCCCCCCCCCGTCGAGTTTCGCCCCTCTCCCCCACCCCCGTCGAGTTTCTTGAATGCTTCGAGCTTTTCTTTATTTTCTCTCTCCTCTATGGAGATTGAGAGTCGTGAACACGAAGAGCCGCAACGGCCATTGTTGAAGGTGTGTCTCGCTACGCCATGGCCATTGTGAACACGAAGAGAATTAAAACAACAAAAGGGGTGGGGAGAGGGGAGCGAAAATCGACGGGGGAGGGGGAGGGAGCGAAATTCGACGGGGGTGGAGGGAGGGAGTGAAATTCGACGGGGGTGGGAGGGAGGGGAAATTTACTCGAGGGTGGGGGGTGGGAAGGGGGGGTGGTGGTGGTGGGGTGGGGGAGGGGCTGCGGGGGGGTGGGGGAGGGGGTGCTGGCTGGGGGGTGGGGGTTGGGGGAGGGGGTGGGAAGGGGGGCCAGGGTGGTGGGGTGGTGGGAGGGTGGGGGAGTCGGTGGTGGGGCGGTGGGAGGGTGGTGGGGTTAGGGGTTAGGGGAGAGAGATAGGTTAATTAGGGTTTAAAGTTATTAATTAGGTTTAATTAGAGTTAATTAGGATTAATTAGCATTAGTTAGGTTAGTTAGAGGGTTAATTTGGTTGATTTAGCCTTAATGACTAACGGAGTTGACAACCGTTAGTCATTAAGGGTATTCTGAGTATTTTTCAAAACCTCGGGGCACGGGTGAATTGTTGAAAACGCGAGGGTCCAGGGTGAATATTGTGAAACCTCGAGGTACGCGGTGAAAAATCCGTATTTTATATGATAATGATATGATATGAAATGATAGAATATGCGGTTTACCAAATACCCCTGACAAATAAATTTATTCACCAAATACCCCCACTTTTTTCAAAATTCACCAAATACCCCTGACCTTTAAAAAAATTCACCAGATACCCCTGACATTTCAAAAAATACCAAAAATGCCCTTTTTGGCTAACGGACGTTAGTTCTCCGTTAATTAATTAACTAATTAACCTAAAAAACCCTAATTAAACCCTAATTAAACCTAAAAACCCTAAAACTCTAACTAACTCTAAACCCACCCTCAAAACCACCCCTCCCACCCCTTTGACCCCACCACCACCACCCCACAACCCACCCCCGGCCCCCTCCTCTCCCCGCCGCGCCTCCCCTCCCGAGCCACCCCCGGCCGCCGCGCCTCCCATTCCGACCACCCCGGCCGCATCCCCTCCCCTTCCCCCGAAATCGGTTGCCCCGCCCCTCCCTTTTCCCGCGAACTCGGTCGCTCCCCCCTCCCGCCGCCACCCCAGCCTACGCGCCTCCCTCCCGACCACCCCACAGCCTACATTCCCCCTTCCCTACCCCGCCGAAATAACATTAACTCTACGGTGGGGCAACTTATTTCGCTGGGAAAGGGGAGGGGGATGCAGCCGGGGTGGTCGGGAGGGGGAGGCGATGGCTGGGGTGGCGGCGGGGAGAGGGGAGTGGGAGCGACCGAGTTCGCGGGGGAAGGGGGAGGGTGGGGCAACCGATTTCTTGGGGGAAGGGGAGGGGGATGCGGGCCGGGGTGGTCGGGAGGGGAGGCGCGGTGGGCCTGGGGTGGTCGGGGAGGAGGCGCGCGGCGGGGGGGGGGGGGGGCGGGTGGGGTTGGAGTTGTGGGGGGTGGGGGTGGTGGGGTGGGGGTGGGGTGGGAGGGTGGTGGGCTTGGGGGTGGGTTTAGGGTTAGTTAGGGTTTTAGGGTTAGTTAGAGTTTTAGGGGGTTTATTAAGGTTTAATTAGGGTTTAATTAGGATTTTTAGGTTAATTAGTTAATTAATTAACGGAGCACTAACGTCCGTTAGCCAAAAAGGGCATTTTTGGTATTTTTTGAAATGTCAGGGGTATCTGGTGAATTTTTTTAAAGGTCAGGGGTATGAATTTTAAAAAAGTGGGAGTATTTGGTGAATAAATTTATTTGTCAGGGGTATTTGGTGAAAAAACCGTAGAATATGATATGTAATCCTCTCTAAGATTAATAACAATACTTCCTCCGTTTTTTTACATGTGACATTTTCCTTAAATGGAATGGTGCAAAATACATGTGACACTTTTTTTTTCTTTCCTAAATTGGTAAGTTTTAGCCTATTAAATTACCAACTTACCCTTACTTAGAACAATTAACTAAAATTAAACCTACTTAATTAACCTCATTATATACTAATCTAAATTAATTAAACCTCCTCTCTAACTTCCACCACCCCACCCACCCAACCCCTTCCCCTACCCCTTCCCTCTCCCCTCCACCCCACCCCCCCACCCCCTTCCCCTCCATCGCCCTTCCCCGTCGATTTCCCCCTCCCCTTCCACCGTCGCAGCCCCCCTTCCCTTCAAAGGGGAGGTTTTCTTCGAGGTCAAATATGGAATTCTAGGTTTCTACCGACTTTCTTCACTTGTTTCTGCTGTTTCTCAGCTTCTTCGAGAGACTTCGAATCTTCTTTTTCATCGTGCTTTACGGCCCCGTTCTTTTGAACTTATTTTGGCTGAACTGAACTGAACTGAACTTATTTTATTTTTGCTGAACTGAACTTATTTTTACTTATTTTTGCTGAACTGAACTTATTTTTGCTGAACTGAACTTATTTTTGCTAAATAATAATAATAAATAATAATAAATAATAATAATAATAATAAATAATAATAATAAATAATAATAATAAATAATAAATAATAAATAATAAGTAATAAATAATAAATAATAAATAATAAATAATAAATAATAAATAATAAATAATAAATAATAAATAATAAATAATAAATAATAAATAATAAATAATAATAATAATAATAATAAATAATAAATAATAATAAATAATAATAGTAAATAATAAATAATAATAATAGTAATAAATAATAAATAATAATAATAATAAATAATAATAATAATAAATAATAATAATAAATAAATAATAATAATAATAAATAATAATAATAAATAATAAATAATAAATAATAAATAATAAATAATAAATAATAATAATAAATAATAAATAATAAATATTAAATAATAAATAATATATAATAAATATAAATAATAAATAATAATAAATATAAATAATAAATAATAATAAATAATAAAAATATAAATAATAAATAATAAATAATAAATAATAAATAATAAATAATAAATAATAAATAATAAATAATAATAAATAATAATTACTAAATAATAAATAATAAAAATATTAATATAAAAAAATAAAAAAAATAAAAAAATTAAAAAATTAAAAAAATTAAAAAAATTAGAAAATTAAAAATTAAAAAATTAAAAATTAAAAAATTAAAAAAAAATTACAAATTCATCGTTATTATAATTATAATATTAATAATAATAACAATATTAATAGTAATATTGAAAACAAAAATAATAATTACAACATTAATAGTAATACTGAACTTATTTTTGCTGAACTGAACTTATTTTTGTTGAACTGAACTTATTTTTGCTGAACTGAACTTATTTTTACTAAATTGAACTTATTTTTACTTATTTTTGTTGAACTGAACTTATTTTTACTTATTTTCACTGAAAATAAGTCCAAAAGAACAGGGTCTACTTCTTCTACTACCTTGGGATTCTCTTCCTCAACTTGTTCGGCTTTTTTGGCAGCGCCTTTTCTCTGAGCAAGCTTTCTCTTCGCCATTGATGAGCAAAGTAAAAAAGCTTGATGAAAAAGTAGGGTTTGTGAGAAATGGATGGAGAGCGAAGTAGGCGGAGGTTAGAGAGAGAAAGCGGAAGAAGAGGGGAGGTGCTCAGGAATTGAGCAAGTGAGGAGAGAGAACAGAGAAGAGGCGCGTTGAAATCGACGAGGAGGGGGGGGGGAGGGGATGCGGCGGTGGAAGGGGAGGGGAAATCGACGGGGGGAGGGGTGGGGGAGGGGATGGCGGCGGTGGAGTGGAGGGGAGAGGGTGGGGGACTGGTCTGGGGTGGAGGGGAGAGGGAAGGGGTTGGACTGCTGGGGTGGGTGGGGGAGGGGTGGTCCCCACTCCCTTTAATCCCCACCCTTATTTTTACTTAATCCCCAATTAAATTTTTTTCTAGGTAACCGTATTTTTCAAAAGTGTCACATGTAAATAAAAAACGGAGGAAGTATATGTAATCTGCACCGTCCAATATTTTACATTAAATCTGGATCATTCATAATATTGACCAAGATTCAACATGAGGGAGTAATCCTGAGGAGGGAGTGGTGTTGGGTAGGGCCGAAGATAGAAGGTGTAGACAACGAAGTGATACGGTTTGGGAGCCTCCTGAGGTTGGGGTGCTAAAAATTAATGTGAATGAGGCGATTTTTAAGGAGTTTAGACTTCGAGTGGGTATGGGAGTGGTAATTCGAGACCATGAAGGAAATGTTGCTCGAACAGCTTGCCAGCAAGTGAAAAATGAGTGGGAGATTAATGTGACAGAGGCGAAGGCGATTGTTTTAGGACTCAAACTTGCTTTACAATGCTATCCTATGGATGTTGTTGTTGAGTGTACGTGATTCCTTGCAGGTTATCAACATAGTGAATGGTAGGAAGAATGATGGTTCTTATCTTGAAATGATAGTGAAGGAAATTGCTTCTATTTGTAGCTGTTTTAATTCAGTAAACTTTGTTCATGTTTTTAGAGAAGCAAACTTAGCAGCACATACTATGGCTCATCTTAGCCCACTTGAATTCTCGACTCGAGTGTAGATATGGAGTTGTCCAAGTATGGTGGAGATGTAATCGCTTCGGATGTTTGCTTAGTTAATAACTAGTGCTTGTGATGGTTTTCCCCTAAAAAAAAAAGATTCAAAAGATTTTTCTTCTTAAGAATTACTACTACGTTGCAACTGATTTTTATATAGTGATAATTTGGGGCAACGTTTTAAAACGTTGATGAAAATTTGTGTGTTGCTGTGACATATATCAATTCTACATCATTGATATTTTGTTAAATTTTAAAATTACTACTAATTAAAAGATCTCATTAGTGGACGACTGTATATAAAGGTGTTAGAATTCATATTTCATCTACAACAATTGTGATTTTTCCAATTTAGAATTTTGTTTGATAAAAATTGTTATATATTTGCTAGTTTTGACCTACATTGTAGTTGTTCATAACTATTTCATTAATGAATTAATTTATGAGAAAAAGTTAGACTAATTTAATTCAAGTAAAATGAACATCATTGATAGTTCTCAAAAAAGTCAATTCAGACATTATAAATGGATTTTGTTAATAGATTATAGTTGGGTTTTTTAGAGTACAAATATTATAATAATCAATTTCCCGTACTTAATGATCTCTATTATTTTATAATAAATGAAACTTGATTTTATCTAGTATTAAACTCTATATGTAGTTTATCTTTTATAATGTCTATCTATCTCATTTCAAACAGTATATATTATAACATAATATCTTAGGTGACGCAACAAAGGGCATCAAATAGATCCAGATTAGTAAAAACAAAGTAATTCCGTGCTCAGTTCATCATTTAGTTCAGTAAAAATAATTTCAATTCATTTAAAATAAGATTGATTCAACAAAAATCAATTCACCTTAGTAGAATTAAGTTTAGCATTTTAAACTGTATATATAACATAATATCTTAGGTGACGCGACAAAGGGCGTCAAATAGATTCAGATTAGTAAAAGCAAAGTAATGCCCTGTTCAGTTCATTTTTAAATAAGTTTAGTTCAATAAAAATAATTTCAATTCATTTAAAATAAGCCGGATTCAACAAAAATCAATTCACCTTAGGGCCTGTTCTCCCCAGCTTATTTTCAGTTCAGTTCAGTTCAGTTCAGTTCCTAAATGATAATCATTACTATTAATTAGTTATAATTTAATTCATTTGTTCAGTTCGTTAAGTTCAGTTCAGTAGTTTTATGCCGAAGAGAACAGGCCCTTAGTAGAATCATATATAATATTAAAGCAAGAAAAATTATGCCTACGTGGCAAGCTCTTAGAAATTCAGCCCTCACATTGCACGATAGATTCATGGGGCATGGAGATTACAAGCCACGTGTCACAATGTATTGGAGTGCAATGTTGCTAAACCGTTTTTTTGCTTTCTACGGTTTCTTCCTTTAATTTGAAATCATGATTAATTGATATTCATATCCCTAATCAAGGATAATATCAATAATTACCATATTCGACAGCTAATGAATCTTAAATCAAGGAATAAAAATACAATCTTATGACTACTATGGTTATATATGATTCTAAAACAAAATTGATTACACAGAATAATATGTTACACCAGAACTGTTAGCAATATAGATACCCCATCTTCATATTTCCTTCATATTGACAAACTGAAACACTAAACTCCATAATCATCACTCTCATCGTCTCCAAAATCATCACTTCCATACTGAGATTAAATTATAAGCTACAAAAGAGAAAATCTCAAAAGAATCAAGTAGGTAGTAATTGTTAAAGAACTATTTTATTTTTTGGAAAAAAGGCATGTAATTAAAGGTCGCAAATAGGGGGGAAAATCGTGCATTCTTGAAGTATTGATAAAAATGGCTAATCTTTGTAAATCGCAAATAGGAGAACAAAATACCTTGGAAAAATTCTCTAGGAGTTTGCAGAAGGGATGATAATGGAGTCAAGATTATCAACGTTGAGCAGGAGACTCCAACGTTGAGCAGGAGACTCCAACGTTGAGCAGGAGACTCCATTGATGTTCTTTGAAGTTCTTCTGAAAATGGGTGCATGAAATTTTCTTCTTTTTTGCTTTTAATTTGATTTGATTTGATATTTGTTTGAATAAAATGAAAAATTATCAGATCAGAGACAGAGAGGGAGAGGAAGAAGAATGATGGGAACATGAGGCACGCAACTCAAGGGGATTCCTGACTACTACTCCCCAACTCAAACACTACTGCCCACCAAAACTATGGTTGATAGTAAAAAAAGTTGGGAAATTTTTTATTTTTGTTGTCAAGATTTTAAGAATTTTGATGAAAATTAGTTAAGGGCAATTTTGTTGTTTCCAGATTGATGTTTAATTTCCTTAAGGATTTGGTAAACATATTTGTATGCTAATTCCAAATCATGTGATGGTAAGTACTAAGTATATGGCAATTAGTGTTACTAATATTAAATCGTGATTTTCTTTATTTTAATATTTTTTTAAAAAAAATTACGACTTAATATTTGACCTCCACGACCTAATATCAATAACATTTTATCTACGACATAACTATTTCATATAAATACTTTCCGATAGATTTAAGATTTTATAATACATCCCTTGGAATATAAATACTTTTTAATATTCTATATATTTCGTATAATTATAGAGTTTGGCAGAAACTATAGATAAATTAGGATAGAAATTAGGAGATCATTTGGGTAACATTAATGAACTCATAATAATAATAATTTTGAAGTCATGATAGAATAACGTATAAACAATCGAGTATAATTAATTATTGCAACCTATAAGATATTTTAATATATTTATCAAATTTTCATAAATAATGTATAATAATGTTTTAAAATCAAGAGTAAAATTGACAATAAATTAGCCTTAATCCATGTTAGGCATTAGAAAAGAATATGGCTTTCTACTTATATGATTATAAACTAAATCTCACAAAGTATATGACCCGAAGTTCCTCATTTGCGTGCTATAAAACTCAATGAGAAAATCTTGGTTTACGTGCCATTAATTTTTAGCGAAAATTTTCAACATTTATGCAATAATTAAGGGTTACCAACGAGATTAAAAAATTTAAGCTTACCAATGGGAAAGCTGAAAATAGTGGGTTACCAATAGAATTTTAGGAGAAATATCATAATATCTTAAATTTATAAAACAACAAATTTCCCGTGCAATTTGCACGGGTCTAAAACCATAGGCGTGGTTAACTTCTAAATCATCAATTCTATAGAACCATGGACATGGTTAACTTCTAAATCATCAATTCTATAGAACCACAGGCGTGGTTTTTGGCATGACTGAAGCCAATGGTAATGTGGATGTAGCTGTAATTACTCAAGTAATTTTCTACATAGAATCTCATTTTACAAAGGGATATTATTTATGAGTTTTATGATCATAGCATACACCCTTGGTATAAGATCCACAGACTTTTCCACAATGGGTGAAATTAAGCAACATATTTGGTGCTTTCTAACAAATAGAAATGATAAAAAAAAATTAAAATAATAATAAAAATCTATAACTGGAGAACATAATTAATACAAAATGAAAAATCATATAATGCAAGATGACCAAAAATACGATGAAATTAAAAGTCCAAAGTTGCTTTAAATAGACAAATCCTTCCCCACCATAAAAGTGTAGATAGTATTATGAGACAAAATAAAATGAAAAGTACTAGCATTGCTCTAGATAAAGGGAGTATTAACGAAAATAAGACTAAAAAACACGTTTGCTAAAATTCTCCTGTGATCTGGTGGGTGGTGTCCAGTGGATGAGCTGGTGTAGTGTAGCGGTGGTGCAAGAAACAAGAGAGAAAGAGGGTGAACGAGACTGTGGAAAGTTTGGAGCGGAAGTGGTTGCATGATTGAGCGTCAGCAATGGTGCGAATTGCGATTTTATCCGAGCTTTTAAGTGAAACAATGGGTAAAGAGATTACCTTTTTAGTAAACTTTTTTTTTTAAAAGGTGGGTCACGTGTTCCACCATGATATTAACTACATTAGTCATTGAATGCACGGGTCATAGACCAGTTTTAAAATATTCTTAATACACAATATGATTATAAAAAATTTAATTATATTCACGAGCTAATATTTACACAATAATTGTAGGATAAGTATCCTAAAATCTTAAATTTATAAAACAAAAATTTTTCATGGTAATAACAATCATTGTCTACATGATTGAAACATTCAAGCGTATTTTTTTGCCATTTTCAAACCATGATGTATAATAATTTCCTTTTTTAAGGGTTTCAAAATGGAGGAAAACGTGGGAGAGGAAGGAAGAAATTGTTGAAGGAATACATAGGTCTAAAAAATTTCCTAAGCGCTAAAGTAACAAGAATATAATGATAGATTATATAGTACATCATACTCGCAAAGATATTATAAATTATGAAAATCATATATAGAGGCCACGTGATAGAACCTCACAAATTCGTCATTTCATTTGCCATGTAGCGTGCGCACATCGACACATAACTCTACCCATGTGTCAAAAAATCCCGGAGGCCAGTGGCAGAGCCTCATCTTTTTTTTTTTTCTCTATAAGAACAATGATTTATTAAAAACTAAATGATATTATCTTCAAAATGTTTAAAGGATAAGTTAACCTTAAAGAACCAAAAAAATTTATAATTATATGTTGACTTAAACAAATGAAAACGAAAATATTATAAAATTCTACTTCATATGTTTCATTATTATTGCAAACATATCTTATTGACACATTATCAAAGAAAATCATGTGAGGAGGAGACATATTGAGATAGATAGAAAGTGAGACTCATGGAGAGAAATCGAGAGAAGATATTACCAAATATAGAAATGTTGCAATTAACATGAAACATCCTTATGAAAATTTGAAAAAGTATCAATAGTTGAATATAATTTTTAATCGGTATCTTCTATATTATAGCAATAACTACAAATCAAATATTATAAAAATTTGAAAATTATAAGTATAATTTGTGAAGATTTTTTTTTCAAAATACGACATTTATCACACCTTCAATATATATATCCTATAAATATATTTCTAACCTTTTTTTGTATTCAATACAAATAAGCATTTTAAAGTTAAGAAGGAAGTCCTAAGTCATATATCTTCTTGCCATAATATAGAAGGGAGAAGTGAAAAAAATAGAATTTTTGGGAAGTTGATTTTGTGTGGTTTTCTTGGTGTAACGTTTAGTAGTATAATATAGATTGTGATCTAAACAATATGTATGACTTTGCACAAGATATCATCAAACACGAAAAACAATCATTAGATATAATTTAGTATACCTTAATTAGTATTAAAGCTTAAACATATTGAGAAAATTAAAATCATGGCTATGTGGGTAGTGACCAGTGGGTGGCGAAATATGGTGCAACGGTGGTGCAAGATGGCAAGAGATAGAGGGTGAGTAGAACATCCAGAAGTGGAAGCGAAAGCGTGTGTATGGCTGAGTGTTAGTGGTGGTGCGAATTGTGATTTTATTTGGGCCTCTAAGGGAAGCAGTAGACAGAGTAATGACTATTTCAATCAACTTTTTTTTAAAGGTGGGTCACATGATCCGCCATGACTTTAACTACATCAGCCACTAAATACACCGGTCATAAGTCAATTTTAAAATAATCTCAATACATGATTATATAATTTTAGATCACATGTTAATATTCACCACCATGATTTTAGAAGAAACTTCTTAAAGACTTTAGTTTATAAAATAAAAAACTTCACGTGCAGTTTGCACGGGTCAAAAAACTAGTTAAGTTTAATATAGCAAAAATAATGAAAATAAGTTTGATTCACAAAAAATAAACACACTTTAACAAAAATAAAGTGGAGAAATCCCAAATATCCCACAAAAGCGATCTTGAAAAATCCGAAACCGTTCTTGTTTCGGTTTATCCTCTTCAATTTCTGTCACCTCCGATACAAACACGGTGAAACACCCTTATATATTGAAGAAAATCATACGGATTGAAGAAAATAAAAATTTCCAGCAATCTTTTCATCAGGTAATAATGTTGTTCGATTTATTACCTGATGATATATTACTCGATATCTTCTTGAGATTACCCTTAAAAAACCTCGTATCATGTAGTTGCACTTGTAAAACCCTACTCACTTTTTTAACAGGGAGATTTTTCATGTTTTCCCACCTCCAGAAATCATTCAAAAACCCTAATATATTTTTCAGATACTACTCTCAAAGTAAAAGTAGACAATATTATTCACTACAATGTGATGATGAATCTTTTACTATAGGTGATCATGAAGTAATCATGCCAATTGATTGTTTTTATGGGCGTTGTTTCAATGTTGTTGGTAGTTTATATGGCGTAATATGTTTATCTGATGATATATATGGAGGGTATAAGTCGATTGTATTATGGAACCCTTGTATAAGGAAGTTTGTGCAGCTCCCTACGCCGAATTTCACCGTCGAAACCCACGGTCGTTCGATGGATGTCTGCGTGGGTTTTGGTTTTAGTGGAAGGAGTTTTGATTATAAGGTTGTTCGTCTTGCGTACTGTGGAAAGAACCTCTTTCCACACGGCCGTGCTCCTCCTGGTGTGGAGGTTTATTCGCTTAAAACCGGGGTGTGGAAAGGCGTTAGAGGGATCGAGAACGTTAGTTGCGACATTAGAAACCCGAATGTGCATATGACATATACACAAGTTTTCATGAAAGGAGGTTGTCATTGGGTGGGTTGGAGAGGAGGGAATTGGAAAAGTATTGTTAAATTTGATGTGGAACAAGAGGTTTTCATTTATATTAAGCTGCCAAGTTGTTTAGAAGGTGGTAATCTTTTCAAGATGGACTTAAAAGTCATGGAATCACAAAGTATGTTAACCTTGATTAAGATCGAATGCTGCGTGTTTTCCGAGGATGATGATCAAACTCCTAAGAGTTATAGTATTTGGGTGATGAAAGAGTATGGTGTAGTTGAGTCTTGGAATTGTATATTCAAGTATAATGTCCCTCATGATTATGCTCAGCCTCAGAGATTTTGGTTTAGAAAATGTCAAGGAGATATATTGATATTAGAGGAAGAGTCTAATTCTTCAGATGATGAAACTTATGGTTTGAGATCCATCAAAAGTAAGAAATGTCTTGGACAAGTACAAGGCCAAATATATGGATTTTACCTAGGTTCGTATTTAGAGAGCCTAGCACTGCTTAAGGAAGGGAAAGCAGTACCGGTAGTAGATGATAGCGTTGATGAGTCTGAAGACGGAGAGAGCTCTGAAGATGAAGAAGGTAAAGTTGGATTTTACCTGCGTTCGTTTTCAGAGAGCCGAGCATTTCTCAAGGAAGGGAAATCAGTACCGGTTGTAGATGATAGTGTCGATGAGTCTGAAGACGAAGATAGTAGTAATAGCTCTATGGATTATGAAGGTGGTAAAGATGATAATAACAAAGATAATACTGTATATGATGAGAACACAATGGAAGAATAGGCAAAACTTAAAGAGTTCAGTAAATTTCTCTGTTTTGTATGAGCTCTGTTTAACTTCTTATTACTAAAGATTAAGAAGGGTTTTGAAAGTGCTGGTGTTCACTGTTCATTGCAGTACTTCATATTATATGGTTTTTTTTGCTTTTATGTATCTCTGATCTGAATTCATAATCCATTAGATAATCACATAGCAAGGTAAAGTTGCGTGATCAATTTGGAAATTAGAAATATATACACTTCTTTTTACTTCTCTTCTATCTAATCACTTTGGAGACGTTCAAGTCATGCGATGTTTAAGTTGAAATGCTCCGATTGCTTCAACTCTGGTACAATATATAAGATTTGCTTCCACTATATCCTAAGGGGCTTTTATTGAATTTATAATGAACCTCCTAAGAAGGTAACTCAAGGATATTCTTGTTATGTTTGTAGTACAGTAATTATGGTGTAATTCTTTAATAGTTTGAGAATATTTGGATAATATAGTACTTCATGAGCTCAAAACTATGAGGTCTCTCATCTATACCATTTTATGATGTTTGCGAAAAGCTTATCATATTGTCTACAATAGTAATGATTTTTCCCAAAATACCTTTGTTGAGGTTGTATAATGAGGCAAGTGTAGCAGCAGTCTGACTTACTATTATAAAGGGTCTTCTGGTAGTTTTATAAATGAATTTGTGCTCAACAACCTCCGTCATGGCGTGTCGGTCTAGCTGTGTCCAGCTCCAGTTATGTAAGCCGTCACTCTGTCCCTGAAGATTTTCCTTATATGAATGTGGAAAATCCCTCTTTTTTTGTAAATCAATCTGGTAATTTGGTCATTACAAAAGTGCCATAATCTATCCCTGGTTAGTAGCCTGTTAATAGCTATCAGAAATTCTTAATGGAAAAGATTAGTGGCAAATATATACTACTATTACTCTATTAGTACTATAGTACTATCGAACTTCAGTAGTAGTATCATCAATAGCAGCTCAAGATTAGTCTTCTTGCTATATTGATGCAAGTTTGATCAAGATACATGAAGAAGAAAATTGCCTTTATGGAGCATTTCATTTATGATTAACCTCATTGTTATGCTCCTGAAATAAATAAACACATAAATAAAACATATACAATGCAACACTCGAATGATGTCATTCCTCGAATTTCTGTCAGCATGCAACCAGAGTTGCAAAAAGAACATATTTGCTCTACAGCAACATCAGAACTCCCAAAATTTAATTTCGACCAGTAATCAACATAATCTGATTGAGGTGCACACGCCTGATAGTTTATATGAGCCTATAATTTAGAGAAGATATAGAGCCTGTTCAATAACTCAAGTCAGTTCTTGCATCGTGTTTGCCTGATTGGACATTAGAGCATACTGCTAGACATCCTTCTTAAAAAGGATTGCTCTCCTTGTGCATTTTCTCATTATGAACGAGATTCTCTTTTAGTATTTAGGAGGGGTAGGAGAAACTGATATAGTTCTATAGATAGATGTTACTTAATTACTTGGCATGCTTAGTACTTGGGTTAGCGGATGCAGTATGAGGACACAGATGCTAGGACTTGCTTAGCTTGGCTTCTCATCATGCCACACTGTGTTGACTTTCTATTTGATGTTCATGGTTCATCGGTCTGGAACTGTTGCTGACCTGGATCATTGATCTTATTCCAACGGAAATACGTTTGTAGTTGCTTCTTTGCTCTTTCTTTAGAGGGTCATTAAATACTTGTTATCTGAAAGGATACATAGTTTTTAGCCTACCTGGAGTGTTCTTGTTGTATATGGTACTCATACTATATATTTGGCATATCGCTAATCCACTTTGCTGAATATGTTAATGAAGGTTACATTAAGTGTGGAGACAGGCAACCTTGTCCCCACCTATCTTCCTGAGTAAGAAAACTAGGGTTCACAACATTTGATGTTGTAACACCACCCTCCTCCCAACAAAAAGGGGGTGTACGTTTCTTCCACTAGATTGCTGCTTTTAGCATCAAGAAAACCTAGGTCATCATCTTTGGTGCTACTGCTGGAAATTGTGACACCTTGGATCCTCTTTACTTTCCTTGTTTCTGACATGATTATCTAGTATACTTATTATGTTATCCTCAATTTTTTTGTAGTCTCCATAATCTGAATTATTAACTTGCAAAGCATGGTGGCTTCTCAAATGGCACAAATGAATAGCCATTTAAGGGGACATCTTGTTCAGTGGGTTGGAGAGGTGGGTGGTTGGAGAATCAATTAATATATTTCTTTGGTCTCTGTGTACTTCTTTGTTTATATGCTATTCTTATTTTATTCTGGGCATCTGATTGATTGTGAAAATTACTAGGTAGTAATGCTAATAGCTAGAGAGGTTTCGATGGCTTACCGCCTTGGAGTACAGGTATTCTATCATGCTTCTTTAATGTGTCTCTTTCCCCTCCTGCCTCCCCCCCCCTTCTTTGAAGACAGCATCTTTATTGTTTGCAGACTGAAAATATTCTGTAAATCTGAATTTAAGGCTTGTTTGTCACAGGTGGCTATTGTTATTGGCGGGTGCGAGTTTTTTCTGTCCAGATACATGGACAACTTTGACTGGTGCTGACAGATCTACCACATACCAGATTGGGTATTCTATCTATCTGCAGAGCATTGTGTTGATTCACTCTATTATGTTTCAACATTCCTTTCATTTTATCCGGACTTACTGACCTTTGGAGTGCTTGTCTGCTGTTTGAACTTTGAATTTTACTGTTATTAATTACGTCCTGCGTTCTTTATTAATCGCTACATGTAGGAGAGGCACACATACTAAGGAATCGGAGAGAGATAGAAATAGATAAAAGGAGGGACTCATGTGATGAGGAGAGAGATAGAGATAACATATTACCAAAAATGGATATGTAGCAATTAATATGAAACTTCTAAATAAGGGAAATGTAGCATTTAAACAAGAACGGAGGAAGTATATGTTTAATTTTGCTGTGCTTTAAGTTCTTCTGTTAGTTTCTTCTCTCTTGCTGCCCTACTCGTCCCTTCATATGTTTGTTTGAATATTGAAGTGAAGATGGTCTCTGTAAATCCCATGTGATATTTGTTGCATATCGATATTTTATATGAGTTGGTGGATTACTCTTCACATGTGTCATGCATGTTATAACTATATTCATATTTTTAATGTCATTTAGTGAAATTTTACGACCATTATGAGAAGGGTGTCAGGGGGGATGCACATTGGATTTAGCTGAAATATCAGATTCAGGTTTATCTTCTTCATTTTTCTGAGATTTAAGGAGGTATATAGCCTGTGAGATGTACATATTATATTGACGTACTTTTCTCTGTTGTGGTTATTCAAGGAAGGATAATGGCCCTATATTGAGGAAGCAGTTGTACATACATGACCCTGCTTTTATTTCCACAGATTTTCTTGAGATTTTGAAAATTACTCTTCGTTTTCTCCAAGGTCCTTAGAAGGACCGAATCGCTATATATAAGAACACTATATATGCGGTGAGACAATTTTTCATCGATGGTTTCACTTGCTGGTTTACAAGGAATAATTCCTTTTCCTTTTCTCTAAGGTTCTTAGAAGGACCGAATCACTACATGTAAGAACTCGATGACATTTTTCATTGATGGTTTCACTTTGCTGGTTTACAAGGAATACCTTCTGGATACACAGTATAGTCCAGCAGAATTTGTTGGTTGTAGCAAGATTCTAGTTTCTTGTTCAACTTGTGAACTATAAATTTCTTTGCTTAATTTTTAGCAGGTACAGTATCTGTTGCAAACTTGCAAACCCGTGCTATGGCATTTCTGTCCAGGACTTAGTAGCACATATAAACAGTGCCTCACCATTTGACATTTCCTGATTTGACATTTTTCTTTTGTGATTGGTAGGACGCACTAAAGATTAAGATGTGGTTATTTCAGTTCCAAGTGGCTTCAAATCTTAAACTTTTATGCTAATCTCGAAGTTTGTCTTTTAGCAGCTTAAAGACACTTTTGGTTTCTATAATAATGTGTCTTACAGTGATTGCACACTCTTTGGCAGTTTGATGGCAAGTATAATGAACTAGGTGCTGCTCCAGTCAGCCTTAGAGAAGATGGGTGTTCAGACACGTGTACAAACTGCTTTATCATTGCCAGAGTTGTGGTGGTTCAGGGAATCCCCCATTTCAACTGATACAGCAGCAGCTCTACGAGCAACTGATCATATGTTCTGACTGTGTACCCTGTAATTCTGCTGAAAACATTCTCTCTAAATATCCTGTTTTGGGCATTGTGTTTGGGTTGGGTTAAGTGGGTATGTATGGTCACTGTTCTTTCACACTTACTTTCATGTACTGAGTACATCCTTGTCCTCTTTCTTTCAGTTAGTGCCCAGGCAGTTCTCAAAGGCACCAATGTTATGCTATATATGACCGTAACTCCAGAAACAATGGCATTATGTTTGATCACATTTCTCTTAGAGAGGCTGCTTCCAGAGGTTCCACATCTATGGACATGATGGCGTTGACATTCTGTGAAGAGTGCTATTCCTGGTTAGTTTAAGCAGCTTAACTGTCAACACCTGATTGGTACATTTACATTTGATAATGCTACCATGTGAGATTCCTCATCAAGGCAACAAACTTCTTTTAGCAGATAGCATAGATATATCTGTTTACGCTGTACCTTGTACGTTGAAATTGAAATTTAATTCTGTTTCTTATGTTTATTTCCTCTTAGGCACCCAGCTTCACGCAAATTCTGTCTTACTCCTCGTTGGGGTTAAGAATATTCTCTGCTATTTTAGGTTACAAGATTTCCTGTGATTACATTGTTTTTATTGGAAAGGGAAAGGCCAATGTTTGGAGATGCAATACTATGCTAGTACACTAGTAGTATCTGAGTTTTGAAATAATTGGATAATAGTCAAAAGATTGGTGATGGATTTGACTTGCCTGATATGCTGCTTGTTAGATTAGGTTGTTGGGATCAAGTAGGCTAGCTGACAAATCCAACTTGGCCTGGCTTGGGTTCAGTCAGGGTGGAGTATAAATTATAAACCTTGCGTGCTAAATGTTCGAGCCCTCAATATAAGAAGATTGTAATTGTTGTTTTCGTGATGATAGGTGGCATAGCAATAGTCTAGATTACCTACAGATTTGTAGTTTATATATTATGGAAGTGGAGCTGCAGAAAAAATTGATGGCAACACTGAGAAGATCTATCAAAATACCCACATCTAGAGGGTACCAGACTACCAGTGGCTCTATTGATTCAGTTACGTGAAGTGTATAGTAATTGATCAGATCAAATTTGTGTTTTTTTTTTCTTTTGTGCAGTTGTGGTTTTCAATCTTCTTTTACCCGGTAACATATCAAGAGCTCTATGTGGTGAGCAAGTCGGTACATCAATCGATCAGACAGGAATGATCAGCTAACATCTATATTATACGAGTTTTTATTACCTTTGTAGCTTCTTTTTGTAAGTATATAGATGGAAACTAAACCACAAGCCTCCGGTCACTCTCTATTTATGCCGAGGTGATCTTGGTACTGTACAATGCTGAAGCTGCAGACGGCTGCTGCATTTACAGATGAAGCAATAGTTTGTTGCTCTCCTTCATTTAACTTGTTCGAAATCCTTGACAAACAACTTTGGAGGTTCGAGCTGTGTGAGGCTGCTGCCTACTGCAATGCCATACTAGTGGCAGGCTGAGAAGCTAAAGCCTGGATGTGGATACTTACTCCCATAGAAAATTTTCCCCTTTCCCCTAATCCTGTAAATTTGGGCGTATTTGTATTGAAAGCCTTTGACAGGTTTTTTTTTATTATGGGTCATATATGATGTATTTATCAAATTGTATCCAGTCATCCAGAGGGATTTGATATTGACTTGATCTATTATTTTGTATGGTTGGGAGAACTAATACACAACTATCTTTTGTTAAAACTTCAAAAACCTCTCACTACAAACCCTAGCCGCTCTCCAACTTTCTCCCAAAAAAGCCAGAAACTCACGACCCGCCACCGCAGGCTCGCTGGTGGCCGGTCGCTCTACCGGTCGCCAGCAAGCCTGCCCCCCTTGTATTTTAGTTAGTATCCTAGGCTAGGTGTTCCACGGTAGTCCTTCCCCTTCCCCTGCTTCGTGCGTCGCCATTCTCCCTTCCCCCTCCGGTGTTTGCGTCGGTTTCCGTCTTCCCTTAGCTTCCCCGTCATCCCCGTCGCTTCAGTCCCCTTCTTCCCTTCCCCCTCCCTTGAGTCGGTTGCTTCTGGTTTCAGTTTGCCCAGGTCTCCCCTGCTTGATGTCGTCGTCGCAGAATTGTTCTTCCCCTACTGCCGTCATTCACCAACCCTTTTCCCGGTGGTTCGGCGTTCCTGGTCCCCCTCCCCCTCCCCGTCCCTGTCCCCGCGTCAGATCAGCACAATCCTCGTGTCAAGTAGTTGATCCCCATCTTCCCTCCTGTGTTAGTGTCGTGGTTGTTATGGGCCTCCCCTTCCCCCTCCCCCGGTTTTGTGTCGGGCTCCCCTTTCCCTCCCCCTTTAGTGTCGGGCTCCCCTTTCCCCTCCCCCTTGGTTGTTGGGCTCTCCATCTAGTTGTGTTGGATGTCAGTATGTTTGATTTTTTCCTAAAACGCGTGGTTAATCTCCGATTAAAAGGAGTGCGTTGGTTTCAAAAAGCTAAAGTTGTTGTCGGTGGTTGGTTGTGGCCATCAATCAGTATTTATCAGTTGGGTCAAGATTGGTGGTTCAAGGCAGTAACAATCGAGTATGTCTGTTTTTGGGAACATGTGCTAAGGGACAAGGTGTCTCATGAAGATCGTGAGCACGGACGAGGCGATGATAGGCTTTCATGGTTGGGACGTATGTTTTCCGGTTTTGCAAACCGGAGGTGTGTTCGAGGGCTCAACTTGTTTGGCCCTCTTTTTAGCTTGGCACTGATCTTAATGGTCTTTGCCTTGAAAAATTCAAATCTGCAGGCGGCACCCCAGTTGCATCTGGGGGTTTTCAGCACGCCCACTCATAAGCATTTCTCCTACATCATGGAGAAATCTGAAATACTCTCGATTGAGAGTTATGAGTCACAATGGAATGTGACTCATCACATGATCATGAGCTCAGAATCCCAGATAGCAGATCGTTGGGATTGCTCATGCGGCGAGACGCGACACTCGCCATTGTTTGTTCGTTGTCCGGATCGTGATCGTCATCCGCTTCTTCTACGTCTTCCATCAGCCATCCAAGGTCTGCATCCACCATCACAGGCACTAACCAGCGACGGTCCCTTGTTTACACGACTTTGTATCAGTTTTACTTATTTTTATTTTAGTTGGAATGTACGAGCTCCTAAAGCTCATTTAGATTTGTTTGTTTGTTTTAGTTTGGGCTGTATTAGCATTAGGCTGTACTTCCTCTTTTAATTAATGTACGATTTCTAGATGTCAAAAAAAAAAGATCTATTATTTTGTCATACAAAGGGATTTGATACGAATTGATCTGTTATTTTGATTTTTTTATAAGTAAAAATATAGTCATATGTGGTCTTGTTAGATTCTTCTCGATGTGTAGATTCATAATATCAAGTTTTTATAATTTTTACTTAAACGAAATAAGAGATATTAAGGGTTAAATAAAGTCCGCGCAACAACAATGTAGCAAATAAATAAAAAGCAGAGGGAGTAATT